>JAZGLO010005712.1:0-12454 GCA_036873155.1 Biomphalaria sudanica | reverse complement strand
TGGTCAGCTGATCGCTTGAGCTCGTTAAAGTAGCAAGGTATGGCCAGCTGATCGCTTCAGCTTGGTAAAGTAGCAAGGTATGGCCAGCTGATCGCTTCAGCTTGGTAAAGTAGCAAGGTATGGCCAGCTGATCGCTTCAGCTTGGTAAAGTAGCAAGGTATGGCCAGCTGATCGCTTCAGCTTGGTAAAGTAGCAAGGTATGGCCAGCTGATCGCTTCAGCTTGGTAGGGTAGCAAGGTATGGCCAGCTGATCGCTTCAGCTTGGTAAAGTAGCAATGTCCATATATCACAAAAAGATACATGTCAATAAACATTTAGAGGTACAAAAAAAGATTTTTTTAGTCCTCAAAGTCATCTCCCCAGAAACCTAGAAATTTGTTATCCTTTTATTTTTACTCTTCCTTTATAACCAAAAAAAAAGTTATCCAATCAACCACTTCCACATACTCCGCCTCAGAAAAAGTGGCAAGACAAGACACGTGACATCGAAGAAAAAAAAAAAAAAAGCTGGCTTGCAAAGCATCCACACAATCCTGAAGCAAGCCAAGTCTGCAGAAGCATTAACTCCCACTTCCTTGAAAAGTTCCTTTACGGCGAGCTAAGTGAGCACAAAGTGGGCAAAGAATTCGTTTCACCCTAAATACATTTCTTACAGCAGTAATGGACAAACTACTGCCCTCAGGTCCACCGTAGGTTTTGTAGTTCATGAATTTAAAATGTCACTTTCACTCCAAATGTCAAAAACATCAAGTTGTAATATTGGAATGATGCTGTGAATGTCAAAAACATCAAGTTGTAATATTGGAGTGATACTGTGAATGTCAAAATATCAAGTTGTGATATCAGAGTGATACTGTGAATGTCAAAATATCAAGTTGTGATATTGGAGTGATACTGTGAATGTCAAAACATCAAGTTGTGATATTGGAGTGATGCTGTGAATGTCAAAACATCAAGTTGTGATATTGGAGTGATACTGTGAATGTCAAAACATCAAGTTGTGATATTGGAGTGATGCTGTGAATGTCAAAACATCAAGTTGTGATATTGGAGTGATGCTGTGAATGTCAAAATATCAAGTTGTAATATTGGAATGATGCTGTGAATATCAGAACATCAAGTTGTAATATTGGAATGATGCTGTGAATGTCAAAACATCAAGTTGTAATATTGGAATGATGCTGTGAATGTCAAAACATCAAGTTGTAATATTGGAGTGATGCTGTGAATTTGAAAGTCGCAGCAAACAAAAAGGTGGTTTATATTCAATGTTTTTAAAAAAAAGCGAGTGTCGAGTTTTTGTTGTTTCGCTGTGCATGTTAGAAAAGATTTCCACTCTAAAATGTCGGACGTTATTTCCCCTTGGAGTGTCGGACCACACAATGATCCATCGTACACCTATGTATAAACCGGTTTTAAAAACAACACCCCCCCCCCCCCCCCAAAGTCCAGTCCATCCAGTCATGGTCTGATGACGCTGATTTACAGCTACAAAGTTGTCTGGAGCTGACAGATTGGGACATGTTTGTAAACAACTGCCCTGATATAGATGAACTTATCTCAACCGTCAATACATACATCCAGTTCTGCAAAAACATGATTATACCAAAGAAGAAAATTTAAAAATTCAGTAATAATAGGCCCTGGATGACCAAAGAAATAAAGGAAGCGATTTTATACAAAAAAAGAATGTTTAAGAGCAGTTCTTCTGAATTCAAAAATTTTTCAAGAAAAATAACTCTAAAGCTAGTTGGACTGGCGAACCGATGTGTGTTCTGACAAGAACAAATTTGTCAAAGAATTAAATGATTTCTACAGTTGATTTGACTGCCACAACTTTGAGAAAGACCACCATGATTTATTGGCAACCTTTGACAACAGCAATCTAGACCAATCTCAAGAACTGTTTAATAAACTAGAGGTGACAAAATGTCCGAACAAGAAGACAACACCAGACACTCATGAGAGACCCGACAAAGTAAGTAGAAAACTTGTAAAGCTATCTTGCAGAAATTCAGATAAACAACCAAACCGTAGACAAAGTGCAATGATATAAATACCTAGGTACAACCATCAACAACTAACTGAAATGAAGTGAACTCTGTCAAAACCTTTACACCAAATTCATCAACTACTATTCTATCTTAGGAAGATAAGAAAATTTAAAATCAACAACACAATAATTAAACTTTTCTATATAGCAAAATCAGCAGTCTAATTAACTTTGCCATCACCTGCGTGTGTAGTAATACTTCACTGGCACAAAGATTTATTCTAAATAGACTAATTAAAAAGCATCATATATCCCTCAAACACAGCTACCATCTCTTGAAGAATTTTTTCATGAAAGATGCCTTTCCAAAACACACAAGATTCTTAAAGACAATTTGCACCCATTAAACCACTGTTACATCAGTTCTGAACGAAGTGGTCGTCTCCTTTCCATTAGGACTAAAACAGAAGTATTTAAATCACGTCTCCAGTGGAATCATGTCTCCATTTGAATCACGTCTCCAGTTAAATCACGTCTCCAGTTAAATCACGACTTCAGTGGAATCACGTCTCCAGTGAATCACGTCTCCAGTGGAATAACGTCGCCAGTGGAATCACGTTTCCATTTCAATCACGTTTCCATTTGAATCACATTTCCATTTGAATCACGTTTCCATTTGAATCACGTTTCCATTTGAATCATGTCTCCAGTGGAATCACTTCTCCAATGGAATCACGTCCAATTAAATCACGTCTCCAGTTAAATCACGTCCAGTTGAATCACGTCTCCAGTGGAATCACGTTTCAGGTTGAATCACGTCTCCAGTTGAATCACTTCTCCAGTGGAATCACGTTTCCATTTGAATCACGTTTCCATTTGAATCACTTCTCCAGTGGAATCACGTCTCCAGTGGAATCACGTCTCCAGTGGAATCACGTCTCCAGTTAAATCACGTCTCCAGTGGAATCACGTGTCCAGTTGAATCACGTCTCTAGTGGAATCACGTCAACAGTTGAATCACGTCTCTAGTGGAATCACGTCAACAGTTGAATCACGTCAACAGTTAAATCACGTCTCCAGTTGAATCTTTTCTCCAGTGGAATCACGTATCCAGTTAAATCACTTCTCCATTTGAATCACGTCTAAGTTGAATCACTTCTCCAGTTGAATCACGTCTCCAGTGGAATCATGTCTCCATTTGAATCACGTCTCCAGTTAAATCACGTCTCCAGTTAAATCACGACTTCAGTGGAATCACGTCTCCAGTGGAATCACGTCTCCAGTTGATTCACGCCCAGTTGAATCACGTCCAGTTGATTCACGTCCAGTTGAATCACGTCCAGTTGATTCACGTCCAGTTGAATCACGTCTCCGGTTGAATCACGTCTCCAGTGGAATCACGTTCCAATTGAATCACTTCTCCATTTGAATGACGTCTCCAGCGGAATCACGCCCAATTGAATCACGTTCCAGTTGAATCACTTCTCCATTTAAATGACGTCTTCAGTGGAATCATGCCCAATTGAATCACGTCCAGTTGAATCACGTCTCCAGTTGAATCACGTTTCAATTTGAATCACGTCTCCAGTTCACGTTTCCATTTGAATCACGTTTCCATTTGAATCACGTTTCCATTTGAATCACGTTTCCATTTGAATCACGTCTCCAGTTCACGTTTCCATTTAAATCACGTTTCCATTTGAATCACGTTTCAATTTGAATCACGTCTCCAGTTCACGTTTCCATTTGAATCACGTTTCCATTTGAATCACGTTTCCATTTGAATCACGTTTCCATTTGAATCACGTCTCCAGTTCACGTTTCCATTTAAATCACGTTTCCATTTGAATCACGTTTCCATTTGAATCACGTTTCCATTTGAATCACGTCTCCAGTTCACGTTTCCATTTGAATGACGTCTCCAGCGGAATCACGCCCAATTGAATCACGTTCCAGTTGAATCACTTCTCCATTTGAATGACGTCTCCAGTGGAATCACGCCCAATTGAATCACGTCCTGTTGAATCACGTCTCCAGTTGAATCACGTTTCCATTTGAATCACGTCTCCAGTTCACGTTTCCATTTGAATCACGTTTCCATTTGAATCACGTTTCCATTTGAATCACGTCTCCAGTTCACGTTTCCATTTGAATCACGTTTCCATTTGAATCACGTTTCCATTTGAATCACGTTTCCATTTGAATCATGTCTCCAGTGGAATCACTTCTCCAATGGAATCACGTCCAATTAAATCACGTCTCCAGTTAAATCACGTCCAGTTGAATCACGTCTCCAGTGGAATCACGTTTCAGGTTGAATCACGTCTCCAGTTGAATCACTTCTCCAGTGGAATCACGTTTCCATTTGAATCACGTTTCCATTTGAATCACTTCTCCAGTGGAATCACGTCTCCAGTGGAATCACGTCTCCAGTGGAATCACGTCTCCAGTTAAATCACGTCTCCAGTGGAATCACGTGTCCAGTTGAATCACGTCTCTAGTGGAATCACGTCAACAGTTGAATCACGTCTCTAGTGGAATCACGTCAACAGTTGAATCACGTCTCCATTTGAATGACGACTCCAGTGGAAACACGCCCAATTGAATCACCTCCAGTTGAATCACGTCCAGTTAAATCACGTCTCCAGTTGAATCACGTTTCCATTTGAATCACGTTTCCATTTGAATCACGTCTCCAGTTCACGTTTCCATTTGAATCACGTTTCCATTTGAATCACGTTTCCATTTGAATCACGTTTCAATTTGAATCACGTCTCCAGTTCACGTTTCCATTTGAATCACGTTTCCATTTGAATCACGTTTCCATTTGAATCACGTCTCCAGTTCACGTTTCCATTTAAATCACGTTTCCATTTGAATCACGTTTCCATTTGAATCACGTTTCCATTTGAATCACGTCTCCAGTTCACGTTTCCATTTGAATGACGTCTCCAGCGGAATCACGCCCAATTGAATCACGTTCCAGTTGAATCACTTCTCCATTTGAATGACGTCTCCAGTGGAATCACGCCCAATTGAATCACGTCCTGTTGAATCACGTCTCCAGTTGAATCACGTTTCCATTTGAATCACGTCTCCAGTTCACGTTTCCATTTGAATCACGTTTCCATTTGAATCACGTTTCCATTTGAATCACGTCTCCAGTTCACGTTTCCATTTGAATCACGTTTCCATTTGAATCACGTTTCCATTTGAATCACGTTTCCATTTGAATCATGTCTCCAGTGGAATCACTTCTCCAATGGAATCACGTCCAATTAAATCACGTCTCCAGTTAAATCACGTCCAGTTGAATCACGTCTCCAGTGGAATCACGTTTCAGGTTGAATCACGTCTCCAGTTGAATCACTTCTCCAGTGGAATCACGTTTCCATTTGAATCACGTTTCCATTTGAATCACTTCTCCAGTGGAATCACGTCTCCAGTGGAATCACGTCTCCAGTGGAATCACGTCTCCAGTTAAATCACGTCTCCAGTGGAATCACGTGTCCAGTTGAATCACGTCTCTAGTGGAATCACGTCAACAGTTGAATCACGTCTCTAGTGGAATCACGTCAACAGTTGAATCACGTCTCCATTTGAATGACGACTCCAGTGGAAACACGCCCAATTGAATCACCTCCAGTTGAATCACGCCTCCAGTTGAATCACGTCCAGTTAAATCACGTCTCCAGTTGAATCACGTTTCCATTTGAATCACGTTTCCATTTGAATCACGTCTCCAGTTCACGTTTCCATTTGAATCACGTTTCCATTTGAATCACGTTTTCATTTGAATCATGTCTCCAGTGGAATTACTTCTCCAGTGGAATCACGTCCAATTGAATCACGTCTTCAGTGGAATCACGTTTCCAGTTAAATCACTTCTCCAGTTGAATCACGTTTCCAGTGGAATCACGTGTCCAGTTGAATCACGTGTCTAGTGGAATCACGTCAACAGTTGAATCACGTCAACAGTTGAATCACGTCTCCAGTTAAATCACGTCTCCAGTTGAATCACTTTTCCAGTGGAATCACGTGTCCAGGTGAATCACGTCTCTAGTGGAATCACGTCAACAGTTGAAACACGTCTGCAGTTGAATCCCTTCTCCAGTGAAATCACGTGTCCAGTTGAATCACGTCTCTATTGGAATAAGGTCTCCAGTTGAATCTTGTCTGCAGTTGAATCACTTCTCCAGTGAAAACACGTCTCCAGTTGAATCACGTCTCCAGTTGAATCACGTCTACAGTTGAATCACATCCAGTTGGATCACGTCTTCAGTTGAATTACGTCCAGTTGAATCACGTCTCCAGTTGAATTACTTCTCCAGTGGAATCACGTCTTTAGTGGAATCACGTCTCTAGTGGAATCAATTACGACGAACTATTTTTAAAACACCTTCAGCTTCACAGATTCTAGATTATGAACTGCAAATATTTTCCTTTACGTTTTTGGCCCGCTCCTAAAAAAAAAAAGAACATGGACCCTGCCACCAGAAACACATTTTGATTAGGCACATCTTGGCGCTGAAAAACTGGGGCAAAATTAGTCGACAAAATAGCCTTGGCAGAAGAAAAAGCGCCAGGGAAGAAAAATGAAGGCAATAGACAGTGGCTCCAGCTGGCGAACATTCCAGGCTCATCATCCACAAGACTAGGAACAAAAATGTCCTGTGTAAATTCCTCTCCATCCCGGATACAAGTGGTCATCATCGTATTAGGATTTATCTTGTGTGTGACAAGAAGGGAGAGTAGTCAATAAAAAATCATTAATAGTTTATTAAAATCTTTCTTGTTACAGTCCATTTTTGTAACCTTTCTCTTCCTCAGCCAGCAAAGTTTGCGTTCTCGGGATAGTAACTGTCTTAATGTAACAGGCTAAATAATTGATCAATGTCGTTTGATATGCCAGAAATAGTCTGTGATAACGGAGCTATAATCTACATTTCGGTTACTTAGCCTTTGATACCGGAGAGTCATACTCTAGGTCTACGTTTCTTAGCCTTTGATACCGGAGAGTCATACTCTAGGTCTACGTTTCTTAGCCTTTGATACCGGAGAGTCACACTCTAGGTCTACGTTTCTTAGCCTGTGATACAGAGACCACGGAGGATTCCGTCGCCTCTGCGTGGCGCTTTCGTTGAAACGTCTGAAGAGGAGTCCAATAGGCCAAGAAAAAAAACGAACATAGCCTCCAGTGATACCGGGCCATAACCTAAGTCTACATTTCTTAGCCTGTGATACCGGGCCATAACCTAAGTCTACATTTCTTAGCCTGTGATACCGGGCCATAACCTAAGTCTACATTTCTTAGCCTGTGATACCGGGCCATAACCTAAGTCTACATTTCTTAGCCTGTGATACCGGGCCATAACCTAAGTCTACATTTCTTAGCCTGTGATACCGGGCCATAACCTAAGTCTACATTTTTTAGCCTAATCTTCGTTTTAAAACATTTTTAGAGCAGACTTATTACTTGTTTTTATAGCAAGAAATAGTTACTTTTTCTGTATAATGATTGCAATAGATAAAGTTATTTCAATAAACGAATGTAGCAAATATGAAGTTAAAACTAAAATGTTGAGAGAATGTAGGCAATATGAAGTCAAGAAAATATATTTTGAGCTATGATACATCTCTTTGGCGTCCTTCCAATTTCAGAAGACAATGGTATCTATTTATGACCTTTGTTACATCTCTGCGAGTGTCTGAACAGTCCAACCAGTAAATGATATTTTCTCTCTCTCGCTCTGCCACTTGGCACATAAAAGGGTCCTACTTTGTAAATTTATGATCTGAAATAGTTCGCAGTTTGTTTTATGTTCTATTGTAATCTAAACACTAAGTAGCCAATAGCCTCTATTTTCTATTGTCATCTAAACACTAAGTAGCCAATACACCATATATTCTATTGTAATCTAAACACTAAGTAGCCAATACACCATATGTTCTATTGTAATCTTAACAATAAGTAGCCAATACACCATACTTTCTATTGAAATCTAAACAATAAGTAGCCAATAGCCTTTATTTTCTATTGTCATCTAAACACTAAGTAGCCAATGCACCATATATTCTATTGTAATCTAAACACTAAGTAGCCAATACACCATATGTTCTATTGTAATCTTAACAATAAGTAGCCAATACACCATACTTTCTATTGAAATCTAAACAATAAGTAGCCAATAGCCTTTATTTTCTATTGTCATCTAAACACTAAGTAGCCAATGCACCATATATTCTATTGTAATCTAAACACTTAGTAGCCAATACACCATATGTTCTATTGTAATCTAATCAATAAGTAGCCATTACACCATATGTTCTATAGTAATCTTAACAATAAGTAGCCAATACACAAGACTTTCTATTGAAATCTAAACAATAAGTAGCCAATACACAATATGTTCTATTGTAATGTAATCAATAAGTAGCCAATACACCATATGTTCTATTGTAATCTAAACAATATGTAGTCAATAGCCTCTATTTTCTATTGTAATCTAAGCACTAAGTTGCCAATAGCCTCTATTTTCTATTGTAATCTAAACAATAAGTAGCCAATAGCCTCTATTTTCTATTGTAATCTAAACACTAAGTAGACAATATACCATATATTCTATTGTAATCTAAACACTACGTAGCCAATACACCGTATGTTCTATTGTAATCTAAACAATAAGTTGCCAATACACCATATATTCTATTGTAATCTAAACAATAAGTAGCCAATACACCATACGTTCTATTGTAATCTTAACAATAAGTAGTCAATAGCCTCTATTTTCTATTGTAATCTAAACACTAAGTAGACAATGCCAATAGCCTCTATTTTCTATTTTAATCTAAACAATAAGTAGCCAATACACCATATGTTCTATTGTAATCTAAACGCTAAAGGCCTCTATGTTCTTACCTTCTAGAAATCAGACTCAAGTAAAAAAAAAACTTTTCGTAAAAAAAAAATTACCTTTGGCTGAGTGTTTCATAGTATAGTGTAGCGCTGCATAATGCGATAATATGAAAAACTACTTATTAATTGTTGTTTCAAATTATGTCCACCTTATATGAATACTTTTAAAAAATAGTTAACATTGTACACCTAACTTAAGAGCCTCCAGTGTCTATTACTATTAATAGTGAATAGTTGTAAAAGTGGTGTATTTTTATGAAAAATCTGTTTGCATAGATAATTTTAAAAATTAGATGGTTCATTTTCGGAAAAGAAAAAAAGTAGTCGTTGCATCAGAACTTTGAATGATCTAAAATATCATGGTGTCCGATTTTCATTTTCGCTTCTAGTTTCTGAGATCTAAATGGGACGGACGGACGGACAGACATGCCACACAAAACATAGCGTCTTTTCCTCTTTCGGGGGCCGCTAAAAACTAGCAATGAACTAGCTAAATGCTTGACTTGGTTTACTTAGTACAGAATTTCCCTTTCTAATAGACCACATGAAAGCAAAACGGTGATTGTGAAAGAGATCCAGGTGATTGATCTAGTCTCACCCAATTGATTTTTAGGATTTCTTCATTAGAAATGTTATTTTTTAGCACGGAGCCTATACAAATGATATTAATCTCTATATATAATTCTCTTCATGGCTCAATAGTTTGGACACCAAGAAGTAAAGGAAGATCCCTCTTTTATTTCTGCAAGTCGGACTAGAGTTACCCGACGAAAAAAAAAGAGGGCTGAGGTAACAAGTAGTATTCACGCGTCACTAAATAGCAGAGCCGGACTTAACCATTGTGACCAAGAAGTCGTCGAAAGATCACTCATTTATTTATTTCTACCCCACGTAACTTTAGCGGCTAAAAAAAGAGGTGGGGGAGAACAAGTAATCTACTCTGTATTCATCCGTCACTAAATAGCAGGGCCGGACTCAACCGTTGTGGGGCCCAATGCGAAACGGATTTCGCGGGTGCCAAGTTTGGGCCTTGCGTGTAGAATAGTCATAAACATATCATAAACATTCTATTTCCTACATAGATCGTGTTCAATAGCAAGAATTACCAAATGTTCCTAACTATCTACGAGAATTGTTGACCTCAAGTAATTCTTCATTAGTTTGAGGCGCGAGAAGCTTCTTTCACCAGATACCACAATTACGGGTATTGCATGCTGCGTTTTTTTTTATCGCGCGTACGATTGGCGTTTTCCATATTGAATGACACCCCAAAATAAAATTTTTTGTCTATATATTTCAGGAGATTTGAATGAGTTTTCAAAAGATTTTAATAATTTCCTGAGATTTCCAGGACTTTTTCGTATATATTGCTATTTCAGAGTATTTCCAGGAGCGCTGTTATAAGTTGTACAATGGTGTAATTTACTCATTTCCACATAGAATTAGCGCGGGTCCTATGAAAGTGCGGGCCCACTTTGGTCGCATAGGTTGCATTGGCCTAAAGCCGGCCCTGCAAAATAGAGGCGTATGCTACGCCGTGGGCGTCTAGTATTAATTATTTATACTCGAGGGTCTGACCTAAGTTGTCTTTTATGTGTATGTTTGTCTTTTCTGTGAGTGTATGTTTGTATTTCATGTGAGTGTTTGTTGTTATTTTATGCGTGTGTTGGTTTGTATTTTATGTGTGTTTTTGTCTTTTATGTGTGTGTATATTTGTTTGTGTGTATGTTTGTCTTTTATGTGTGTGTATATTTGTGTATTGGTCACCAAAGATTGAGAAAAGCCCAACACACTTCCATACCGACCTTACAGTTAACAATGTTCATGGCAGGCAATGTGGGACAACAGTCAGAGAGATCTCCTAATCTGTAGCAATACTCTTGCATAAGCCTTCCCAACAATGTTTAGCAGTGTCTCTGTACATTGTTGGCATCTTTTAAATCCTGAGGAACTGTTCCAAGCATGTCAAACACTGCACTCATAAAGGCTAAAAGAACATATTTATAATAAATGCTAAAAGAACATTTGCATAATACAGGCTATTGAAATATTTTTATAATTCATGTTACCATAAGTCTTGTCTTTGAGTCCGAAGATTAATGAAGAATGCAGCTTTTCCCGTGGTTACGCAGCCTCAGCTGTGACTTACATATTTTGCCACATCCAAGGCAAGCATAACCATTTATGTTATGAGAAGAACTTAATAATACATGTGTCACGGATGAATGTGTGTATGTATGTATAATCTATTTTACAATCTGCGCGAATGACCGGAAGTGTGTTTTATTGTCAGACAGAGACCAGCGTGTGTGATACGAAGTAAAGCTGATTAAAGTTTGTGTTTGATCTAGTGGTTTAATTGTTTTATTTCGTTAACTAGAACTGAACCAGGGACACCTAGACATATCGAGACCTAAGGTAGATTCTATATAATTATAAATACAATAGGAAAGCTGTGACAACATGCTATAAGAACATATGTATGATTGACGCTATAAGAAGAACTTAATAATACATGCTATTATGCTATCAGAGCATTTGTAGAGTATATACATTAAAAGGCCGGCCAATGTTTTAAAGTAAAAGTCTAAAACTATTTCGTAGACAAAAAGTGCTTATTGTTTCTTGCTATAAAAGTTTAAGGCAGTATTGGATTAAATTCTCTGCGTGCGTGTGTGTGTGTGCGTAACTCATTTGTTACATTGATGGATTCGTAGAACTAACATATCAGAGTTGTGAGTTTGAATTCTACCTTCACCACCTCACACACAAACACACATATTCACAACTTTATCACACACACACAAGCACCTTTTAGAACTAATGTTCTATTCATGACAGAAGATGTTACTGAAGTCTGTATTTGTCTAAAACAGATGTTGTCAGACTATCTTATGCGCTCACTGGCAACCAAAGAAGTGCATGAGTTTAAAATGTTCTCTGACATGCTGTGTGTAGTTGTGTGTAGACAAATGTGTCAGCAGTTTATAAAACTTGATTACATCTCTAGAAACATCTATCAATTTTCAATAATATTTTATCGGATACATCTTTCTACTCCCAATAATCCCTCCTCTATGAATAAACCAGTCTAAATAACCTATATATTCTATATAGTAGTATACTATAGTCAGACTATAGACATTCTTATATTTCTAATACTGCTTTATGTTTCTGAGAATACTACTTCATACTTCATACTACTGCTTGGTATGGCAATCTGAGCATTAAAAATAAAAATAAACTTTATAGAATCCTAAATGCTACTGGTAAATTCATTGGCAAAAAACAAACCCCATTTGGGCAGTTGTTTGAGACAAACATCTATAAAAAAGGTAACAAGATCCTCGAAATAAAGAATCACCCTTTGTGTCAGGATTTTGTGATTTTACCATCACAAAAGAGATACAAGACACCGATAGCAAAGACAAACAGACACAAACACTCTTTTGTTCCCCTGGCAATCAAATCATTAAATAAGAACAATCTGGTATAAACTTTGTCACATGTAAATTATGAGTGAGTCTGGTGTGAATGTACACTTT
>JAZGLO010005711.1:0-37494 GCA_036873155.1 Biomphalaria sudanica | reverse complement strand
TTATCCATTACTTTTGGCTTTTTGCTAATTGTTATAGCATAGTGACCTTTATATGTTATAGCATATTGACATTAAAAGGATATGACTTAACGACTGTGAAATGTTAAGACTAAGCAAAAGTGAAAAGCTACAGCTTAGTGAGGTTGAAATGTTATGAATTAGCAACTGTGAAATGTTATGAATTAGCAATGTGAAATGTTATGAATTAGCAACTGTGAAATGTTATGAATAAGCAACTGTGAAATGTTTTAGTTTAGTTACATTAAAATGTTACGACTTAAGAGACATTGAAATCTTATAACTTGTTGACATCGATAGGTTATGACATAGCGACCTATTCTAGTTATGACCTTTTTTTTTTTTACAATTGTTATTGTTATGTTATAGCCTATATTTCCGTTCAATGTTCTCAGTAGACTTGCTAAAATAGCTGAATAAAAAAAAAAGCCAATACACTCATTATTTTTCTTGTATATGTCAAACCAGCTTCATACTTTATGTCTCAAGACATCTTTCATATTTAGAAGTTAGAAAGGAGATCAGGTATTAGCTATACGCTTTTAGAATTAAAGGACAGCCGTTTGATTAAAATACACAATAGCTAAACTGATGGGCATAAGAAATTTTTGTTCACACTATATAATAGGGGGTTGCGGGCCTTTCGTTTGAAGGAGGATAGACATAATAAAGGGTCTTAAGGAATCTGAGGGCTAGAAAGTTGTGTTTGTGGGTGAGGTAGCGTTGTAATGCGGGCCGTTTTGTCGAGTATAAGAGTATCTCTGGCGGATAAAATTATAAATATAAACTATTTAAACTACTGCGTAGGGCTGTTATATTGGTATCTTGAATTTCCAAATAAACATAACGCATTATTGGTTAGTTTGACCTGATCTCTACAAAGCTTATATTAACTCACTAGGTCTGTCTGTCTGTCTGTCGAGCACGTTATTTCTTCCGCTTCCCGTTCTCGGATCAAATTGAAACTTTTTCATCTCTTCATCGCCCCCTAACAAAACATCGTACAATAACAAAACAATAACTGGATTAATTAATTAATTCGTGGTTAGAATTTAATTTTGTTTGACATTAAAAAGTGGAAATAAATCCTACAGTATTCAGAGGTATGGCTGTAAATGTGGGCATCTTTGTTGTTATTTTTTAACGCATTTTGCTTGTTTTTTTCTATTTTGCTTGTTTTTTTCCTATTTTCCTTGTTTTTTTCTATTTTGCTTGTTTATAGTCAGTAATATCCACGAGAACAATAAGCATCAAAATGACATCGTATAATTTTGCTGCATCTTCCAATACAAAGACCTCATTCTCAACCACGATTATTTAGACAAATCCTTTGCTTATTAGCATCCCTCAATCAAAAGGTTAGTAATGAGGCTAGAGCATTAATTAACTGGGTTACCTTACTTTGCCAATCTAATGACATACCAAACGTCTGTAACAAGAATACTATAAAATCTTATAATAAAATCAGCACGATCTAAACATATTGGGAGTATATGTCTAATATATAGACTTGAATGTAGTGACTGTATTTATTTGTATGTATGTAATTTTGTATGTATGTATGTATCACTGGTTATGTCTTGAGATGGGGCAGAATCTGGAGTGACTGATGAAGACGATTCTGGAGCGGCAGAGTTTGCCACAGTTCGTGCATGTATATGTATCTGTCCTAGGGCTAGCTGACAGGGCAGCTTTCTTTTTCTTTCTCTTCGTGTCTTTTCCGCTCGGCGAAGTTCGTACCAGCACGCACGTCTCCATGCTGTCCGGTCTTGGGCTATCTCCTCCAAAAACTTTGGTCGATGCCCGTGGTTCTCATGTCTCGCTTGCAGACATCTCTGTTGGTTAGTCTTGGGCGGCCCTTGGGTCTGGCTCCCTCTGCTAGCTCAGCGTATAAGATTTCTTTAGGGATTCATCCATCTGGCATGCGAGTGACATGACCGAGCCAGCGTAGTCTTCTCTGTTGAAGGAGAGATTAGATGCTGTGTAAATTGGCCCGTTTCAAAACTTCCAGGTTGGTGACACGATCCCTCCAGGAGATGCACATTATGCGTAGCAGGCAGCGTAGGTGGAAGCTATTTAATTTGTGTTCTTGACGCAAGTAAGTCGCCCAGCACTCACTGCCATAAAGAAGTGAGCTCAGAACACAGGCATTGCAGACCAGGATGTTTGTTGCTGTAGTCTATTTGGTATTTTCCCACACGCGCTTGAAGAGTTTTGCCATTTCTGCTGAAGCATTTCCTATTCTTTTTGTCAGCTCAGTGTCTAAATCTAGGTTGCTGGCTATTGATGTTCCCAAGTAAGTGAATTTCCGCACCATCAGAATTGTGTGGTTTCCAATATGTATAGCTGGTATTTCTGCAACATCTTGTGCATGGATTTCGGTCTTGGAGAGGCTTATTGTAAGGATAAACTCTTGACAAGCAGCTGCCAGAACATTTACAAGCCTCTGCAATCCTTCTAGTGAATGAGATACGAGTGCAGCATCATCGGCGAACAGCAGTTTCCCTTAGGATACGCCGTCTCTTTGTTTTGGCTTTAAGGCGTGCCAGGTTAAACAGCTTTCCATCGGATCTATTTTGGATATATACTGTCCATCTTCCAGGGATTTAAAAGCGCTGGTGAGTACAACTGAGAAGAAGATGCCGAATAGTGTAGGAGCCAGAACACATGCTTGTTATACCTCGCCCTCGATGGAGATTGTGTAGGGCACCGTACAGTTTGATATGTCTTTATAAAGAAAATCTGCTGCCGAGGACAAACGCAGACGACGAAAAGAAAATCTAAATCGACCACCTGCGGACAATGGTTATGCTTGCCATGGTGTTGCAAAATATGCAGGTCACAGCTGGGGCTGCGCAGCCACGGGAAATACTGTATTCGTCATTAATCTTCGGACTCGAAGACAAGCCTTATGATTATGTATGTATATTTGTATGTATGTATGTATGTATGTATGTATGTATGTATGTATGTATGTATGTATGTATGTATGTATGTATGTATGTATGTATGTATGTGTGTATGTATGTATGTATGTATGTACAGGGACGGACAGGGTGTTAAAATCGGCCCGGGCATTTCTATACAATCCGGCCCACAAAAAATGTACCATATGATGGACATCCGATTCTACGTCTCTCTGTCCTCAAAATCGTTCTGTTAAGTTTGATAACTGAACGCATGCATTCAACTCTGTATCTTTTAAAGAAATTTAGTAAGGCCGTATGCTGCTTTTTAATCGCTAAAAGTGTGGGCCCTAAAATGGGAAGCGTGGTCGAGAGACCAAGTGCGCTTGAACTTGGCTTGGCTACCTAGAAGGGGGCTCGAGGTTCGACACCCGACTCGGGTGTTTACTGAGCGCCTAAAGGCAGCACGGAAAAAGATACCCCCCTCCCCCCACTGGTCCACAAATGAGATTGGACCAAAAGCGCTCTGTGCATGCTTATAAGCATGAAAGTAGAGCTATATAAAAGCAATAATAATAATAATAATGGATGAAGCCTACTAGTAGCACTGTCTACGCATGTAGACTATTACATTATTTCGGAAAAAGTGTTAGATTGGCAAAGCAATAGGGCTAACTGTGTGTGCACACAGGCCAGTAATACAGTTTAGCGTGCTCTATCGAAGGGCAAGGGACAGCACTGGCATGAACTTTGCACGCGAATAGGACTCGGGTTATGGTCATCTGATCATAATCTTGCGTGGACCAGAGACACAGTGTGTGTAAGGCAGTGCAGTTCAAGACAGGACAGCGAGTAGACCGGGGCTGTTAGTCTGCCATGAAGTCGGTCCTGGTGGAGTCCTGAAGTGAATGTCCAGGAAGAGATAGAGACAGTAGAGTTTATTAGTTTAGTACGGTGATGTACAGTATAGCATTTTTAGTGTTGATGTATTGCCAATTGTGTCAAATTGGCTGTTTTAATTGACCATTATTAAAGC
Source organism: Biomphalaria sudanica (assembly GCA_036873155.1). NCBI lineage: Eukaryota > Metazoa > Mollusca > Gastropoda > Planorbidae > Biomphalaria > Biomphalaria sudanica. The sequence goes on along the minus strand of JAZGLO010005711.1, from coordinate 33,534 downwards.
ACCAGATTATTTGGAACCTTGTCGTCAAGTTCTTGATGTCTTAAATGTGCTGTGTTGTCTGTTTAGCAGTGTTTACAGAATGCCTGATTAGGAGAGATCGTAACATATGTATGTATGTATGTCCATAATAAAAATCAAAACCGTTGGACCAATCTTAATGAAACAGTAATGTGACAGCTGGCTTGCAATATTACTTAAGCTTCCTTCTCCTGACCCTAAAAAAAAATGTATGACAAGCGAAATAAACAAAAAAATGTTTTTTAAAAAAATACAACAAATCTTATCTAAAGGGCAAGAACTCCACACTTAAAACAATATCTACCAATAATGTTATTTCACATATTAACATATCAAACAAATTAAATAATTACCAATAATTAATTAACTAATTGAGTATTTTTGTTTATTGATTCATGTTTTGTTAGGCACAATTAATAATTGTTTAAAGTATCAACTTGATTGGAGAAAGCGTGAGTCAGAAATAGCGTTAATATTTATTTTAACAAAATAAATCCCACACACCACTTTGTAGATACTGCCCTTGTGAAACCGTAAACCATATCCTCTTTGAATGCCCCTTCCTAATCCACCTTAGGCAGACCCTACTTCCACTACAGCCCAACATAACCAAACACCCTGTACGTCAGTGCTGAACAACTGAAGAAAACAGCACACTATTTTTTTCTTGGCACCAGTCTGCAAAAGAGCTCAGCAGCTAAAAGCTTTCTAGAAGAAGATGAAGGGACTTAACCCTACAAATTCATCCATATCTGTGATAGCAAAAGTATTAGTTTCCATTGTTGCTATTAAACAAAATAATGAGTTACAAGTAATTAATTATCTCATTGTTTCTTTTTTTTTTATTGATTCAAGTCTTGTCTATGTCAATGAATAATTGTGCGAAGTTTCAGCTTGATCCGAGAATGGGTGTGGGAGAAATAACGTGTACACACTTTTTACCAGACAGACAGAGTGAGTTGATATAAGCTTTGTAAAAAAATAACTGTTTTTAAATCTACCTCGGCATTTGACTCTCAGGGATAGGTCCAGATTTAAAAACTCCTCTACAGAGGGACGAATCCTTCTCCTCCACGTGATATATTGGTCGCTACTCTCAGAAAGAGAGGCAAAAAGTGACGTCACTTTTATGACGTTTTATCGCAACTGAAATACGGAGGAATAAAAATATCTGTTACATATTCACCATTCACTATTCACTACTAGTGCGTGGCGACACCATTAGTGCGTGGCGACACCATTAGTGCGTGGGGACATCATTAGTGCGTGGCGACACCATTAGTGCGTGGCGACACCATTAGTGCGTGGCGACATCATTAGTGCGTGGCGACATCAGTAGTGCGTGGCGACACCATTAGTGCGTGGTGACCTATCATTAGTGCGTGGCGATATCATTAGTGCGTGGCGACACCATTAGTGCGTGGCGACATGATTAGTGCGTGGCGACATGATTAGTGCGTGGTGACACCATTAGTGCATGGTAAACAAATACAGTAAAAAAAATTTACAGTATAAATGTCTCGTAAATAAACTTTTCTGTATTTTTTACAAAAACAGCACACACAAAAAATATTACATTTTGGAATAATTTTAAGCTAAATCAAGAATTTAAAACACTTCTCTAGCTTCATTGCTAGCGCTGATGGTCTTTCTTGTATCATCAATAATAATAGGTAACTTTTAACAGGTTAATTTAGAAAATGACTGTTCACTGTTAGCCTCGGACACTGATATAGTTAGAAAAAGGCACAGTACACTTAATCTATCACTTAGTGACTTAGGTAATCCGTTGGGGCACCACACAAGATCTGTTGACCATCTTTCTCCATTCCTCTCTGTCTTTTGAATCGGAAAGTATCTCTTTCAATAACACGCTCATCCATTTTTTTTTTAAATGTTGTCTTCCCATCGCTTTCTCTGCCAGCCTCTTCTTCTTTTTCCTGGTACTGTTCCCTAAAGGAAGGTCTTTGTAAGCCCGAGAACCTTGTGATAGGGACAGGGAGTTTTTTCACATTAGTTAGCACGTCATCGTGGACATCAACTGCTGTATTAATCCTGATTACACAGTTGTTGTCTGCATTTTTCGCCACATCTAATACAGACAACGCGTAGTGTCATTGTGAGCCCGGAATGTAATTAAGTCGTTTCTAGCAGTCTTCCGCAAAAGCATTTTTTTTGTTTGGACTCAAAATGTGTGTCCATCGACCTTCTTTTAGAGGCCATCTGGTGCCACCTGCCACTAAGGTAAGTAGTGCTGCTATACTGTACACCTGCCTCCAGGAGAACATGGTTATTTGTAAGGTACCTGGTAGTCTTGCCAGCTTATGCCCATTAGGAATGGAAGGCATCTTTGAGCCTTTGAGGAAATAGTTACAGGAGCCTTAAATGCCCCCCTATAGAGCACCCAGGTAAAATTATCGAAAGTTTTAGTGGATCTTTTTGGTCAATGGTTTTCAGTTTTATTCATTGCTGATTTTAAAACAAAATGTAGGCTGCTGTAAGTTACAATAACAATTTAATGACGACAATTATACACGATTACATTATGTCATATAACAAAGAAACTAATACATTTAAAATTCTTTAGTTTAGTTCCGAGATCATTTCGACGCTTTCTTTTTTTTTTTTTAATTTATTAATTTTATAATTTTTTTAAAAATAAAAAGTTTAACTTTTCATAACGAGTTGGTCGCCCCTAAAATATCGCCCCCGCGTGCAATGCACACATTGCAGAATAGGTGGCGGCGGCACCACTTACCTACATCCAGGAATTGACGAAGCAAAAAGAATGCTAATCTCAATAAGGTCAGGAATTCACAGAACTCTGTACCTCTGTTCTCACCAATAAGGTCTGGAGTTCACAGAACTCTTTACCTCTGTTCTCACCAATAAGGTCTGGAATTCACAGAACTCTGTACCTCTGTTCTCAACAAAAAGGTCTAGATTTCACAGAACTCTGTACCTCTGTTCTCACCAAAAAGGTCTAGATTTCACAGAACTCTGTACCTCTGTTCTCACCAAAAAGGTCTAGATTTCACAGAACTCTGTACCTCTGTTCTCACCAATAAGATCTGGAATTCACAGAACTCTGTACCTCTGTTCTCACCAAAAAGGTCTAGATTTCACAGAACTCTGTACCTCTGTTCTCACCAATAAGGTCTAGATTTCACAGAACTCTGTACCTCTGTTCTCACCAAAAAGGTCTAGATTTCACAGAACTCTGTACCTCTGTTCTCACCAATAAGGTCTAGATTTCACAGAACTCTGTACCTCTGTTCTCACCAATAAGGTCTAGATTTCACAGAACTCTGTACCTCTGTTCTCACCAATAAGGTCTGGAATTCACAGAATTCTGTACCTCTGTTCTCACCAATAAGATCTGGAATTCACAGAACTCTGTACCTCTGTTCTCACCAAAAAGGTCTAGATATCACAGAACTCTGTACCTCTGTTCTCACCAAAAAGGTCTAGATATCACAGAACTCTGTACCTCTGTTCTCACCAAAAAGGTCTAGATATCACAGAACTCTGTACCTCTGTTCTCACCTACAAGATCTGGAATTCACAGAACTCTGTACCTCTGTTCTCACCTACAAGATCTGGAATTCACAGAACTCTGTACCTGTGTTCTCACCAATAAGGTCTGGAGTTCACATACCTTTGTACCTCTGTTCTCACCAATGAAAGCAGTAGAATCGATGGTGAGCCACTTCCAAAATTTGCTCATGGATTCAAGTATATCCTTCAGACAACTTGACTTCATGTCGTCTACAGCTAATTTAAGACATGCTCATTGGTAGTCGCGAGGACCTGTGACGTGGCAACACGCTATTGGTCTAAACGGCCCACAGGTTGTGACGGTGCAGGTTAGTCTTCAGGCCTTCTATACACGATTGGTATCGCTAAGACCAAGCGCCATGTTGACGAAAGGAAAACCTAAAGAAACTAGAGCCGTGAGATTTGTATTAGAAAAAGGATATTCACATTTAATTAAAGTAATACCATTAATTAAATCATTCAATTTAGAGACACTTCAGGACAGAAGACTAAATATTTAAGTAGCTATATTACATAAAACACTGAACCAGAATTTACAAATGCAAAAAAAAAACAACAAAAAAACTTGAAATAATAATCAGAAAGACATAAATATAAAGGTATATTTCTTTTTCCATAATGATGTAACCACACGGCCGTATACAGATGCGCCATCTTCTCTAGTAGTAGATCATGGAATTAGATCATGGAATGGGTTGCCTGAATCAGCCAGAAAAACAAAAGTCTTTAAAGAGTTTAAAGTCATTGATTAACATGCATGACTAGATTGACACATGAAATTCGTAGGACGTAATTATTTTCTCTTTTGAAATGACGTCTGTAATCTAATAAGATAAGATAAGATAAGATAAGGACACTACTGAAATCATGAGCCGAGCGAGATAGTTTTATCTACCTATATTTAAGAAGTTTGTTTCGGTCAGCGCTGAATGTGGGAGATGGGCCATTTGGTTGTGGGCTACGCACAGCTCTGATTGACTTCTAGAACACCTTAAAGTTGCTTGTGTCTGCTAGGTCCGCCATGTTTTAGAACCAGAATGAAAGAAGTTTTAAAGGACCTTTGTTTCGTCCTATGATGCTGTCAACACGAAAAAAAAACACAAAAAAAAAAACAATTTTGTTATAAAGAGAGAATCTACTGAATGTTTAGCTTCTTGAAAAATTAGCTGTTTTGGTGGAGAGTTGGCAGTTACAATGCTTCATTCGACCTGGTCACGCAACGTCAAATTCATCATCTCTCATTGTATGATGGTATTATATAGATCCTCCTGCGTGATAGAAAATGAGCACATTTCTCATTTCCTATGGACTCGAAGGTGACAGTGAGGTCCAATCTTCGCTTTAAAAAGCCGGCCGCATACGTGGCATGAGTGGGTTTGGTCAGTTGCAGATAGGCCTGCTTATTCTCCCAGCTTTTTGATGGTTCTGCGCTCTTTCGCCCTGGCCACTCTTCTTGCTTCAAATCTAGAGACTCCGAGACTCACAGCTTCACGCCATGAGGAGCGATCGAGAGCTAGTGCTTCCCAGCCGTGAATGTCGATATCGCATTCGTTGAAGGAGCTCTTGCGGGTGTCTTTGTTGCGCCTGTATTGACCTCCCTGGGGGCGCTTTCCTGCACACAAGTCCCAGTACAGAAGTCGATGGGGAAGGCGATTGTCTGGCATGCGGACCACATGTCCCGCCCATCGAAGTTGGGACCTTTTTACTGTCGCAGTGATACTGTTCATGTTGGACATGCATATGGTATTACATAATGTAAGACCTTGTAGAAAATGTATCCATATATTTATCTATGTATTTACCTGTGTATTTAGTAGCTATCTATGTATTTATCTATGTAGACTAACGTGTATTGACTTCCGGTTGATTTTAAGCTGTAGGTTACTAGGTTACTTAAATGACCTTGGAAGGAGAAGACACAGAAAAAATTGGGTGATTGGGGGGGGGGCGAGCAGGGTTTGTAATTTTTTTTTTTTTGCATTATAATCAAAGACAATGACAACGTTTACAAGACATTTTGCGAGACACCGTTTCGTTACAGCCAATCAGCGGGACGTTGAAATCCCCGTGTCACTGTGACCTTCTTACAATTTTGTTCCCTTCATAACGTGACTGTTAATAAAGGTTAATTTGAGGGACAAGGGGAGGGAATTTCGTTCTCCCCTAAATGCCCACCCCTCGCCTTGTTAGACAATTATGTCAGTTAATTGCAGAAAGAGAAAAAAAAAACAGTTTCTGGTCTGACTTTTCGTGATGACATATTTATTGGAACACCGTGGCTTCTGGCCTGAAGCCACAAACTGATTTAAACGTCCCTCTGATTGGCTGTAACGAAACGGTGTCTCTCAAAATGTCTAGTAAACGTTGTCATTGTCTTTCGCTATCAATAACTATAATGAAAAACTAGAAACTTTTTTTTTTTAAAAAAAAGGTCATTGCAATTTTCGAAAATCTTTATATTGTATATTTTATATCGGTATGACACCGTCACTATTTTTTTTAAAGGCATTTTTGGTGTTTATCTTTTGAGTTCTTAACTTCTTAACGACCTTCTTAAATTTGCTTAACTTCACATAAATCCTCTCATAATTATTCCCAAAAATACTCACGTAGCAACAGAGAGAATATAGGCCTACGCATTTACTGGTATATCATTAAAATAATAATACTTACACAAAAAATAGCGTAACATCATGTTTTATTAATTTCACGTATAAAATACGAATATTAATCTAAGCAATAATGGAGTAAAAATGAAGATGAGTATATTGCATCAAATGAGAACAAAATCGATTTCTTTGTGATTTGCGCATCAAAGGGTTGATCGTTTAAATGCTTACGATAATACATTTCAAGTGAAGGGCTGAATCGATTTAGTCATGGTCGAATCTCATTATGTGCTCCATACAACTAAGGGGTTCTATAATGAACTTACGCACTAAACGCAGCTAAAATTGTCTTTAATAGAAAGTGTTTTAACGTTACCGATATAACCTGAACCTTGTCCATTTTTACTTGTGTCAGAGGTGAATTACAAGAGATGAAGGGGTTGAATTGAACTACAAAGGGAGATAAATTTATCTAGAAAGGGAGATAAAATTATCTACAAACTCTGATCACTCTTCGGCTTTGAAGTTATTCAAGAACCAACAACTAAACGATAATCGGCTGCCGATGTATTTAGCAAGTAGGCCACATGATAATCTAAGAGGATAGTAAAGTCTGCCGTGATTATATGGGCCGCATGCTAAAGAAGATAGTAAAGTCTACCTTGCATGTGTACTACAAACTAAACTAAGGAGATTGTCCAATCTACGCTCCTTATAGGCCACACACTAAGGAGACAGTAGAGTCTACCTTGATTACATAGGCCGCAATCTAATGTAAGAAGTTAGTAAAGCTCACATTGCTTTTAGTGCACAGACTTATCTAAGGAGATAGTAAAGCTCACATTGCCTTTAGAGCACAGACTTATCTAAGGAGATAGTAAAGCCCACATTGCTTTTAGTGCACAGACTTATCTAAGGAGATAGTAAAGCCCACATTGCTTTTAGGGCACATACTTATCTAAGGAGATAGTAAAGCCCACATTGCTTTTAGGGCACATACTTATCTAAGGAGATAGTAAAGCTCACATTGCTTTTAGAGCACAGACTTATCTAAGGAGATAGTGAAGCTCAAATTGCCTTTAGAGCACAGACTTATCTAAGGAGATAGTAAAGCTCACATTGCCTTTAGAGCACAGACTTATCTAAGGAGATAGTAAAGCTCACATTGCTTTTAGAGCACAGACTTATCTAAGGAGATAGTGAAGCTCAAATTGCCTTTAGAGCACAGACTTATCTAAGGAGATAGTAAAGCTCACATTGCCTTTAGAGCACAGACTTATCTAAGGAGATAGTAAAGTCCACATTGCTTTTAGAGCACAGACTTATCTAAGGAGATAGTGAAGCTCACATTGCCTTTAGAGCACAGACTTATCTAAGGAGATAGTAAAGTCCACATTGCTTTTAGAGCACAGACTTATCTAAGGAGATAGTAAAGCCCACATTGCTTTTAGTGCACAGACTTATCTAAGGAGATAGTAAAGCCCACATTGCTTTTAGTGCACAGACTTATCTAAGGAGATAGTAAAGCCCACATTGCTTTTAGGGCACAGACTTATCTAAGGAGATAGTAAAGCTCACATTGCTTTTAGAGCACAGACTTATCTAAGGAGATAGTGAAGCTCAAATTGCCTTTAGAGCACAGACTTATCTAAGGAGATAGTAAAGCTCACATTGCCTTTAGAGCACAGACTTATCTAAGGAGATAGTAAAGCTCACATTGCTTTTAGAGCACAGACTTATCTAAGGAGATGGTGAAGCTCAAATTGCCTTTAGAGCACAGACTTATCTAAGGAGATAGTAAAGTCCACATTGCTTTTAGAGCACAGACTTATCTAAGGAGATAGTGAAGCTCACATTGCCTTTAGAGCACAGACTTATCTAAGGAGATAGTAAAGTCCACATTGCTTTTAGAGCACAGACTTATCTAAGGAGATAGTGAAGCTCACATTGCCTTTAGAGCACAGACTTATCTAAGGAGATAGTAAAGTCCACATTGCATTTAGGGCACAGACTTATCTAAGGAGATAGTGAAGCTCACATTGCCTTTAGAGCACAGACTTATCTAAGGAGATAGTAAAGCTCACATTGCTTTTAGAGCACAGACTTATCTAAGGAGATAGTAAAGTCCACATTGCTTTTAGAGCACAGACTTATCTATAAAGACAGTAAAAATGTCCGACTTGAATTGAGTTGAATAAGTCGTAGACTAATATAAGGAAATAGAAAGGCTTACCCTGCTTGTAATCTAGTCTCAGCTAATTAGTAATTAGGCCTTGAATAAATGTTGCGCTAAACATTACAACAGATTAGGACAGTTAAATAGGCCAGTTAAATAGATCAAAGAGAACTACGTCTAAAATATAAACATTTTTGTCCACTTAGCTTATGGGCTGAATACATGGAAAAGACAAAAAAAAGGTATTCAACTACAGCATAAGTTAGGCGTTCGTGAATTCACAAAAACGACTACGTTGGCAGCACTTTTAGCCTCAATTCTACCTACGAACTATGCCGAAAAAGAACCAATGTCGTAAATACATTAAGGTATGAACGAATCTCTGCTCAATAATTAGCAAGTAAATAATGTTAGATGAAGCAACAACTTTGATCTCAAGATGCCAACTAAGAATGAAATATGTACCGGTACTTTAAAGTCAAACCAAATTTAGCTTCAGCGTATTCAACAAAATAAATAAATTAGTGACAGAGACACAATTATTATTATAGAAAATGAATATTTCACAAATATTAATAAACCAGAAGACAATTAAAAGTATTCCCATTAATTCTTTAATCTCCGATTTTTTCAACATCCTCAACTTACTGATAGTAGGCGAGGTCATAGGCATCCTGGGTATCCTTGGCAACGTATTTACCATTAGGAACTTTTACAAACAAGGCTTCCGTGATACGGTCAGCGTGACATTGACCGCGCTTGCGCTCAGCGACATTGGAGCACTGGTCACTCAGCAGGGCTACAACATCATGGTCAACCCCTGGCTGTCCAAGATGGATTTGGATTTCGCCCTCTACAGTATGGTGGCTGTGTTCTTCTTCTATCCAAATGGGTACTTTATCAGGGTCAGCGGGCTGATTACGGCCTTCGCTTCGTTCGAGCGGTGCGTGTCGGTCACTTTGCCTCTGAAAGTGAGGCTGCTCTTCTCACGAAAGGTTGTTCTGATTGTTAATGTTTTGATATTTTTTCTGATGTCCATTTATCTGTTTCCCTTGTACTATTTCTATTGTGTCCAATTCGTGTATGTATTCAACCCGCTCACGAATCGCACCCTGTACACTCTGAAATACCGAGAGAACGCTGACATCGTTCTACACGTGAGTTACCTGCTCGTAGACCTGGCCGTGCCCTACTTTACGTTTCTCGTCACCATCGTCAGTGCCGTCATCATAGTTGTCCAGCTGAGGAGCAAGGCCAAGTGGAGGTCAGCAGTGGTCAGCTGGAAAACTCAAGGGGAGAAAAGTGACGCTCTTCCGAAAGAGAAAAGGACGTCTGTCATGCTGGTCACTGTCTCCCTGATTTTCATCGTCTGCCTTATTCCGCACTCAGCTGTTCTGACCGCGCTCAGTTTTGTGAAAGAGCTGAAATTAGGTGGCCCTTACTTTAACATCGCGTTCTTGTGCTACACTTTCACGTTTCTGATGGAGACCATCAACTGTAGTGTCAGTATCCTGGTCTACTATAAGATGAGCACCAAGTTCAGAACCACGGCTCAAGAGATGCTGAAACTGTGTAAGAAAACTGACTTTAAACATTGATACACTTACCGTATACATGACTTTTAGCGGAAGGTTATGACTTTGCAACAGTAAAAAGTTCTGACTTACTGACTTAGAAATGATATGACATTGTAACTATAAAATGTTATTATTTATAGAATCACTTTGTGTCACTGTCAGTGTTGTCTGACATTGCCTGTTGTTTGTTCACCTTGGGCCAAGAAGGTCAAAAGCACGAGAAACCTCTGATATAGAAACAGGAAGTAAAATGCCTCAATTCACTTTTAGTGAGTAGCAGTCGTCTCTGGAACTTTTCTAGGGACAGTACTCATATTTTAGTGGCAGTTTCTGTACTCGGAGCTGGACACATTTTTTTTGTTACCCTCTGAGATGCGGAAGTATTTAGTAGTGAAATTGTATTCTAGAGGACTTGATGATATTTTGTGCCCTCTGAGATGCGTATGTTATAGCACTTATTTTGCATTATACACTCTACATTATACAACTACCATGAAGGATAAAATGCCATTTCTTATTAAAACAGTGACTTGCAACTGAATGCTTGAACTTGCAGTATATTATTATCATTTAATAAATGTTTTTGTCGGCTAAAGTTAAGTGTTAAGTGTAGCTTCAGGACACACGAGCCCAGCATTCGACAAATTGATGACAAACACATCGTTTTACAGACACTAAAATGTTATTAGATAAAGCCAGTGAAAAGTTATGCATTTGTAAGAGTTATATATTTTGTCTTATATTTTTTTCACTATTTTTTATTTCGTATATTTTAGTGTTTTTATTATAATTGTTCAAGTATTTTAATGAACCAAAAAAAAAGTTTTAAAATAATTTTATTGATATTACGATTCTATGATAGCTTTATATTTATAATGAAACCTATATCTTTTGCGTTTTTTTGTTAATGTCTAATGTCACCACGGGTCCACTAAATGTCCACCTTGAAAGAATGTCAGAGAACAGAGGAGCGAAAATTGTATGCAGGCAAAAACAAAAAGGCAGGCGAACCAAAAGCAGACCCCGAATGCAATGGATTGTTTATGTTGAGGGTTAGGGCGTGTAGAAGAAAGGCCCAGGAGAGATCTGAATGGAGGAATGTGTTGAAGGGGTCAGCCCTTTATGGGCTGTAGCGCCACAGGGATGGATGGATGGTGTTAAGGCTTCCGCTCGGTGTTAACTCTATGAACTATATCTAGTGTAGCTCTACGTCTGACTGGATGTAATGCCGAACTCAAACTACTCCAGTAACACCGGCGAAAGGCCGAAACAATCAAAATATGTAGTCGACGCTGATGTTGTTCTACAAATATATTTAATAATCAAGAAGGGATCGTCCGATGTCAGCTATGTCCGTAAATCCGTATCTCTATTCTACTGCTCTCCACGAAGCGTCTTCTTTGTAGCGTCACTTAGAGCGTTCTTGTTTTTTTACCAACTTTACGCCATCGTCGCTAAGTAAAACTTTACCCTATTCCCGAAACAAATAACTAATTCCTAATCATGACATAACAATGAAAATGTCCACTAGATGTCCACTGGGATATAAGTATTTCACTTCCTGGTGTTCAAGAAGAGTATTTAGAACCTACTTGTCAAAAATGGATTTTGTACTTTTGTGTTCGTCTTGCGACCTTTTGATAACTTCATATACGTTTGGAATTTTTGTCACAGTGACTTTTAGCACATTGACTTTTGGCACATTGACTTTTGACACAGTGACTTTTGACACAGTGACTTTTGACACAGTGACTTTTGACACAGTGACTTTTGTCACAGTGACTTTGACACAATGACTTTTGACATAGGGACTTTTGACATAGGGACTTTTGACATAGGGACTTTTGACATAGGGACTTTTGACATAGTGACTTTTGACAGAGTGACTTTAGACACAGTGACTCTTGACACAGTGACTTTTGACACAATGACTTTTGACACAGTGACTTTTGATACAGTGACTTTTGACACAGTGACTTTTGACGCAGTGACTCTTGTTACAGTGACTCTTGTTACAGTGACTTTTGTCACAGTGACTTTTGTCACAATGACTTTTGACATAGGGAATTTTGACTCAGTGACTTTAGACACAGTGACTCTTGACACAGTGACTTCTGACACAGTGGCTTTTGACACAGTAGCTTTTGACATAAGGACTTTAGACACAGTGACTTATACAAAGTGACTTTCGACACAGTGACTTTTGACATAGTGACTTTTGACATAATGACTTTTGATTCAGTTACTTTTTTTGACACAGTGACTTTTGACACAGTGACTTTTGACACAGTGACTTTTGACACAGTGGCTCCAGTCTCTTATATTGTTGTATACTATTTTCTAGTGGGTGAAAAATAAATTGGTGATCTACTTGGATGACGTATCTAAAAGATATCCTGTTGTTGCTTTTAGACACCCATGCCTTGAGACACCCATATTTCCCCTAGATGACCCTACATGTTTTTTTGAGATGCCCCTGCTGCCCCAAGACGCCACCGTTTTCTTGCGACGCCCTGCTGCCTTGACACTCCCATGTTGCTTTAGGCACCTCTCTTGTCTTGAGACGCCGCTTCTGCCTTGAGACGCCCCTGCTGCCACTAGACGTTCCGTTCGCCTTGAGACGCCACCTCTTTAAAAAAAAGCATAGCAAGAACCAGACCTTGCTGCATCATTGATTTGTCAGTTAGCATACAAGTAATTGCTAAGCGATTATTTTCAATAAATTGTTATTTTCAATAAACTGTACGCATTCTTATAGCATTAGTCATACCCGCTTATTAACTGGTGACTCCTCAGATGACATCTTTCGTATTTATCTTCAAATCGTTATGTGTTCAGTTAATAGTATGTCGTGATACTGATAGCCTTTGGGATAAATTAGCTCGAGTTTGATCCTCCGAGCGTGAGACATCAAGTCTGTGGCAAAGAAGAATTGCCGAGAGCTAATGCAAACAAAACTGAATCAGATGTAATCAACTGATGATTGTGATTGTGATCGATATTTGAAGATGGAGATAAACAATTATCTTCGCCTACATAGAAAATGAGATTGTGCTAATCTTTGTGGAAGGAAAGAGACAGATAGTGAGATACAGAGAGAAAGAGATACTGAGTGTTATACAAAAAAGTGATATCTATCTATCTATCTATCTATCTATCTATCTATCTATCTGTATAGTGTGTGTGTGTGTGTGAGAGAGAGAGAGAGAGAGAGAGTGAGAGAGAAAGATAACTCTAGAGAGAGAATAATAGAGAGACAGCAAGAGAGTCTACCGGACCGAGTTGGTGACTGAGTGAGTAGGCCCTTTGATTGGATTTATGGGGAGCCTCGCTTACATTTCATTACTATTTTTTTTACAATGTTTCTTTTTTTTTTATAAATTTCACTTGGGGACTCCGAATTCCTTTCGCCTAAGGCCTTCAATTATCAAAGGCCGGCTCTATGGAAGCGGATCGGATTTATCCAACTTAGTTTTGTTTTTACTAGCAAATGCGGTAGAGCAAGGAACTATAGATTTAAAAAAAGAAACAACAACAATGTACAGCAGAGGTAGCCTGAAGAGTCGTGTCTGGACGTCGTGAAAGAATGGACCAGCCTCTCTCTTAATATTTTGCCAAGGACAGCCGCTGACCGGGACTAGAGGAAGGATTTGGGTCACGCGATTTTTACGCGAACCGTCACGATAGCCTTACGCCATAAGTCAAGGGAGAGATGAGATTGTACATTGGGCTTGCATTTTGAAGATACAAGCCTTATGGCTGCGATATGAGAATAGTAAAAAAAAGTAAAATTCCCCTTTCAGACCTTGTGATTTATAGGGGAGCTGGAAAGAATTAGTTATCTTATCTTATATGATACAGACGTTACTTCAAAAAAGAAGTTGATTACGTCCTACGCGTCATGCATATTAACCAATGACCTAAACTCCGCCAAGTCACCGGTTTTCCTGGCTAGCTCAGGCAAGCCAATCCATGCTCTAATAGTGCTAGGGAAGAAGGAGCTTTTGTACAAATTTGTCCTAGCATATGGAATATGAAATGTACCTTTATTTTTGTGTCTTTCTGAGTATTTTATTAAATTTTGTTTTTGTATTTGAAGATTATTGTTCAGTGTTTTATGTATAATTGCTACTTTACTTTTAAGTCTTCTCTCCTGAAGGATTTTTAAACTTAGTGATTTTACTAAAGGTGTTACTCTAGTCAAATGTGAATATTCCCTTGTTATGAATCTCACTGCTCTATTTTGTGTCTGTTCCAGTTTCTTAATGTTTTCTTGAGTTGAAGGGTCCCAAACGGAGGATGCACATTCTATTATTGGCCTAACCAAATTAAATAACATTTTAGTTTTATGTTCTTATTTGATTTATGGTTACTAAGATTGTCTTGCTGAAAGAGAATTTACTTTAAGAGACTGAAATGCAAAATAAAAGAGAAAACAAAATATAAGACGTTTTTTCCAAGAATTTAAAATTTATTCTTTAATGCTTTTACTACTAAGAACTAATCTAAACAGTTCTTTGAACTTCTCTCTGAAATAAGAACTCATCTTATAATAAATGAAGATGTTGATGCTTGGATTGGTTATGCCAAACACGTGTCCAAAAGACCAGAGCGTCAGGAAGAGACGACTCAGCTTGCCCTCTGGAGTAAAATCTGGCATGAATACTGTCGCCAAAGACAGAACGACCATTGGTAAGTAACACACGATTAGGACAGTGGCCAAGAGGATGACCAGTTGGGACATTTTTTTGTCCCTAACGCTTAAAGAATATTTTTGTTTGTCGTTGGTTGTGTTCCGGTTCCGCCATTCGGACTTCCGTCTTATCAAGAGAACTAGGCCAAGTGTAAGGGAGACAACCACGATAATACCAACAAACAGGAAAATGGCATGGATGATAAACGTCAGCCCTTGCATCGCTGGTCTATTGCGGGTGTAAACTAAACCCAGAGTTGAGGTATTTCTACCAGGTACAACCACCCAGTCGATGTAAATAGTAGTGTACTCCGGTATCAGTGTCAGTACGTTAACCAAGACAATGACAGAGACAGTTATGAAAGCCACTCGCGGAGTGATCCAAGTTCGAATCTTCAACGGAAAAGAAACACAAAGGCAGCGCTCCCCAGTCATGTACACAGTGATGAACAGCGATATCCGGTGTGCGCACGCAGCCGGCCAGCCCCCGATGAGGTAAAAGGCGTCAAGGATCATCCTCGAGCCAACCAGTCCTATAACCAGAGGGTTGGAAACGATATTTATCGACTGCATGGCGAAGATCTTCACAAAGTCAAACAAGGCGATAGAGAAGAGGCTGATGTTGATGGAGGTGTTTACTCCCTGCTTGATAAACACACAAATGTTGATGGCGTTGGTCACTATCCCAAAAAGCCCTATCGCCGAGCACAGCAAGACGTGGTTGACAAAGATAATGGTCTCGCTGTCAATAGTTAAAGCCCCAACGCTCTCAATGCCACCAGAACTGATTGCGATATTTGAACTGTTGTATGAGTTTTCAAGCTTTGGCAGGTCTTGGTTTTCCTGTAAGGCTTCATTGTGCAGAGATGCTGACATAACTTTAGGATTCAATAATTTCACAGATCATATCCTCGAAAGATCATTGCTGTATAAACAAGGACAGACATAGGACGTAATCATCTGCATGTATTTTATAAGATAAGATAAGATAAGACAGTTTCCACGTCCTCACACATGCAAACAGTCCAAGAAAGTGTCTTCTGTTTTGATTTCACCAACTTGCAAGATCGACAAACAGTCGAATCATCCGAAGAAAATAATTTTCATTTTAATACTATTTTTTTCCTGGTTAAAATTCTAATGCACCCTTTTCAATATGAAAGAAACTTAGAAATCATTTTACGGCTCGCAATTTTTAAGATTTTACCATCACATAGAGGATACAAGACAATGATCACAAAACTAATCCAACAACGCTAATATTCATTGAATCCAATCCAACTTTCTTTCACACGTAACTTTGAAGTCAAACTGTGGTTCGATCCTAGTCTATATTCAATTCACTATTAATATAATAGTTTGTTATGTGTAATGCGCAAATGCAAGACGAATTTCCCGAAGGAGAATAAAAGATACAATATTGTTGACTAGGTGCTTTTTGTTTTCAATGTCAAGGTCGCTTCTGGATTGTATTTCTGAAGGAAACAAAAAAGCAAAAACATAACGTCATAACCACCACGTGATTTCCTGCTTTTATGTGAAACCATCAATTCTATCGCGATGTCCTCTCTAAATGCTCTTTCGTCTGGGAAGAGTCCTATAAATGTCCGCTTGATAAATGTCTTAATTGCTATCACTATCAGTTATCTACTTAGCATCTAACACACGAAGTCTATAGGAGGCGCGGTGGCTGAGCGGTAAAGCGCTTGGCTTCCGAACCGGAGGTCCCGAATTCGAATCCTGGTGAAGACTGGGATTTTTAATTTTGGGATCTTTGTGCGCCTCTGAGTCCACCCAGATCTACCTGACATTAGTTGGGGAAAAGTAAAGGTGGTTGGTCGTTGTGCTGGCCACATGACACCCTTGTTAACCGTAGGCCACAGAAACAGATGACCTTTACATCACCTTTCCTATAGACCACAAGGCCTGAGGGTGTATACTTTACTTACTTACTTTCACACGAAGTCTATAAGAAACAATTTACTAAAACTAGAAGTAGGTTGACAACAAATTTTTCTTCCCTAGTGCTATTAGAGCATGGAATGGGTTGCCTGAGCCAGCCAGGAAAACCAGTGACATGGCAGAATGGACCTCATTCACCAACATTAAACAAATAACATTTATAACATTTAGTCACGTGGTGCTCTATCTCTTCTATATAATTTACGATCTCATGTTTAATTCATGATGGATTTTTAAACAAGAAAATACTTTTTAAACAAGAAAATACTTTTTAAACAAGAAAATACTTTTTAAACAAGAAAATACTTTTTAAACAAGAAAATACTTTTTAAACAAGAAAATACTTTTTAAACAAGAAAATACTTTTTAAACAAGAAAATACTTTTTAAAATAGAAAATACTTTTTAAACAAGAAAATACTATTTAAACAAGAAAATACTTTTTAAACAAGAAAATACTTCCTTTATGCAACTTATAGAGCGATTGTTTTTCTCTTAAAAATTAATGAATGTGAGATTTAAAAACATGTTTTGCCCCGCTCCCCTAGAACGAATCCAGGTTAAGCGAATGTATAGAATAGTAGACCTTTTAATAAAGCAATGATAAACATTTCGATCTAGACTTGAAAGACAAGATGCACAATTTTCCTGAACATTAAGTCATTAAACCCTTGAATCAATAAAGTCTTACATTCGAAATGTCCAAACCCGAAAGTTCTTTCAAGAATGCGATAGTCCTTTCAAAAACGATGTGGGATCTAGACCTAGATTTAGTCTCTAGCCAAATTTTAATTAATTTTTTTTTACTTCAAAAAATTTTAACGGTCAAACTAGAGTTGTTTTTTTCCACGTGGCCAACGAGCTAGTCATTCTTTTTCTCAGCGATACAAATCAACTGTTAAATTTCAAAGAAAATCGTTAGAGCCATTTTTGAGATCAGCATCCGCTTACCCTCCATGAAGAAGTGACTTAAATAGAGGTATTGTAAATACATTTATAGTATTGCATATCTTCATTCAAGCGTAAACTCACGCTCAGTTTACTTTACATCTTATCTTACAGATTACATCTTATCTTATCTTATAGATTACATTTGATTTTTAAAAGCTCGTATAACATTGCCAAGATATTGACACTTGTCATTAATCTTATTATTATTATTACAGGACTTATATTTTATTGCACCATCTTATTAAGGCAATAACAGAAATAATATTTATTTGGGGTGAAATTAATTTTATCTTGGTTCCCGTAATCGTACATATATTAATTTAAATATTATTCAAATTACCGGAAAAATTATGCCCTATTTACAGTAACAGGAACTATACACAAGATTTAAAAAAAAAAGGATTTAATAGACCTACGATATGTCTTATTATTTTCGTAGGCCGTTTCGGTCTATATACTATTTGGAAAAAAAACAACAGATTTTGTAAATTACACTGATACGACAAAGAAGTACTTTACTAGATTAGGTGTACTAGATTGTAAATCAGATTAGATTATTTGACATGATGATAGCAAAAAAAAAAATTAAGTCATGACTTTGGAGAAAGTATTGATTAGAATGTTGTTAAATGAAATTCCCCCCTTCCTTCGACCTCCTTCAAATTTGAAATAATACAGCAATAGATCTATGTGTGTGTGTGTGTGTGTGTGTCTTCAGGCGGTTGATAATTTGATAATATATGTTAATGTCTAGTGTGTATTGATCTCAGAATTGCCATGTTCTTTATCGTGAGCTACTGACTAAATCTACTGGCAAGATTTGCTAAAACTTAGAGCCTCCCGCACTGTTAGGCGGATGGAGCGCTACTGACTAAATTTACTGGCAAGATTTGCTAAAACTTAGAGCCTCCCGCACTGTTAGGCGGATGGAGCGCTACTGACTAAATTTACTGGCAAGATTTGCTAAAACTTAGAGCCTCCCGCACTGTTAGGCGGATGGAGCGCTACTGACTAAATTTACTGGCAAGATTTGCTAAAACTTAGAGCCTCCCGCACTGTTAGGCGGATGGAGCGCTACTGACTAAATTTACTGGCAAGATTTGCTAAAACTTAGAGCCTCCCGCACTGTTAGGCGGATGGAGCGCTACTGACTAAATTTACTGGCAAGATTTGCTAAAACTTAGAGCCTCCCGCACTGTTAGGCGGATGGAGCGCTACTGACTAAATTTACTGGCAAGATTTGCTAAAACTTAGAGCCTCCCGCACTGTTAGGCGGATGGAGCGCTACTGACTAAATTTACTGGCAAGATTTGCTAAAACTTAGAGCCTCCCGCACTGTTAGGCGGATGGAGCGCTACTGACTAAATTTACTGGCAAGATTTGCTAAAACTTAGAGCCTCCCGCACTGTTAGGCGGATGGAGCGCTACTGACTAAATTTACTGGCAAAATTTGCTAAAACTTAGAGCCTCCCGCACTGTTAGGCGGATGGAGCGCTACTGACTAAATCTACTGGCAAGATTTGCTAAAACTTAGAGCCTCCCGCACTGTTAGGCGGATGGAGCGCTACTGACTAAATCTACAGGCAAGATTTGCTAAAACTTAGAGCCCCCCGCACTGTTAGGCGGATGGAGCGCTACTTACTAAATCTACAGGCAAGATTTGCTAAAACTTAGAGCCTCCCGCACTGTTAGGCGGATGGAGCGCTACTGACTAAATCTACTGGCAAGATTTGCTGAAACTTAGAGCCTCCCGCACTGTTAGGCAGATAGATCGCTACTTTGTCTTCACAAGCTCGGGTAACCAGCCTCTTCCCAAGTGTTCATTGCCGTAAGGGAATTTTTTTCCCAAACTGGGTTCCGTGGAACCCTAGCCTTACACGAGGCCTGAATCGGTGTTCTACATACTACTGGACTAATTAACTATAAGTTAACCACGTGAATTAATCTCTAAAAAAATTAAGCTAAATGTTACGCTAAATACTCAGAATCTGCGAAGTGTTCCTAGATACTTTTCACGGCGCGACTATACAAAATTTGCTATCATACGGAATAACTTGTTGACAAGGCAACGGTTCATCTAGACTGTTGCATCGTCTAGAAAACATCATAAAAAGGGCATCAAAAATTACACTCACAAGATTACCATATTTAAAGAACTTTTTGAACAAAAGTGTCTAAGGAAAATCGAAAAAATCTTGGAAGACAACGGCCACCCGCTCCATCAGAACTACGCCAGGTCGTCGCGAAGTGGGCGACTGCTGTCAATCAAAACAAGAACGGAGCGGTACAAAAACTCGTTCGTACCTCACTCGGTCAGACTATATCACCGCCTTTCGGTGATCAGGGAGCATGAAAAGCACCAAGATGTCTGTGTGTAGTCGCTGAATGAACTGTTTATGTTGTGTCTGTTGTATTTATGTATATGTTTCTGTTGTGTTGTCTTTATATGAGAAAAGAGTCCTTGTAATCACAACAAATTTCCGTAAGGATCAATAAAGCAGTCTTAGTCTTAGTATTAGTATTAGTCTTAGTCTTAGTCGTAGTCCTTGTCTTAGTCTAAGTCTAAGTCTAAATCTAAGTCTAAGTCTAAGTCTAAGTCTAAGTCTAAGTCTAAGTCTAAGTCTAAGTCTAAGTCTAAGTCTAAGTCTAAGTCTAAGTCTAAGTCTAAGTCTAGTAAGCTAAGTCTAAGTCTAAGTCTAAGTCTAAGTCTAAGTCTAAGTCTAAGTCTTAGTCTAAGTCTTAGTCTAAGTCTAAGTCTAAGTCTAAGTCTAAGTCTAAGTAAGTCTAAGTCTAAGTCTAAGTCTAAGTCTAAGTCTAAGTCTAAGTCTAAGTCTAGTCTAAGTAAGTCTAAGTCTAAGTCTAAGTCTAAGTCTAAGTCTAAGTCTAAGTCTTAGTCTAAGTCTTAGTCTAAGTCTAAGTCTAAGTCTAAGTCTAAGTCTAAGTCTAAGTCTAAGTCTAAGTCTAAGTCTAAGTCTAAGTCTAAGTCTAAGTCTAAGTCTAAGTCTTGAAGAAATGTTTTAGGAACCCCTGCCTTGAGGTATTCCATGATGGCAGAACGCCATGTTACAATCTTTACAAGCTCGGTCACCAGCGACATTTTCAGCCTCTTTCTAGCATGTGGCCCTTGCCTTAAGGTAGGGGCGGCCAACCTTTTGGTCCCATTCTCCAATTTGTTTCACTTCTGATTCAGATGCGCCACATAAAATTTTACAAGTTTCAGTTCTTGAAAGTTTGTACATATTTGGTTTGTTAAGCACATTTGTGTAGAGTAGAGGGGATTTCAGAGCCAGAAAAACAACCAAATAAACTTTATTGATTAAGTCTGTCTTTGTTAACATTTTTAGTTCTCACGTTAATTTTCATTTATTCTATCTGTATGACCTATAGACTATAATTTATGAACACTGATAGCAGTTTGAAATTAAATTGGCTTAAGCAAGTTTTTTAAATTAATGCAATAACATCAAATCTGTAATTTTTAAGAGTTAATTTCATGACCTCCGTTTTTTTTTTTATCATTGTCATGAATGATAATGCTTGCTCGCATCAGTTTCTTACAGGCATAAGAAACATGGCAGTTCCAGTAACTCTATCAGTCATTGAGGGCGTAGTTTGAATTAGCTAACTTTATTTCATTGATGATTATCTAGACACGACTTTGCTTTCTCAAAAATGTTTGACCATCTTGTTATGTCGTTAGAGTGACTTAAGGCCAATAAGGTCTTTAAAAATGTTGACATTGTCATCATTTTTTTCTAATAACGAAAAGCTTAAACAGGTAACATAAAAAATGTCCAGGGTCAATGAAAAGAAAGAACGTACATGTGTACACAATTAGGGAATAATTACACTAAAACCACTGTGTTTTAAGTTTTTTGGTCTGAAATTAGTTTTATAAACATTTCGGTCAAATTTGGGCTCACACTAGCTAGTAAAATAAATTCCTGTGAAATTTTATATGTCTCTAAAAATTGGTTGTTATAATTTTTGTGTGTGCTTTTTCTTAATTTTTTTTTCTCGGATTAAAATGCAACGCTTGTAATTGTGCAATGCGCCACTTTTGGCGAATGCTCCATAGGTTGGCCACCCCTGCCTTTAGGTATTCCATGAAGGCACAACGCCATGTGACAGGAGGACAGCCCTGTTGACGTTTTCATTGTTTTTTTTTTCCTTCATGTCATTGCTGTCTTTAGGGACGTTTCATTTTGCCTAAGAACATGCCCCAACAAACGTCACGAGACGTTCTGCCACAACTTCGTTAAGCAGGCAACTGCAAGTTAGGCAATGGATTTGTTAGGCAAAGGATTTGTTAGGCACAGGATTTGTTAGGCAAAGGATTTGTTAGGCAAAGGATTTGTTAGGCACAGGATTTGTTAGGCACAGGATTTGTTAGGCAAAAGATTTGTTAGGCAAAGGATTCGTTAGGCAAAGTATTTGTTAGGCAAAGGATTTGTTAGGCAAAGTATTTGTTAGGCAAAGGATTTGTTAGGCACAGGATTTATTATGCAAAGGATTTGTTAGGCAAAGGATTTTTTAGGCACAGGATTTGTTAGGCAAAGAATTTGTTAGGCAAAGGATTTGTTAGGCAAAGGATTTGTTAGGCAAAGGATTTGTTAGGCAAAGGATTTGTTAGGCAAAGTATTTGTTAGGCAAAGGATTTGTTAGGCAAAGGATTTGTTAGGCAAATGACTTGGTTTTTGGTGACAAGGTCTCTGTATGTGACTCTTAACGTCCGTTTTAGCCATTGCTGTTTAGCCACATTTAGCCCCCTTTCAATCTGTACAGTTATCTTATTATATGCTTAATATATATATATGCGTGGGCCAGTTATAACACCTTTAGTAAAATAATCACTAAAATTAGAAATGCTTTAGAATAAAGCAATTATTTATGAATTATTTAACCAATATCTTCAAATACAAAAACAAATAATAAAATTACTCAGAAACAAGATAAAGGTATAGTTCTCATTTTGCATGCTAGGACAAATTTGTACAAATGCCCCTTCTTCCCTAGTGCTATTAATTAGAGCATAGAATGGGTTGCCTGAATCAGCCAGGAAAACCAACGACTTAGCAGAGTTTAAATCATTGACTAACATGCATGACTAGATTGTTGCATGAAATGGGTAGGACGTGATTATCTTCTTTTTGAAGTAACGTCTTTAATAGATAAGATAAGATAACATAAAATAACATAAGAAAAGATAAGATAACATAAAATAACATAAGAAAAGATAAGATAACATAAAATAACATAAGAAAAGATAAGATAACATAAAATAACACAAGAAAAGATAAGATAACATAAAATAACATAAGAAAAGATAAGATAACATAAAATAACATAAGAAAAGAAAAGATAACATAAAATAACATAAGAAAAGATAAGATAACATAAAATAACATAAGAAAAGATAAGATAACATAAAATAACATAAGAAAAGATAAGATAACATAAAATAACATAAGAAAAGATAAGATAACATACTATATGATAGCTTAAGATAACGTTAGGTAAGACTGACGGTACTGTGTGAGATTACAACAGTTTTGACACTTGTAATTTACAAGATATGATAAACAACGATTGTTTTAAAAATGTTTTATGTGTTTCGTATGTCTCTTATAACTAGTATCAGAGCACCATCCAATCTTCCAATGTTACCTGTTTGATAGAACATTCACAGGCTGAGAAGGTTTTGAAATTACTATTTCATTAAATGGGTTGAAATAAATAAAGGGAGATTATCCAGAATAGTCAAGAGCTTTGACAGTAATTTCATTCCAGTGAGTTACCTTTCTTTGTTTTCTTTCAGGTCTGAAGTACAGCGATTCTAAAATACATATCTGTAAACCTTTAGTGTATTCATAATTCATAACCTCTCCAATTTTGTTCATATTACTTCAGTCCCCTCCCCCCCAACCCCAGAACAAACTCTCACACACGTGAATAATTAATACACTTCAATAAACAAATTAAAACAAAAACCTGATGAAGTGAAAAGTTCTCATATCTGAAAAGCTTATTGTTCATCTGTATTGGATATTTTACCTTTTGGACTTATACAATGTTAAGGGCGATAGCCATAACTAAACCGACTGTTCTAACTAACAAGATGTCAGTTTTGTTTTTAATGATACAAAAAACAAATCAAACAAGTTAAATATAAATAATAATATAAAAACTTATATTAAAAAAAAACAACAGCTTATATAAAATGAAATTGCATCATTAATTGTAAATCAATGGAGTCATACATTTTTAATAGATATAAACAAACAATAAATAAATCTGTGCGATTTGAAATATTTGCACGAATTTATTAATTGTTATTGTTTAGCGCAACTTTCATGCTTTCATCATGCCTAGTGCGCTATGGTCCAATGACTTTTGAGGACCACTGGGGGGAAAAAAAGTTGCTAGAGTCTGACCTCATGATGGAAGTCCGACGTGCTTTGCCATTGACCTATTCAAGTACTTTTGACCAGACAGACAGATTTGCTTGATATAAGCTAGGTAATAAACAAACTTGTATACAATTGTAAATCTAGACAGAGACTCTCTAGAATAATCTAGATAGTAGATGTAAGCCTATCCTATTTAATAAACTTTAGACAGGTAGAGCCAGATCTAGACTAGTGACCATCTAGTCTCAAGATAGAATATCTAGATTTCTAATGTAGATTCGATCTGAAATGCAGATCTAGATAGAGAGTCTATGATTGATTCCAGAGTTTAATGAAGAGTGCAGTGGGAACTATTGATTTGAACGTTTCACGAAGCACACATGCGCATATGTGGTGATATCACTACGCCTACGGAATACGCACAACAGTGAATGGCGTAAACGGTATACGCAGAACCTATTGCGACTTGACGGCTTCTGTAAATTTGTCTGCTGTGCTGTACGAGATTCCAAAAAAATATGTAGATTTTAAAATTCTAGATTTATTCCACTTAATTTATCAACAAAAATCTACTAATCTCATTTATAATATGTAGCGCTTGATCTACTTTGTTACCTACGCATTCATCCAGATTTTAATATATAGATTTAATAGAATTAATTATACTAATAGAGATATGTAATTTAGATCTCTACGGTGTTAGGGAATACGTTACACAAAAAAACGAACCCGGGTTTTTCTAACATCTGATACTTGGTGTGTAGTAGTAAAACAGCACCTACCTAAATAAATCGTAAATAGAGAGCAGATACCTATATTTATTGTAGTATATATAGGTCTGTGGTTTCATATTATATAACTTTCGTAGCCTGGTCTATAGAGATATGACTTTTGTAATTTCTTTTACTGAAAATTTGAGCTATTTACGTCTGAGATATATATAATTTTTATGTGCAGCAACAAAGCCCATTGTTCCTGTTTGTGCTAACAGGTCTAACGATTTTCCGCTGCCCTAGTGGCCAGGGCCGGTCCTACAGGTTGCGGGGCCCTATGCGAAACGGATCGCGCGGGGCCTAATTTGGGTTTTCATAAGGATAATAAGAGAAAATTAGGTTTTTGTATTAGAAAATAAATTCATCTTTGCATTTTATTCATACTTTACTAAGTACAAAGTCACTGTTAAATTAACTTTAAAAGCCATTGTCACAGCCTGGTTTTGTTATAGGCGTGATGACGTGAATGTCTCTGTGTTGTAGATACCTCTACAATGTTCTTTGCTGATAACTAATTACTTCCACTCGCGCACTAGATTTGCTAGTGCGTGAGAACATTAACATGCTGAACTCTTTGACCACAATATTTATAATAATTAATAGACTCACTTGTAGCAGACATGGTTTTTATTCACATTAAATATATAAATATAAAGATATTGGCGACTTCAGCCATCACAAAATACATCCAAGAAAATTAGTCCAAAATACAAATCAATTCAATGACACTCTACTTGTACATTAATATCCAAAACACTCCTCTCTTTACGAAAGTCTAAAAATCAACTGACTTCCACCTCGTGGTCAGCTTCCGACCAAAAAACAAAATCTCGTGCGAATCATGCACGGAATGGTTCAGTGATTACTAGTCACAAAATATTACAGGGGTTCTAAAACTGACGTGACAGCCATCTACAGTAGATAGTAGTTTTCGAACAAAAGACTGGTAAGCATCAGATCTGCTTTTTAGATTTACTATCGACTCGCAAAATATCGCTTTTTTTTAATATAAGAGGCCGAGATAGATTTAGATCTATATCTGTATGCTAGTGGCTATTGAAGTAAATAAGAATTAGAAGTTCTTGTTTTGGTTAAAATTCGGCTTATTATTACATTTGTATTAAATGAAAGCTGATAATGCCTTTTTTTAATCGCGAGTAGGACTGGCGTTTTCCATTTTGAATGACACATCGAAATGACAATTTAGTCTGTTTTAAGATTTGCATCAGTTTTCAGAAGATTTTAATAATCTCAGGACATTTTCATGACATTTTCTTATATTTTATAATTTCAGGAGAATTCCAGGAACCCTTTAATAATAAGTTAAAATGGTTTAGTTTAATAATTTACACCTACAATTCGCATCGCGCGACGCCTATGAATGTGCGGGGCCCACTGCGGCCGCATAGGTGGTAGTGGCCTAAGACTAGCCCTGCTAGTGTCGAATTATCAAAGAATAAGTCTACGTCAAAGTTTTCAAACCTTTTTCCTTAACGGAACACTACGCACTTTCTGAGTATTTAGCGGAACACTTCGCACATTCTGAGTATTTAGCGGAACACTTCGCACATTCTGAGTATTTAGCGGAACACTTCGCACATTCTGAGTATTTAGCGGAACACTTCGCACATTCTGAGTATTTAGCGGAACACTTCGCACATTCTGAGTATTTAGTGGAACACTTCGCACATTCTGAGTATTTAGCGGAACACTTCGCACATTCTGAGTATTTAGCGGAACACTTCGCACATTCTGAGTATCTAGTGGAACACTTCGCACATTCTGAGTATTTAGTGGAACACTTTTCTTATTTTTTTAGAGAGATTAATTCAGGTGGTGGCCTACTAGTTAATTATTCCAGTAGCTCATGGAAAAACTATTCAGGCCTGGCGGAACACTATGGTTCCTCGAAACACAGTTTGGGAAAAAACTGTCTTAAGGCAATGAACACTTGTTGGGAAGAGGCTGGTTATCCGAGCTTGTGAAGTTTGGGGAAAAACTGGTCTACGCGTTAACTGTATATCTACTTTTGGGCCACCCAGTTTATTTTAGGTTAACTAAAAACTTAGATTAGATACTACTGCTCTAAGGTTGCGAAACAATATAAACGCATTGAATGTTTAGTGGTGTTTGTACAAGATGGTTGAGCCAATAGACTATGTTGTGCTATTTATGGTGCTAAAAGAATAAGCTGTCAGGTCTTCCTCTGATTTTCTGGTTTCTTCTTCTCTTCGGCGACTTCCAATGGCGGGAAACAGCTTGTGAAAATTCTTTCTATATTTAGAGCTCATTTTGTAATAGGTGAAAATATTCACGCTGGCGTTCACGGAATGTGCCAGGAAAGCAAACGACCAGGCAGAGTGAAACACGTTGGACTCTTTCCCAACTACGCTGAAATCTGGCAACGTTGAGGACAGAATGGAAAAGACGACCGTTGGAGTGTAGCAGACGATC
This sequence comes from Biomphalaria sudanica, assembly GCA_036873155.1. Lineage (NCBI taxonomy): Eukaryota > Metazoa > Mollusca > Gastropoda > Planorbidae > Biomphalaria > Biomphalaria sudanica. The sequence continues at coordinate 6,354 of JAZGLO010005711.1, read as the reverse complement.
AAAATGATGGCCACGAGAATAACCATTGCGATCGTTTTCCTGTCCCTAGCGATGGTAGCCTCGTTTTGTTTAAGGTTAGATACCGTGCTTTTTCTCCACTTGCCTGTGCTATTCAACCTGGCAACTAGGATGGCGGTCAATAAGATGACGGATATGAATGAAACGATGGCCAGGGAAGCGTGGAAAGTGAAAACCAAACCTTCCGTAATTGGTCTGTTGCTTCTAAAAGCCAAACCCAGCATGGTTCTGTTTTTCGAAGGGTAAAAATTCCAATCGAAATACACGGTAGAATATTCCGGAACCAGTGTCAGAATGTTGATGAGATAAATGACTGTCAGTGCCGCCACTGATCTCTTCGGCGTGACAATTCTTTTCACCTTCAGGGGCAGAAGTATGGAGATGCACCTTTCAGCTGTGATATACACCGTGATCCAGCTGGTGATTCTCGCTGCGCAGCCGTGAGGCCACCCGGCTGTGAGATATTGCACCTCTGTAAAGACAATATCTGAGTTAACATGATCAATGTAAGGGTTGAGGCAGACATTAAGCCACAGAAGAGTGACCAGACTGATCAGGTCAGAGATGGCCATGGCGAAGAAGCTGACGCTCATGGAAGTGTTCAAACCTTCTTTCAAGAATACGCACATATTGATGACGTTCGCAGCAATGCCGAACAGACCAATCGCCGTGCTCAGGACAACATGATTAACGAAGATAAACACGATTCGCGCTTCGTCGCTGAGCAGACCTTGACCCTCAACTGATGTGTTGGCGCCTTTTTTCTCAGAAGCTGTAAGACCAGCGCTGTCGTTGAAGTTCATAGTTTTGCTGCCTGGAGATAAGATAAGATAATTTTTTATTGGTCCAATTAAATGGAAATTCAGTTTGACTGCATTTGGCAAACTCAGCGTAACTACTATACAATAACATTATAGATGCAAATACGAACAACATTCACACATGAGACACAAACACACCCACAACCAGCGCTGTATGAATGAGACTTCTATGTACTTCTCGATGACGACAGATGATCTTGTAACACTCTGACGAAAGTGGCATAAAGGAATTTTAAAATCTTTCTGTTTTAGTCCTAATGGAAAGGAGACGACCACTTCCTTCAGATCTGATGTAACAGTGGTTTAATGGGTGCAGGTTGTCTTTAAGAATCGCGAGTGATTTGGAAAGGCACCTTTCATGAAAAATTTCTTGAAGAGATGGTAGCTGTGTTCGAGTGATATACGATGCTTTTTTAATTAGTCTATTTAGTCTAAGTCTTTGTGCCAGTGAAGTATTACCATACCATCAGGTGATGGCAAAGCTAATTAGACTGCTGATGGTTGCTGTATAAAAAAAAGTTTAATTATTGTTTTGTCGATGTTAAATTTCCTTAGCTTTCTAAGATAGAAGAGTCGTTGGTGAATTTTGGTTTTGACAGCGCTCACTCTATTTCAGTTTGTTGTTGATGGTTGTACCTAGATATTTATATTCTTGTACTTGTTCAACGGTTTCATTGCTTATTTGAATTTCTGCAAGATGGCCTTTATGTTTCCTAAAATCTATCTATTATCATTTCTTTAGTTTTTATATTTGTGTATTTTTAAATAGGTATTAAAAAGATGTTATAATTTCATTTATTAACAAATAAACATTAAATGATCTAAAATGTATATTGCTGATTTTGACGATAAACTTTAAACACGGAAAGATCATGGGTGGTGCCCCAACGGTTTATCCAACAAAGGGATTGTAAAGTTGAAGGTGAGAATCTCCTCTTTGTTTCCTGTATCTTGAGCTCTGGTTTACATTATTTAAGGAATTAAAAAAAAAAATTAAAGAAAAAAAGATAAAGCAAAATGGAGAAATGTAGAGCAATATTTGGTAACCTATAGGAAAACTTTAGAAAATTAACAGATTGGGGGAGATTTCGAAATAACTAGGGCAACTCTACAGTGTCACGTGACTATCCTGACAGACGTTGCCAACTTAACAAATAAAACTTTTTGGTGCTACTAGCGAAAGAGCTGAGAAATGCGACTCTACAGTGTTACGAAACGCACAAAAATATTATCATAGACCTTTTTCAAATACATTGTTTATCTACACTATATTATGCACACCTCATAACTCTCCACATTGATGCAGATCTTAGATATTTACAAAATGGATTAAAATTATTCGTAGATCTTGTGACCTTCTTTAAGTTCAGTAATAAATGCTTATAGTCTAACTCTAACCCTTCTTCTTCCCAGAGAATGGCCAACGTATGAATGTCGTAACGGTTAGTCCTATATTTGAGATGAACTTCGCAGTGGCTTCCAAATCTGGCAGCTCTCCATTTTTTTTTTGGTTCTTTTGCTGTGTGTGTGTGTTGGGGCTGCGGGCCAGTGTTCGAGCCTCTCGAGACAGGTTTGAAGGACATGGTCGGCATTCTCTGGCGATGCTCCACAAGGGACACAACACACTGGTCACTATTTTTAGCTTCCAGAACCCTTTTGTTTTTTGGTAGTGCCCGTCGTTGTTTCTTTTTCATGTTTCGGACGTTGCAAAGGACGGACATGATGGCATCGTACGGGGGTGGGGGGAGATGGCTGGGAAGGGGGTGGGGTTCAAATCCCAGACCATCGGCTGTCCATAGCGAATACTTCCCGACCAGGCAGCCATCTAGTCATAAGACTTTTCCGGCGTATCATTAGCACTTGTTTTTTTTTTTTTTTATCTCACGCAATCAGCTGGATTCTACTAATTATGTGAGCCTTATACAAATCCTGAAAGTTCTGGACCTTTTTATTAAAACTTTGTATTTGTTTTCAGAGAATCTTTAATTCATTAGATCAGAACACCGTGTCGTGTGAAGGATTACACAGCATGTATACATAACCCTGGAGGTTACCGAGACTCAATCCAAGCTCCAGTATGAATAATGTACAATAACATTTCAATGATGGTATCAAAACCAAGTGTATATCTATAAATGGATCTCAAAGGTAGACAACTGTGGAGTATGGATAAATGCCCACGTGATAAGAGTCACAGGTAAATAATTAAATTACATTTTTAAACATTAAAACAGGTTCCTTATATGTTTCTAACTTCACTTTCAGTATTCACGAGTACTATGGTGAAATGCGTCTGGTATAGACGTTTCTTTATTGAAATATAAATTACGCTGTTATAATTTATATAATAGGCATATGGCCTTATCGTAAAATATGCACCATTTGCCTTTCTAGCATTGATATCAGACTGTAGTCATAAAGTAACTTTATGACATAACTATTCACAGTTTACTTTCATAGTTACAGATGCAATTTAGTTTTATAATGCTACACCTTTAATACCATTAGCAAGTTACATCAATTGTTACTATTGCAGTATGTCTGTTTTGACATCATAGTGTTCACATATATGTAAATTAAATATCTCAAATTAAAAACAAAATTAAGAATTTAAACTCGTTTCGAAAGAAAAATACGTACACTCAAGAAACTATGAACATCCGAAGTGTATCTGCACCAGAAACAGTCTGTGATATGTTTTCGATCCCTCGGGAATCAGTTTCCGAATCACTCCAGGGATTTGTACACTAGAGCCTCATTCAGGAATCAGAGAGTGATTTTATTGATGACAATCATATCCCAAGAAGATAAAGAATAAATTGAGCTCTCTTGATCTCCCGCAGATTAAAACAAGACCATGAACGCGACCAAAACGCGTTCAAGATTTAAAAAAACAAACAAACCTATAAATAAGCCGATCAGAAATATTGCACTTTGTCAACAAATAAAAATAAAAATCTAAAATTGTTTCGTTCTCAGATGCAGGCGGACCAAAAAAAAAAAAAGGATGAAAACAAAACATTCAGAATAATTTGTTTAAAGCTACCAGCTAATGGATTTGATTTCATTGGGAGCAATGACGTCATCATTTTTTGTGCTCAAACGTTCGTCACAAAAGTTGTTTTTTTTTAGGTCTTAAAAATATGAATATTATATAAAAACGTTAATGGATGTAATTCCACAAATAAAGAAATTTAAGCGTCGTCAAATGAAGTCTTGAGAGTCAGCTAATAACAAATGTTTAACATGGCCTTAAAGTGGGTCGAATTCAAGTATTTATAATATTCACCCTAGCATCGCATTAAGGTTGTCATGGCTGCGTCATAACATTGCCCTGGCATCGGCATAACATTACTAATTGTTATAGCCTGTTTTGTTCGCGCTTCAAATTGTTGCCATAACTTATGACGTTCTGTATACGATTTGAACTGGGGCGTAATAATCTTTATTTAGGATGACACGTCCGAATATTACAAGACGTCACCTTGAAATAGCCGTAACATAGCAGTAACTTAGCCATAACATAGCCGTAACTTAGCCATAACATAGCAGTAACTCAGCGATAACATAGCCGTAACTTAGCCATAACATAGACGTAACTTAGTCATAACATAGCCGTAACTTAGCCATACCATAGATGTAACTTAGCCATAACATACTTGTAACTTAGCCATAACATAGCCGTAACTTAGCCATAACATAGCCGTAACATAGCCGTAATATCACCACATCACCGGGAGGAGGAAATCTGGTAGGGTCTCAGGCTGAGCTGGTGTAGCCACAGGAAATATTGCATTGCTCATTAATCTTCGGACTCGAAGACAATCCGTACTATCACCCTATTATCACTATAACACTATGGATTCCTAATATGAAGAGTTATGGAATGAACAAGGCAAATGGAGAATTGAACGACACAGCAGAAAATATTTTTTAAAAGGATGTGTAAAGAAAAAAAAAAAAAAGAGTAAAGCTCGACTCTCAGACCTCGAGATCTATAAGGCAGATGATGTAAAGGGCACCTGTTTCTGAGGCCCCACGGTTAACGAGGGTATCATGTTGCCAGCACGACAACCAACCGCCTTTACTTTTCCCAAACGAATGTAAGGTACCCATTAGAGCTGGTTGGACTTAGAGGTGGTCTAAGGACCCCGAAATTAAAAATCCCAGGCTTCACCAGGACTTAAACCCGGGAACCTCGGATTCGTAAGCCAAGCTTTACCATTCATCCACTGCATATACGTGAAATAAAAGGGCGTGGGAGGAGCGTATGCAAAAAAAAAAAATGTGTGGAGCACTGAGTTCGGAATTGATTGTTTGTACCAGTGGCGTGACTAGGGTACTAGATGGCTGGTGCGGTAGTTGTTTTACATCCCCTCCTCAAAACGAAATAAAATATCGTTCACATTTTTCTTTAAAAAAAAAACGTGTAGTTCAAAGGTCAGTGCTTCTCAGATTTTTAATTATAATAATCTGACACGAAATAATCTCCACTCACGCCCCTCCCCCCAATAAAACTAGCTCGTTGGAGTTGTTGGGCGCCGCAAGCTATATATTTTGACTTCTAAGGTACTCTGACAAGACTAACATGAATTTGTTCTGTAGTTGTGGTTCAAAGCATATTTTATTGCAGGACTTGCTTGGGTAGTAATTTCACCAGATCAAATGACCTAATTTCGTCTTTCGAATTGTTTTTCACCTTCTCAAAGTTCCAGATTTTTAAATGACTGACCTACATAATGGTTAGGTGCCCAAGAACGATGAATCGGTCAGACTTGGCTGACTGGACTTATTGGCTGTGATCTATAGCGTTGGTTGCATGTTATAGTCTTTTTCAAGGCGTGGGTTCGACTCTTACTTCTGGTTACCATAAAAAAATGTTTACATACGTAAGTAAAAATAAATTAGACTAACGGATCCCTCCCATACGGAGCGGTTGTAAAGACAGGCCGATGTAATAGAGATGGGCATAGAGTCTTCAGCTCAACTTTAAGGAGAATTACGATGAAAAATCTCTTTTAGCATAAGGTCATACCCTGTTCCGGATAGTTCTTCTAGAAGCTAATGATCATTTGTTTTGTTCAAAGATGGACACTTTGAGACTCATCGCCGTTGTCCACACACAAAGAATGTCGCTGTAATAATGCTTTTTTTATTGTGAAATTGAAATCCATTTAGAGTCAATAATGACTTTTTGCCAGGCTCAATAGAAACTTAATGACAAAATCAATATTATTAATCACACGTTAGTGAACGGAAATCGATCTAGACAAGATCAATGCAAACATGTTATGGTTCAGATGTAATCTACTGAAGTCTCAATACTCTCATTTTCATGTTGAGATTTTTGTTATTATTAAAATATTGTTAGGGGGGGGGAGGTTGTTTGGTTTCTAATTTATACTTTCGAACTTTAGATATAGAACAAGGTAGAAGTCAAGATAGCCACGCTCCAGTGCCCATGCTAGGCCTTCCTTTTACTTTTGGTTTATTACTAACTAATGAGTAGTTCCGG
>JAZGLO010005708.1:0-11974 GCA_036873155.1 Biomphalaria sudanica | reverse complement strand
CCAAAGTCGGATTTTCACTATCTTTTCTAGTTTACGAGATCTAAACGGGACGGACGGACGGACAGACATTCCACACAAAACCAATAGCGTCTTTTCCCGTTCGGGGGCGCAAAAAATAGAAGAATACAAATGATTAACTCAAACTATTTATATGATGTTGTTAAAATGTTGGCTATAGAAACAAGATAATGGGTGTGACAAGAACAAAAAAAAAAGATGAAACGTGGAACGTCAATTATTTTAAAATCATTCTTTGTATTAGATATCCCTTCAAATGAGAATATAAAACTAGTCATAAAAGGATTTAGTAAAACCTCAATGGTTCTGCAAGTATCTAAAAATGGAAATATTGTTGCATGCATACAGGGCCGGCCTTAGGCCACTGCAACCTATGCGGCCGCCGTGGGCCTGGCACTTTTGTTGGCCCCACGCTAGGTGTAAATTATTAAATTAAAACATTTTAACTTATTATTAAAGGGTTACCGCGGCCTTCTGATTTTCCAGGAGCTCCTGGAAATCTCCTGAAATTGCAAATATACGAAAAAGTAATGAAAATCTTCTGAATTTATTAAAATCTTCTGAAACTCATAAATATCTTCCGAAAAATAGACAAAATTGTCATTTCCCTACCCAGCCAGGGCCCCGCGCAATCCGTTTCGCATAGGGCCCTGCAATCTGTACGACCGGCCCTGCATGGTATGCCTACATCTACATTTAAATTTAAAATATTAAAGCATTTCCCTTGCACCAAAATTTAAAATGCAAACATGTCAATGGTAATCACTGTTTACAAGGTGTATTTGTTGATCATTACTATATAGAAACAAAAATTAATCGGACCCCACATTCATTCTGTCAGAGAGCTCGACATTGACCCTTTGATATAGAAATTATATATGCACCAAACTTTCATTTACTTTGTACGATTTGTACTATTTATTTTCCTTTTTTATAGTCCACTCTAATAATTTTATTTAAGTATATATTTTATGTTTTTTTTTTAAATTAAGTTCTAATCGAGACAAACGGGACAGACGGACTGCACAAAACCATTATCGGCTTTTCACATTTATAGTCCACTCTAATAATTTTATTTATGTATATATTTTATGTTTTTTTTTTAAATTAAGTTCTAAACGAGACAAACGGGACAGACGGACTGCACAAAACCATTATCGGCTTTTCACATTTCGGGTTGACTAAAAATGAAATGGTAAATATGTTTATTATGTTTAACATTTTATCATCACAAAGGAACTATAAGGCACGAATCACAAAAACAAATACTTATAATAACGCTATAATTCATTTGGTGGTTTCAAAGGTTGTCATGGCCAGGGGTGTCAATGGGGTTAAGCTCCCATTGTCTATAAAATACTCCTAATGGCATGCGTCTCAAATAGCCTCTGACAACTAAGTCCAGCACCTGGCCTGCTCGTGGGGCTTAGATATTAAGCCCGGCGAAACTGCTCTTACTAACAGGTGAAGGGGTGAAGGCGGATACCTGGCGCCACAAAACCGGGAGCTTCGGGCAGATGGAGCTCGTCAGTCTAGTAAGGCAGTTCATCTAGGAGAGGGGTACTCTGACTTCAAACCCCCGCTGCCTTGCGGTACTGAGGCTTCAGGAGACAACCTCGAGGAGAAATCAGGAGTGAAGCCCCTTAGGCGTTGGGAGTATCAGCTATGAAATTCCCTCCGGCAGCTTCTGCAACTGAGTTGGTGCCAAATGTAATGCGATGCGTTCCTTTGGATCACATCAGCAAGGTCGAGAGAGGGATCATGACGCATGGGCCACCCATGACCCCTTTATCCAAGGCCCAGGAATGCGCCCCGGAGAGGAACTCGTTTGGGCGCATCCATTGCCTTTCGAGACAAAAGGAGCCATATGTAATTCATTTGGATATTAAATCCTTGAAGAAAATGTAACCTACTGTCGTATATTTCATATCTAATGTTTAGTAGAAACTGTGTGTTTAAATAATATTTTGTGTGCTATCATATAAATTGTTTGCTCTTAAGGTGCATTTTTATGTGTAATCCACAATTCTAAAACAAATTTCCTATAGTAATAAAGATTATTATTATTGTTATAGTCTCTAAAAGCGTAACATCAAAGATTGCATATTTAATGCGCATAGCCGGTATAGCATACATATCAACAGGTATGAAGCCCAGTTTCAAGTGAGATACCTCCATGTGTGTAAACTATATGATTGACTCGCACAATGATTACATCAAGCTTAATGAAAAAAAAAAGATAGTGAGACATTTTGTGCATTTAATAGATAGATGGCACCTGAGATGAACTCCTATTGAAAAATCAGAGCAGGAAGGACTAATCCTCCCGTAGTGCTCTGGCAAGAAACTTAGCCGTCCGGCGTAGTGCCTCATAGCTACCATACAGTTCGAGTGACTGCACAGACAGGTCCCCCCTTAGCTCGCGGAGCTGGGGACACTCGTACAAGACATGCGCCACTGTTTCAGCGCTCTCTCCACAGTGGCGGCATCGGGAGTCAAAGTTCGTTCGGAACCGGGCAAAGTATGCCCCTATAGGACAGTGTTCCGTTCTGCATTGTGCAATGAGCAATTGCTCTGACCTCTTCAGTCGCCACCATGGATCGTCGCGATCTGGGTGACGCATGTGCTGCCAGACACTACGTGCTCTATCGGATTCCTCCCAGGACTTTAACCACTTCTCATGAATGAGTGCTCGGATTTGTGCCGTTGCTTGTAAGTACGTGCTTGGTGCTTCGAGGTGTGTGGCTGCCATTGCACCCTCCCTTGCGAGGGCGTCTGCCGTTTCATTGCCCTTCACGCCGCAATGTGAAGGCGCCCACTGCAGATAGATGGCACCAGCATGGTATAGTACTGTAACCTATCATAGTGGAATACACAACTTTTCAAACAGTAGCCAGAAAAGTTTGGTGAAGTATTTTGAAACTTCATGACCTTCCGATAATGTATGGCAAGCAAAGTGGTATGTTCGCCCTGGCTGTAGAGAAGGATGTTCCAAATGGCTGTACATTCTAACCACAATAGTGGTCGTTTTATTACTCTTGGTAGTCATGTTGTTTTCCATGTGGTCAATTTACAAGTCAGGCTTGACCACTTTGAGTCTGAGCTAAAATCTTTGAGAATTGGTCATCGTGGACTTGAAGAAAAGGTACGTTCAACCAAATCTTTAGCAAATGTTAAAAAAATGTTTAACCAATGTTCAACCAAATCTTTAGCAAATGTTAAAATAATGTGTCACCAAATGTTTCGTTTGGCTCATTAATTCATTAAACATTTAAAGATTAAATATTTCACTAATGTCAAAAGATCATGTTAAACTAATGTAAAAAGACCACGTTAAACTAATGTCAAAAGACCATGTTAAACTAATGTCAAAAGACCATGTTAAACTAATGTCAAAAGACCACCTTAAACTAATGTCAAAAGACCATGGTAAACTAATGTCAAAAGACCACGTTAAACTAATGTCAAAAGACCATGTTAAACTAATGTCAAAAGACCATGTTAAACTAATGTCAAAAGACCACCTTAAACTAATGTCAAAAGACCATGGTAAACTAATGTCAAAAGACCAAGTTAAAATAATGTCAAAAGACCATGTTAAACTAATGTCATAAGACCATGTTCAACTAATGTCCAAAGACCATGTTAAACTAATGTAAAAAGACCACGTTAAACTAATGTCAAAAGACCACCTTAAACTAATGTCAAAAGACCATGGTAAACTAATGTCAAAAGACCATGTTAAACTAATGTCAAGAGACCAAGTTAAAATAATGTCAAAAGACCATGTTAAACTAATGTCATAAGACCATGTTAAACTAATGTCAAAAGACCATGTTAAACTAATGTAAAAGACCACGTTAAACTAATGTCAAAAGACCACGTTAAACTAATGTAAAAAGACCACGTTAAACTAATGTCAAAAGACCATGTTAAACTAATGTCAAGAGACCAAGTTAAAATAATGTCAAAAACCATGTTAAAATAATGTCAAGAGACCAAGTTAAACTAATGTCAAAAGACCATGTTAAACTAATGTCATAAGACCATGTTAAACTAATGTCAAAAGACCATGTTAAACTAATGTAAAAAGACCACATTAAACTAATGTCAAAAGAGCACGTTAAACTGTAAAAAGAACACGTTAAACTAATGTAAAAAAAGGATCACGTGAAATTAATCTACAAAAGTTTTCATTAAAATAAGGTAAAAATCTAATGTTAAAGTAAAAAAGCAATTAAGTACCTCTTTCAGACCTAGTGATCAATGATGTAAAAGTCATCTGTTTCTGTTGCCAACTGTTAACGAGTGTTTCATATGGCCAGCACAACGACCAACCGTCCCAATTAATGGCTGCTACTAAAGGAGCCCTAAAAGTCATTTAGAGATGTTAATAACTATTCTATTAATTTATTTGATTCTTCATATTACCGTAATATGTTCATGTAATAGTCCCAATATATTACCCCAGAAAAGTTATTAAATAATATAATTTTGAAAAAAAAGGAAAGCTACTCCTCTCAGATCTAAAGGATTAGATTGAATATTTATGACTTTTTTGTTCACAAATATTTAGAGCAGTATAACAGTACTGTATCTGACAATAGGAATGATAGTTCTTTACTTTTCCAGGTAGCATCCCAAGACAACATTCTGCTCAGATTTACGTCCGCGTCTGATAGATCACACTTGTCACAATGTTGTCAGAACCCTTGCATTCCAGAGAGCAATGGCAGTAAACTGGGCCAGGAAGCCATTGATAGCTACTGTCAATTCACGCTGGCGGGCCATTGTAATTTCAAACACTCGTGTCGCGGTCCACATCAACAAAAAAAGGTAAAAAAGAAAAAAAAAAGACCATATCTAGTGCTTACATTAATTCACGAGTTTTATAAATCTTTTTATGTGGAAAGGTGTTTTTCTACATGTTTATGCCACCGTTTCGGCGGGCCGGATTGAATCACATCGCTGGCCGGATGTGGCCTGCGGGCCGTACTTTGGGCATCACTGAATTAGTCGAACAGCAAAGAATCTAGGCTTTGATGTAGCGAAACTGTGTATCATTGAAACGAGTTAAGTTAATCAGACAATAGTTACGTACCTTTCCAGATTTATTATAAATTATTAGTCCTTGTCAGGTTTAGGAGTTTTTTAGGTTGTTCAATAGCTTAAAATTAAGGGCCTGACCTGAGGTTCAACATGACAAGAACATCATTTACACACAGTCGTACATAAAAACTTATACACAATATAAAGTCTGACAGAGTAAAGTACGAACTAGTTTTGTACCGCTTTGTTCTTGTCTTCGTGACGACTTTACGTAGTTATGATGGAGCGGGTGTCTGCTGTCTTCACAGATTTTTGCATCCCACCCATGTGCATCCATTTTCTACAGAGTCCGCCCATGTGCACATGCTATCCTTCCATGTGCAACGCTATCCTACATGTGCATCACCCACCTGTACTTCCCTCCCATGTGCATCATTCCCATGTATTCTACAGGGTCCATGTGCCTATAAATCCCTATCCTACAAGGCCCGCCCATGTGCACATGCCTATTCTACAACGTTATCCTACATGTGCACATGTGCTTCCATGCGCATTACTCCCACATGGGAGGGGAACCAAATGAAGTTGACATCCATATGGTCGGCTGATATTTGGTTCAACAGCTTGAGGCTCTTATGTACCAATGGAATGTCAGTCTTCATCCGCCCCAAAGCTTGCAATGCAGATTTGGAGTCGGAGCAGATTATAAATTTCCTCCTCTCCGCTTTGATTTCTTCCCATACGGACAAAAAAGATGTTTTTTCGAATGCTCTTTTATAGTTTAATAGTTATTATTTTATAGTTGTGTTAAGAGCTATAATTACGAAAGGTAAATTGAATTGAATATTTCATTTAATAAAAAATTAGTTCGTTTTTTTGGGTCAAATTTCAATGTAGATCTACTTAGCCTTCTGCATCTCTCGTTTAAAAAAATGGTTTTGATTATTATAATGTTTAAATTGTTATGACATGATTAGGAATTAGTTATTTGTTTCGGGAATAAGGGTAAAGTTTTACTTAGCGACAAATGACGTGACAGATCTTTAAAAAACAAGAACGCTCTTAGTGACGCTAGAAAGAGGATGCTTTGTGTAGAGCAGTAGAATTTAGATACGGATTAACGGACATAGCTGACATAGGACGATTCCCTTCTTAGTTATTAAATGGATTTGTAAACAGCATCAGCGTCCACTACATATTTTGTTTGTTTCGGCTTTTCGCCGGTGTTACTGAAGTAGTTTTGAGTTCGGCATTACCTCCAGTCAGACGTAGAGTAAAGTGCGAAGTTCGAACAGCCCCGATTTGTCAAGATGTTCGAACAGTTCACTTTTTATTGCTAAAACTTTTTTATTTGAATGTTCACCAAATTACTACTATATTGCTACTGCGTATGCACCTTTTTTCTTTACTTCCGACACATACTATTTCCTTTTCCTTGTAAAGACTAAGTTCATGGTGAGGTCAAACTCAGGAGGTGTGGAATTATTCTTTTTTACTACCCGGTAGTGAAGGAAATGGGTAATGGGCTTAAGGCTATTTTTAAGTCTGATTGCTCATCAGCTTAAAGAGACTATTTGAAGTTGTGGAGGGTGGGAAATGGTGCAATAGATGGTGTTCTTGTGCTGGAGTAAAAAGAAAATGACTTTATAGTGAAAATTAAATATTAAAGCATGTTTTTAGATATATTTTCTTTGATCTGTTCGAACCTTCCATCAACCCGATCGAGCTTACTAACTGGCGAAAAATCCGCTCGAGGAAAAGTACGCTTGGCGATACTTACCCTACACCTCTTTGACTTCGTATTTAATTTTAACTAAGCCTATTGATACATTAAATCCAATCTATTTTATAGAAAAAATAACGAGGAATTCAGAGATACTATCAGTTTTTTTATAGGTCAGATCGTTACGGTGCTATAAAAATCCAAACTTGAAAATTGCTGCCAGCGGGCTTAATGCGCTCGAACTTCGCACTTTACTCTAGATCTACACTAGATCCATCTACAAGCATCAACACCGCGCGGAAGCCTGAACAACGTGGCGACCCCCGACTCGGAGCCTACTGGCAGCAACATCAAGAAGAATAGAAGCCCTCTGTTAGGAGGAGGCAGAAGTTAACGTCATCGGCCTAGTCTGCAGCTAGACCCTGATTATACAGCCACGTCGGCGAAGGAAAGCCAGTAAGACCCTGGACTCGTAGACCTAGGAGGTAACGAAATATAGATCTAGATCTACAGTTGTGATTTGTAAATGCCCATACTTGTGGCATCGTATTGAAGCTTCTATCGAGAAGGCTACAGTTTTGTGGAGGGAAGAAAACCGTCCTGTCGATTCCGTACTGAAGAGATATCGCCTGCCCGGCATAGTGAGAACGAACGTGAAGGTCACCGTCTGCAAGGCCAAGATCGACCGTTGGGGTCACGCCAAAGAACTTTGGACGTAGGAGACATCGTACTGCTTACGGCACTTAAGTACAGTAGTGCTAATTTGATCTACAGCTCGGCTGAATTCTGTGCTACACGTTAGATAGCCAGATAACCGGTGGTTTAGCACTGGATTTTGACTTTGTCGCTGTGTTAATAGTTGGACCGTTACAGGTTCACTTTGGACAGACGACCACCTGGAACCACCGTACCTGCGTCGGAACCAGCAACCGGAACCAGACTCTACGCCACCGACGAACCGGAGCCAGACGACAGATCACCGTGAACACCAGAACCAGACGCCGTACCACCGAAGAACCGGAGCCATTGCAGACCAGTACCGGAGGACCTTGGAGAGCCGAAACGTTCGTTGTTCTTATCTCACCGCTAGGGAAGACATCGCCGTGAGCCTTGCCGCCGGGACAGACATTAGCGTAGGAAGAGTGGACCCGAGACTGACTGTGGAGTTATCGCCGCTTCGTAGACAGATAAGTCAAGTGTTATTTAACTACTTTCTCCTTAGAATAATTAGAGTCTGTAAGGAAGTGACCACTCGCTAGATTATCACTACCAGGTTAAATCGTGGTGGATTGGGGATATCCTTAAAATTAGGTGTAATCTAGCAAGAGGTCCATATATATGTTTAGCTGTTAATGCGTCCTGTATGTGAGTGTGAATCATTTAGTTAAGCATTTTTTTTAGTAACGTCATGTATTAATTGTTTGCAATACTCCCGTCTTAAGTCTTACTGTCAGACGAAAGTCTCATTCATTAAAACTAGATCTATAATTTGGTGTTCATCGTATTTAAGTTTATTTTCATAGTTTATTTGTATAAGTTGTAAGTTATATACACTCCTGGCTGTGAAAGCAGGTAAGAAGTAACTAACTAAGATCTAGCGTAATCTAGACTAGATCTGGGGAACAATCGAGGTGAAGCCTGATTGCCCATTTGTAATTTTTGGTATTTGTAAATAGACAGGTTGGTCTATTTACCGGCCACTCGTGTTGAGTAACACGTTGTCGGTTGAGGGTGCGTGTGTCGCACAGCGTATTCAGTCGGGTTAAAGTGTAGCCTACACACTTGTACCAAGGATACTAAGTGTATCTTGAGAAAGGGTAGAAGTGGTTATTAGTCTAAGTTGGTAGTTAGACGCCAAGGGTTTTGTTTGTTGGTATAAGAGGTACCATATCGTAGGATAAAGTAACAAATAAGGAATATGGCAACTACTTCAGGTTACGACCTAGAAGAATTTAGAAAAAAGCTAATTCAGGAAGCCAAGACAGAATTGGAACTGCGAGGCAAAGAACTAACGGCCTATGTGCAGCAGATGGTGGCGGCGGAAGCAGAACGCTTGGAGAGAGAGAAAGCTAGAGGCAGAGAAAAGGAAAAAGAGGAAGCAGAGCGCTTGAAGAAGGAGAGAATTAGAGAAGCAGAACGCCTAGAGAGAGAGAAGGTTAGAGAAGCGGAAAAGGCCAGAGAAAAGGAAAAAGAAGAAGCAGATCGCAGAGAGCGGGAACGAGTCAGAGAAACTGAAAGAGCCAGAGAAAAAGAAAAAGAAGAGGCAGACCGTGTAGAACGGGAAAAAGTCAGAGAAGCGGAACGCATCGAGAGGGAGAAGAAAGAAGAGGCGGACAGAAAAGTGAGAATTCAAGTTGAGCAGATGAGGATAGAGGCTGGTGTAAGTGTGCCAATTGAAGGGAACAGCAACAATAGCGCTAATATAGAAAGCCATTGTAGCGCCGCATGGATGAAAAAGAAAATACAACCTTTTGCGGAAGACAAGGACGACATCGGCGACTATCTGAAACGCTTTGAAATTAAACTAGCAAAGTTTAATGTCCAAGAGAGGGAGTGGTCCGAAATCTTGTTGGACTTCGTGCATGGTAAAGCCCTCACGATTTGCCAGAACCACGACCACTCGATGCAAAACAGCTATCAGGTGCTAAAGAAGGAACTGCTAAACGCATACGGGCACAACGCGGCAACATTCCGAAAGAAGTATTACGAAAACACTCCATCCAGCCAAGTTGATCCACAAACAACTATCAACTCAGAGAAGGACTTCTTCACTAAATGGCTCGGATTCGAAAATGTGGAGAACACCTACGAGGGGTTGAAGAACTTTATTCTAATTGACAATTTTATCAACAAGTGCGACCCTCAGCTACAGTCTTTTATAAAAGAGAGAAACCCTAAGGTAATTGGAGACTTGGTAGAAATTATTAGGATCTTTAAGAATGCTTATCCAAACAACTCATTTTCAGTTAGAGACCACAAAAAAGTTATTGACCTGGTAAATTATGTAAAGGGAAATGATAGCAATGATAGGGAGTATTGTAGAAGGAATGATGTTAGTGATAGGGACACCTATGGTAGGAGAAATGATAGGTCCAGGGAACGTGGGAACAATGGTCGGGATAGTTATGATGGCATAAAGGATAGATCCTGGGAAAATGAAAACAATGGCAGGGAAAGTTATGATAGGAGAATAGATAGACCTAAAGCAAGTGATAGAAACCTTAGGGAGGTTACATGTTTTAACTGTCAGGAAAAGGGACACATGGCATACCAATGTAAAAAACATAGAGGGAATGGAGCTGGCAATGGGAATACACAGGATAATAGTGGCCCTAGTGATAGGAGAGGTAATCAAGGAAACCGTAGACAAGAGAGGGATAATCGGCCACCAGATAGGGTTAATTTTGTGAGGAACATTCAAGGTAGGGAACAGGATAATGGAGATAGTGAACCAGATGAAGAAATTAACTACGTTGATTGTGGGGAAGATAGATTTAAATTATATCCGGGCATGATAAATAATAAACAGATAAATGTGATCCGGGACACAGCTAGCAGTACACTCGCGATCAGAGGGGGATTAGTTAAGTTCAATGATTATTTAGGCTATACCAAATCAGTCAGATTGGCAGACGGCGCAGTTAAGAGGTTCGAAGCGTGCAAAGTGTTCCTTCGATCTCCACTGTACACAGGGTATTGTGAAGGGGTAGCCATGCCGAGGTTATCTAGAGATGTTTTACTTGGAAATGTAGCAGGTGTCAGAGCCGCTACTGACAAACAGGTTAGAAGTTGGACAAACAGGTATGGCAACATGAGGCGAAACAAACCTAGAAAGGACAGAATTTGTTTTAACTGCCATAAACATGGGCACATCGCTAAAGACTGTTGGAGTAGGGCAGAACAATCTGAACAGAAGATTGCGAGTTCGGATAGGAGGCACAGGTCTGTATCCGACATTGATGATAGAAGCGATGACTGTGGTAGCGGTAAGCGCACGTCATACAGAGGAAGAAGGACACACGCGGGCTATAGTGGTGTAAGAAGAGATGTTAACTCCAGTTGGAGAGAACAAATGTATGGGTCGTGTAGATTGCCTGTGAAACATAACACTATACAACCGTAGTGTAAATAAGTTGGATTTTATTTAAATTGTTTATTCTTAATTGATTTGGCTAGTAGTCATAATCAGATGGTTATTATGTTGTTGTTATATTAGTTAGTATTAGATTGACTCAGGTTAGTTATTTATTATGTATGAATATTAATATGTATGAATTGTATGTATGGAGGTATGAATAGATAGGGCATTTATAAGGCGACGAGGTATTGATATCAAGGGAAAGTAAGTTTTATAAGTTATTTCTTGTTGTTGATCATGATCATACATCAGTAAAGAGTTAGGTCGCGCTGGGACAAGTAAGTGGAGAGAGGAAATGAAATTCACTTGTAAATGCCCGAACGAACGTTAGGTGTATAGTGGGAGAATGATTATTGATAAATGTCAATTTTTTCATATTAGGTAAAATGTCTGTCCTGACGTGTGAGGGAAAGTGGTGTAACATCTGAAACGTGATGTGATAAAGTATAGCTAGACACCTATGTCTGCGGTCACCTATGGCACATCACATTGGACAGTATCACGTTGTGACATTTGAGGGAAATATGTGTTCAGATCAACTTGAGTTTGGGACAATGATGAATAGGTTGAAACCGAAATCAAGACTCAAGTTGTGTTGTCTTTTATGTTTCCCTACATTTTGGCCCTTGCACAATGTAAGACTAAGGCAATTTTTTTTAGCGGGAGGGGGAGGAGTTGTTATGACATGATTAGGAATTAGTTATTTGTTTCGGGAATAAGGGTAAAGTTTTACTTAGCGACAAATGACGTGACAGATCTTTAAAAAACAAGAACGCTCTTAGTGACGCTAGAAAGAGGATGCTTTGTGTAGAGCAGTAGAATTTAGATACGGACATAGCTGACATAGGACGATTCCCTTCTTAGTTATTAAATGGATTTGTAAACAGCATCAGCGTCCACTACATATTTTGTTTGTTTCGGCTTTTCGCCGGTGTTACTGAAGTAGTTTTGAGTTCGGCATTACCTCCAGTCAGACGTAGATCTACACTAGATCCATCTACAAGCATCAACACCGCGCGGAAGCCTGAACAAAATCATGCCTCATG
>JAZGLO010005707.1:1415000-1825278 GCA_036873155.1 Biomphalaria sudanica | reverse complement strand
CCACGCTGAAAACGGCAGTGACATCATGGTGACATCATCATTTTAGTTAAACGTCAAAAAAACAACAACACAACAACAATAGGCCATGACCTCATTTAAAATATGTGTGACAAATATCAATCAATATATACACTGTCACAATACCTTTTCAATGGCTGAGAATTAAACTGCTTACTTTACCTAAAATTGCTCCATTTACAGATAGTTGCTTTACTATTTAAAATTGCTCACTTTAAACTGTATATTGCTAGGTTAAAACCAAAACTATTTCTTTTATGGGACGGACGCTAGCAGGTTCTTGCGGTTAGTCTGTCATTCATAGTCGATGTAGGCCAGTTCGTCTGCTGACTTAATGGAGGACACTGAGATGTCTGTCACGATGTTGTAGCAGGTGTAGAACCCATGCACATAGTCAACTACTTGTACACACTTCCTACCAGCTGAAAGAGGAAATCACCAGGTCATGAATCCTGCAGTCTTTGCAAAAATCAACCAAATATTAACTACATTAGATGAACGAAATTCTAATTCACTGCTAATGATTATACTAAAAACATTTTCTTTGGGGAAAAAAAATATGTGTCCTCGTTGTCACTGACTATGGTGTACTTGTTTGGTGGGAATCATTTGACTTTTAACCCCTCGCTAAAGCTTCGGTCCATTTTTTGTGTGCCTTTCTTGTTTGTTCAAGAAGAACCGAGTCTACTGATTAGTGTCTATACATTCTCAAGTTGTAGAATCCTGAAAAAAAAAATGTTCACCTCAAAGTCTATTTATTAGTTTTAGGTATTTACATACATGCATATAAAGGATATATTATTAAAAAAACATTTTCTCATTCATTAATGTGATTTGACTCTTTATGTTCAAGTCGTATTCGCACAATCTGGTGACTGTTTGACCCTTACGGTGTCACACAACTTCCTCGAAATATGTGTCCTCGTTGTCACTGTCTTGTTACTATGGTGTATAAGTCACTTGTTTGGTGGAAATCATTTGACTTTTTACCCTCGCTAAAGCTTCGGTCCATTTTTATTTTTTTTTCCTTTCTTGTTTGTCCCTGAAAGTCAATGAACTATTATGGTGTTCGCTCGTAGGTCAAATATTTCACTTATGGAGGAAACTGTCGAGTAGAAGATAACAAGACCTCCCTCATAAACTAGCAGCACCCCCCCCCCCCCCGACACATTAACTATCGGTTGTTAGAAATAGTTTGGTCTAGTGGTCTAGTTCATGTTCAACACCGCGGCGGCTTATCTTCATTCACCAACGCTCCCCTCCAGAAACATGAAATATGTGCCTTAACTTCGGTGTTCTCCCTCAATTTTTTCCCTCTCTTTAATATCCCCTATGCCTCCCCCCCCCTTTTCTATTTTTTTTTTTTACATAAACTGACTTCTTCCTTTTCAAAAAAAAATTCCTATAGATCTAGTTACGACCGCCCCCCTCCCTTTTAAGTTTGGTTGTTGCTCATAAAAATCTGGAGAGCATCATTAGGGTTCTCAAGAAGTTGGATCTGAGAAGGTACCGCTGTGAAATTCAACTAGCTCATACTGTACTTTTTGTATACATATACTTTTTTCTTGTAAATCATGTTTCAGGGGTATAGAGTCTATGCATAGCGCGAGGTGAGGACCTATGTAACGTCTTGACCTCATTTGTCGCTTTTTTTTTGGTCTCGGTAATTTGCTTATAACTCGCTTGCTGCCCCTCGGACAAGTAAGGACAAGTAATGACAGAGTGTCTCATTAGTCAGAATTTTATTCGCTGGCCGTTCACTGTACTTACTGCCCTTGCTTTAATCTGTTGAGCAGCTATAGTAAAAGGATGGGAATAGAACAGGGGTGGAGGTGGGATTTAAAGGGGGAGGGGGGAAAGGCGAATTCAAACTCAAACTTTAGTATGTCTTTTCGCATACCGACCGTTATAAAATCGCCCATTTGACTGGACATAAACATGTAGCAGCACTATTTGATAGGGCATAAACAGGTAGCAGCACTATTTGACTGGACATAAACATGTAGCAGTACTATTTGACTGGACATAAACATGTAGCAGCACTATTTGACAGGGCATAAACATGTAGCAGCACTATTTGACTGAGCATAAACATGTAGCAGCACTATTTGACTGGACATAAACATGTAGCAGCACTATTTGACTGGGCATAAACATGTAGCAGCACTATTTGACTGGGCATAAACATGTAGCAGCACTATTTGACTGGACATAAACATGTAGCAGCACTATTTGACTAGACATAAACATGTAGCAGCACTATTTGACTGGACATAAACATGTAGCAGCACTATTAGACGGGCATAAACATATAGCAGCACTATTTGACAGGGCATAAACATATAGCAGCACTATTTGACTGGACATAAACATGTAGCAGCACTATTTGACTGGACATACACATGACGCTTTTTTTTTTGACGATGCATACATCGGAGCAAAACTATTTGATTGGCATACACGTGTAACAGTGCCCTTTGATTGGGCATACATTGCAGCAGTACTAGTTGATTGGACAGATAGATCTACTTATGTTCTTGAAAACTATTTCCTACACAGTAATCCAAAGACATTCCCTTACATACCACAATGCATGCTCTTATTTTAAGTCACCGACCTATATAAATGTATACTTCATCCATTCTTGAACTGAAACATTTAAAATCTTTTGCAGGCATGAATTATGTTCCGAGCATTCAAAAATAAAAGCAAAAAATAAATAAATAAAGACAAATCTTAGTTTGACCTTTAACATTCAATTATTATGAAAATGGAAATATACAGATAATTATCATATTGCATTCCACAAACACATATTTAATGTCACGCGCCTGAGGTCACATCTTCGTTGAACGTCGCTGTCATGTGGATGCGATGACATAAACTCAGGTAGCCGCTTAACGTTTATAACCAAAACGTAATCGCGGTGACCTTGATAAAGTGAACTCAATTTCTGGACACAGTTCTTAACGGCTCTGCAGACCACCATTTTTATGACACGCAACAAATGTGTGGAGCATATTCGTTGAAACTTCGAAGCATAAACTAAATGAGAACTGCTTTCTTATTTCGATCTCACCATATGGCTTATGGATGTAACAGGTTCTCTTTGGAGAGTTTCATTTCGAGCAAGATAGTAAAGACTAGAAGCCATTCTTCAGTCTACAGTCTAGGTCTGATAAAACAGAGATTAGCAGACACAGTAATTAAAGCATATGGAAAAATTCGCGTAGAATCTTGCATATATGCTCTTTTGAGAAAGTAGTTCTTTCTCGGTGCATTAATATCACAAGGTCTGAGCGCACTATATTTTCTCGCGTCAGAACTCTGATTTAGTAGTCAGCCTGGAGCCAATTATAATTCTGGTTCCCCAAGAGCCGTTACAAAACTGACGACAGACACAGCCGGCCATTGTCAGAGCCTAGGCAGGTGTGACCATCTGGCATCGAGTCAAGGTCAGGGAGAATGCACTCGGGTTATTCTCGTGAGCTCATTGGCTTCTTGTCATAGATTTATGTCCCCTTACCTGTCCCCCCCCCCCCTCCCCTCCACTATATAATCTGTTTTTGTTCTTGTTTATGAGAGATAAATATGTCTCTACGCTGTTGCTATTTATCTATTCACTCCATTCTTTTGTCCAGCTATTTTTACATTTATCTCGGACAGCTGTTTTAAACTTTTTTTTGTCCGTATACTTACATTTTTTTGTTTTACATTTCTAGTTTCTTTTTTCTTTCTTTCTTTTCGTCACGTTCTCAGCCCCCTATCAGTTGAAGTCATTTGAATTTCTCAGATTTTATGACCTTTCCTTAATACAAGTAGATTGACAACCAATTGAGTACCAAGAAAGAAGGTGGCCTCTGAGAAAGCGCTTGGCTTCCGAACCTAGGAGTCTTGGGCTCGAATCTCGATAGAGACAGGGATCTTTAATTTCGGGATCTTAAGAAGGCTCTGAGTCCACCCGACGGTTAAATGGGTTCTGGCCGTGGGTTCGATTATCTTCTGATCCTGTGTTGTTCTATCTTAACAGTGAAAAAAGGAAAATTGAGTCTCCTCACCTCCTACAACACGCATACTGTACCTTTCTTGACCCCACTTATTAGTGACGTAAAGCTGCCGTGTCAGTTCTATTGACGTCATCATTTATGCTCACGTGATGTAGTTTTTCTATATCTAGATATCATGAGTTGCTTGTATGTTTTCCTGATCGTTTCTAACTGAACTTCTAAACATCGGCATGGCTCTAAGTTCAAGCACTCGCTTGACGAGCAGGCCAAAGCTCGTCTACATTCTAACACCAGCTCGTTCGACGGAAGCAAGATTTATCGCCCTCGTCTGTTCCTCCTAGATGCGCTTCCATTTTTTTTCGGTATGTTAATTGCGCTTAGACAGACTGGCCTAATAAAAAATTTTTTGGGGAAGGACGTAGATGCATTATGGGAGGGGGACTTGCGATATGATAAAATGGCCAGAAACTTTTTTTTTGTTGTTGTTGGGTGGATGGGGCTCGGTTACGTGGTGATCTACACCCTGTTGCCTTTCTTTTTTTTTTCAACCGGCTACATCAGCGCTAAGTCTGGGCAATAACTTGAGTAATTAAGTCATGACGTATGTGGCACGTGCTTTGGTTTCTGTCTGTTTTACTGTGAGTAGAGTTCGCGGGGAGAGGGTGAAGTAGCTGAGTAGCGAACTTATAACTGCAGTTTAGAGACGGAGGAGCCAAGGTCACATTGCGCAGAGTGACTAGGAAACTAGATGGAAGAGAAGAAGCGAAGAGAGAGAGAAAGAGAGGGGGGGGGGGGAGAGCAAAGCAAAACAATGAAAGATTACAAGAGAGGGGGAAAAAGGACTCGTGTTGTCTTCGTAACAATGTTTGGGGTTGTTTCACGAGGACTGCTGGAGGGTGCTTGGTTTGAAGTAAATAGATTAGCATTCATTATGATTTCTGTCTACTGAACAATTGTTGATTGTACGGTTTTAGAAGGAAGATAACAACCGTGGATGTTGGCTAGAACAATATTACGAATGTACTGGAAACGTAGGACCTACCACATATCATGCCTGATTAGGGAGGGAACAAACTGGTCTTTTATGGAACATTACACTTCAAACTTCGCTGTAGGTATCAATGAATGCAATTGAAAGTAATCCGTCTCCTAATGAACATTTAATATTTTGTTTATTTCTAGAAAATAATTCATTGATGTGTCTGCCCCTCCCCAATTGTTTCATCGTCTGTTAAATGTTGAACGACGACTTGTTAATGACCCACCTCATACAAATCTGCCACCAGAAAGCTTTATCTGTCAAGATGTACTCCAGATTTATTTATCTATCTATCTATCTATCTATCTATCTATCTATCTATCTATCTATCTATCTATCTATCTATCTATCTATCTATCTATCTATCTGTCTATCTAATCTATCTATCTAATCTATCTATCTAATCTATCTATCTAATCTATCTATCTTATCTATCTATCTAATCTATCTATCTATCTATCTATCTAATTTCTTATCTATCTTCTTATCTATCTATCTATCTATCTATCTATCTATCTATCTATCTATCTATCTATCTATCTATCTAATCTATCTATCTAATCTATCTATCTAATCTATCTTCTTATCTATCTATCTATCTATCTATCTATCTATCTGTCTATCTAATCTATCTATCTATATATCTATATCTATCTGTCTATCTAATCTATCTATCTATCTATCTATCTATCTATCTATCTATCTATCTATCTATCTATCTGTCTATCTAATCTATCTATCTATCTATCTATCTTCTTATCTATCTATCTATCTATCTATCTATCTATCTGTCTATCTAATCTATCTAATCTATCTATCTATCTTCTTATCTATCTATCTATCTATCTTCTTATCTATCTATCTATCTATCTATCTATCTGTCTATCTAATCTATCTATCTAATCTATCTATCTAATCTATCTATCTAATCTATCTATCTATCTATCTATCTATCTATCTTCTTATCTATCTATCTATCTATCTATCTGTCTATCTATCTATCTATCTATCTATCTGTCTATCTAATCTATCTATCTAATCTATCTATCTAATCTATCTATCTAATCTATCTATCTAATCTATCTATCTAATCTATCTATCTAATCTATCTATCTAATCTATCTATCTAATCTATCTATCTAATCTATCTATCTAATCTAATCTATCTATCTAATCTATCTATCTAATCTATCTATCTAATCTATCTATCTAATCTATCTAATCTATCTATCTAATCTATCTATCTAATCTATCTATCTAATCTATCTATCTATCTAATCTATCTATCTAATCTATCTATATAATCTATCTATATAATCTATCTATATAATCTATCTATCTAATCTATCTATCTAATCTATCTATCTATCTAATCTATCTATCTAATCTATCTATCTAATCTATCTATTTATCTGTCTATCTATCTATCTAATCTATCTAATATATCTATCTATCTGTCTATCTATCTATCTATCTATCTTTTTATCTATCTATCTGTCTTTCTATCTATCTGTCTATCTATCTATCTATCTATCTATCTAATCTATCTAGTCTATCTGTCTGTCTATTATCTATCTATCTCTATAATATATAATATTTATATAATATATTAATTTGAAATTTAGACATTTATGGATGCGATCTAGCTCATGTCGCAATTTATTTTCATGATCACCCTTGCTGTCAGCCAGAATGAAAGTCTTAAAACCCTAGTCGTGAAATCCCTTAGCGGCGTGAATAGGTTTCAGACAAAATGATTGGGTAATAACAAGATACATTTGTTTTGTTCACAGATGCCCTGTACCAAGTGGCCACGCGCCTGGAGGGACCATTTAACATCGAGACTGTTGTGGATCCAATGAATGTGAAGATCTCGGAGGCTATCATGAATTTCCAGGAGAACGGCCAGGCGTTGTCCAACAAGGTGAGAAGATTCATTGTATCGGTTTTGTCACGTGGTGCTGCTGTAGATTGTCTGGTAGTTATTATTTCCTTGGTCGAGCCGTTATAATTACCGCTTTGCCTCTGTAGATAATGTAGCTATCGGAATGCGATTACCTCCCTTTCTACCCCTTCTTCCCCCACCCCAAATTCACTTGAAATACCAACTTGCGTTCATTTTCTCGTGTGCACGACCTCCCACCCCCCAAAATGCAACCTTGACACGTTGTGTGACGTGTCAGCACGCTCATAAACCCACAGCCCTCGACAGTGAGTCTCCAACATGCCAGCTCGCTGTGTATTTTGGAAACGATACTGTTAAGAATACGAGAGAGGGGGGGGTTCCACGTGCATATTCCCCCCCCCCCCTTCTCTCGTTGACACGTGGCTCATACGAATCACACTGCTTGACAACTTGAATTTGTAGGAATGGTTTGGGGTTTAGCCTGAGCTCGTGTTGAGGTTTAACTTTGCAGCCTATCAAAATTTAACTTAGTGTAAAATTGTGTTTAAATGGTTTAGAACTACTTTTGTTTTCGATGAGGTGCAGTGGCTTAACAGTAAAGCGCTGTGAGTCCCGGGCTCGAACCTGGGTATCTTCCATTAGTTGGGGAAAAGTAAAGGCTGCTGGTCGTTGTGCTGGCCACATGGCACTCTCGTTAACCGTGGGCCACAGAAAAAGATGACCTTTACATCCTTTGCAAAGTCTGAAAGGGTAACTTTTTTATGCATCCGGTATTCAGAAAATGGAAGTATTAATAAAGTACACATGTTTTACGACCATGGAATTTTTTTTTGATATGGTACCGAAGGATCAAATTAAAAATGAAGTCCGTTAACATAGAGTAAATTACTGTAAATGACCTCTAGTATGAACATTGCATCTCAAGGCGACCCATTTTTAATACATATTTATTTGATGCGCCCTTTTTTAAAAATGATTTCTGTAGAGAGCTTCGATAAAGAAACATGTACATAAGTAATTGTACCTCTCAGCTCGTACTTTAATTTGGATCTAGGCTACAAGGACAGCCCTCGCTAGACACCTCGTCATATTGAAGTTGAAATCCTCTCCTGTTTACTTTGGCTGCTACGTTACCTACGTTTGCATTACGGCTCAATCAAGCTCTGGAAATATCCTTCTTGTCTCAATGAGACAGTCGTCACTCTAAGCATCCTCGTGTTTCTTTGTTAAATTTCAACTCGTGTGTATTCCCTCCCCTCTCCTCCGACTCTCCCCCCCCCCCCCCCATTTTCCTCCTCTACAAGCGAGGACTGCAGTGGACATTAAAATTTTTTTGTTTGGGAACCATTCAGGCAGACCAACAGACACGAACTCAAACTATAAATTCTTTGTTTTTTCGATCTTTCTGATGGCGGCGCCCCCTCCCCCCCCCCCCCCCGGCTGTCTTCTCTAATTACCTCCAGGAGGCACACTTTTGTTTCTTCCAATCAAGACAATGATGTTTTCTTTTAATATCCCCCTTTAAACCCTTCCCACATTTTTTGTATTCAGTCCTGCCTCCTTTTGGAAGAGAACTCCTTGCTATATCCAGCATTTTTTTGTTTTGTTTTCGGTGTTACACTTCAGTCTTTTTTTTTACACAATTTTCTTTTCTTTAACTCTCTATCTCTTTCTCTCTATCTCTACCCCATCTCTCTATCTCTACCCCATCTCTCTATCTCTACCCCATCTCTCTATCTCTACCCCATCTCTCTATCTCTACCCCATCTCTCTATCTCTACCCCATCTCTCTATCTCTACCCCATCTCTCTATCTCTACCCCATCTCTCTATCTCTACCCCATCTCTCTATCTCTACCCCATCTCTCTATCTCTACCCCATCTCTCTATCTCTACCCCATCTCTCTATCTCTACCCCGTCTCTCTATCTCTACCCCATCTCTCTATCTCTACCCCATCTCTCTCTCTCTCTACCTCATCTCTCTCTCTTCCCCATCTCTCTATCTCTACCCCATCTCTCTCTCTACCCCATCTCTCTATCTCTACCTCATCTCTACACCATCTCTATATCTCTACCCCATCTCTATATCTCTACCCCATCTCTCTATCTCTACCCCATCTCTCTATCTCTACCCCATCTCTCTATCTCTACTCCATCTCTCTCTCTACCCCATCTCTCTATCTCTACCCCATCTCTCTATCTCTACCCCATCTCTCTCTACCCCATCTCTCTCTCTCTACCCCATCTCTATATCTCTACCCCATCTCTCTCTCTCTACCCCATATCTCTATCTCTACCCCATCTCTCTCTCTCTACCCCATCTCTCTATCTCTACACCATCTCTATCTCTACCCCATCTCTCTCTACCCCATCTCTCTATCTCTACCCCATCTCTCTCTCTACCCCATCTCTCTATCTCTACCCCATCTCTCTCTCTCTACCCCATCTCTCTCTCTACCCCATCTCTATCTCTACCCCATCTCTCTATCTCTACCCCATCTCTATCTCTACACCATCTCTCTCTACCCCATCTCTCTATCTCTACCCCATCTCTCTATCTCTACCCCATCTCTCTATCTCTACCCCATCTCTCTATCTCTACCCCATCTCTCTCTACCCCATCTCTATTTCTACCCCATCTCTCTATCTCTACCCCATCTCTATCTCTACCCCATCTCTATCTCTACCCCATCTCTCTATCTCTACCCCATCTCTCTATCTCTACCCCATCTCTCTATCTCTACCCCATCTCTCTATCTCTACCCCATCTCTCTCTCTACCCCATCTCTCTATCTCTACCCCATCTCTATCTCTACCCCATCTCTATCTCTACCCCATCTCTCTATCTCTACCCCATCTCTCTATCTCTACCCATCTCTCTATCTCTACCCCATCTCTATCTCTACCCCATCTCTCTATCTCTACCCCATCTCTCCATCTCTACCCCATCTCTCTATCTCTACCCCATCTCTCTATCTCTACCCCATCTCTCTCTCTACCCCATCTCTATCTCTACCCCATCTCTCTATCTCTACCCCATCTCTATCTCTACCCCATCTCTATCTCTACCCCATCTCTCTATCTCTACCCCATCTCTCTATCTCTACCCCATCTCTCTATCTCTACCCCATCTCTACTCCATCTCTCTTTATTCATTTTCCCGGCATTCTCTCCTTTGGTGTTTCCACTTCCTCTATTCACTTTCCCTTCTTTCACGTTATTTTAGTTCTCATGTTTGTTGTGGCAGCGCTTTGAGACTACAGCATGTTTGTTAATAGCGCTCTTTACATTCGAGTACTATTATTATTGTTATTATTATTATCTCTCTCTACCCTCTCTCTTTCTACTTTATCCCTCTCCAATCTCGTTATTCTCTCCCACTCTCAATGCCCCTCAACCCCCTCTCTCTCCCCTCTTATTCTCTTTCTTCCTCTCTCCCTCCCCCTCTCTTTCCCTCTCTTCCTCTCTCTCACCCCTCTCTCCAGTCTTTACTATCCTCCCCATCTTGTCTTGCTCCAGGCGCTGCAGAGACTCTCGTTGTGGTGGCGGGGAGGTGGTAAAAGCAACGACATATAAAGAGAGAGGGGGGGTGTCGAGAAAGAGAGACTCCCCTAATAGATTTGTGATGGTCGCGTCATTTTGTGTGTTGTTATGGAAAGAGGGGCGAAGGGTGGAGATAATTCGGTTGCATTGTCCTCCGAACTCTGATCATGTCCCCACCCGCCACAAGGGACAGCACACTACCCAGCACTCAAGGAAACACACTTTCACCCATCTCTAGCTTTGTTTTATTTTGTTCTTTTGTTCAACTTTTTAAATCAGCGTAGTTTGTTTCGTTAACGTGTTCCGATTTTAGTTTTTCAAGAGAGGAGGCGATCAAGTTCCTGTACTGACACACTCATACAGGAAAGATTATGAATGGAAACGTTAACAGTGAGATGTGCACTTTACTTTTACTATAAGCGGCGTGCTAAACTGTGAGTTCAAACACAGCACTGACACGGTGATCTTACAGAGCAGACGTGACCTTTCCATTCCATTTTCAAAATCTCATCAATTTACAAAAAAAAAAAAAAAAAAAAATCACCAGTCTCTCTCTCTCTCTCAAGTCCTCTGGAAAAGAAATTGATGAGTCACCCGAATAAGGACTGACGACGCCAAAGTTTCATTTGCATTAAGAGCTGTCATTGTTTTTCTAGGCGCCCCATCTCACATAATTTTTTTCCAAACATTTTTTTCGTACCCCCTTCCCATAGTATCAACCCTCGCCAGATCCCTCGCCATGTTGTTCTCTGAAATTGTCCCATCAGGTGCGGTTCATTTGTGCCTAAGTGATCTATAACAACCATACTTCTGAAGAACTCTGGATCTGATGGTTTTAACATTTCATTGAGTCATGCTAGGAATAGATTGCATGAGAAAACAATGCCACGCGTTCTGCCGTTATTGAGTTATGACCTGAAACGTTGTGTGTTCATTATGTTGTACAGTTTGTTGGGACCCCCCCCCCCCCCACACACACACTTTTCGACCCTGTGATGTCCGAACTTCAGAAACGTTTGCCAAAAAGTTGTAATTTATGCGTTAAATCTGTATCTCAATTGACCATACGCATCAAAATACAAAATAAATAAAACAACTTTTTTAAATTTTAAGTCTTTTTTTTTTTTTGTTTGTAAATAAATTGAAATTCTTCTAAAGCAGTGTTTCCCAAACTTCGTTCCGCGGAAACCTAGGATTAAGGAAATTAAGTAAAAAGTTTGGGAAACACTGCTCTGAAGCAATGGATGCCGGAAGTCAAGCTGTGTGACACCTCCTTCTAACGTCACCCAGATGAAAGCATTAGCACCGCGCGTTTGGTGTGCAACTTTAGAGGGCGAAATTCAACCATTACGAAACAAACAAACAACTGTGAGATACATTTAAGATATAATTAATTCATAGAAAACTGCTTAATGTCTGCATCATAAATGATCATAGTCTTATGTATGAGAGTTATTTGACTTTGCAACGCTCTCAGAAAACAACAAAAACTATCAGTCACGACACATAATTAATTAGTGATTATATATGAACACGGAAACAATAAACCTGTATCAGCCTGTACCTACATGTATCATTATGATAAAGGGATCTACCAATCTGTATCATTATGATATAGGGATATATCAATCTGTATCAGCCTGTATCTACATGTATCATTATGATATAGGGATATATCAATCTGTGTTAGCCTGTATCTACATGTATCATTATGATATAGGGATCTATCAATCTGTATCAGCCTGTATCTACATGTATCATTCATTGGCCTCCTTCAGTCGTAGAACGACTATGGTTCATCTCAGAGCACACTTCCTCATGTGGCTATTTTGGAGAGACACTCCCGTCCACAGATAGCGCAGGTTAAGGTGGCTTTTGCTTCAGTGGTAGAGGAGCTGGCCGTTTTTCGGATTGTACGTTTTTCTTCCTGAGCTGAGACCCATGTACTTTCACTGTCCATAGCTTTTTTGGTCACTGTCTCTCTCCATCTGTTGCGGTCTAGAGCTATGTCAGTATTGAAGTTCACTGATTAGAGGTCACGTTTTATTACATCTATGTAACGGAGGTGGGGGCGACCAGTTTTTCTTGTGCCAGTCGCGAGTTGACCATAGAGGATGACTTTCGGGATGTGCTTGTCCTCCATCCGGCGAACATGTCCAAGCCAGCGCAAACGGCATCTTTACCGCCCTCAGATGTATCATTATGATATAGGGATCTATCAATCTGTATCAGCCTGTACCTACATGTATCATTATGATAAAGGGATCCTTTGCTATGTGCTAATCCTATGAATTTCACAGCTACCGAGTGCTAGGATGTTGCTAGCTACAAGCGAGTTGTGAGTATTGCAAATGTCAGCAGACGTTGTGTATCATTATGATATAGGGATCTATCAATCTGTATCAGCCTGTACCTACATGTATCATTATGATAAAGGGATCCTTTGCTATGTGCTAATCCTATGAATTTCACAGCTACCGAGTGCTAGGATGTTGCTAGCTACAAGCGAGTTGTGAGTATTGCAAATGTCAGCAGACGTTGTGTGAGATGTAAACATGGGACTGCCCCCCCCCCGTTGAACCCTGTACCCCAATTATAATTTCTGTCTAAATCCTTCCCTCGTGGTGGTTGTCTCTTGTGGGCGCTGGAACAGTAAGTCCTGCCTCCTCTATCCAGCTACTTAACTATCTTCCCTCGTGGTGGTTGCCTCTTGTGGGCGCTGGAACAGTAAGTCCTCCCTCCTCTATCCAGATACTTAACTATCTTCCCTCGTGGTGGTTGTCTCTTGTGGGCGCTGGAACAGTAAGTCCTCCCTCCTCTATCCAGATACTTAACTATCTTCCCTCGTGGTGGTTGCCTCTTGTGGGCGCTGGAACAGTAAGTCCTCCCTCCTCTATCCAGATACTTAACTATCTTCCCTCGTGGTGGTTGCCTCTTGTGGGCGCTCCCTCCCTCCTCTATCCAGCTACTTAACTATCTTCCCTCGTGGTGGTTGCCTCTTGTGGGCGCTGGAACAGTAAGTCCTCCCTCCTCTATCCAGATACTTAACTATCTTCCCTCGTGGTGGTTGCCTCTTGTGGGCGCTGGAACAGTAAGTCCTCCCTCCTCTATCCAGATACTTAACTATCTTCCCTCGTGGTGGTTGCCTCTTGTGGGCGCTCCCTCCCTCCTCTATCCAGCTACTTAACTATCTTCCCTCGTGGTGGTTGCCTCTTGTGGGCGCTGGAACAGTAAGTCCTCCCTCCTCTATCCAGATACTTAACTATCTTCCCTCGTGGTGGTTGCCTCTTGTGGGCGCTGGAACAGTAAGTCCTCCCTCCTCTATCCAGATACTTAACTATCTTCCCTCGTGGTGGTTGTCTCTTGTGGGCGCTGGAACAGTAAGTCCTCCCTCCTCTATCCAGATACTTAACTATCTTCCCCATTCTTTTTTTTTTTAAAGTATTGCTCCATTTTTGGGGAGTGGGTGGGACACGTAGCCAGTGTAATGAGATCTTTCCGATTCTAAATAGCGAGTATCTCGTAAATTACGTTTTAATTCTATGCGCAGGGGGTAAAATGAAAGCAATTACATGCCATTAAACAATGACTCAGTTCTGATTTGATCTATCCTATATCAGAAGCAGCTGCAGCCTTCAATGGTGCATCAGTTCTAATCTCATGCATGTGAATACCAGAGCATAAATATCTTATTATCTTATATAATACAGACGTTACTTCAAAAAAGAAGATGATTACGTCCTACGCGTCATGCATTTAGTCATGCATATTAACCAACGACTTAAATTCTGCCAAGTCACTGGTTTTTCTGGCTAGCTCAGGCAACCCATTCCATGCTCTAATAGCACTAGGGAAGAAGGAGTATTTGTACAAATTTGTCCTAGCATATGGGACGAGGAATGTGCCTTTATTTTTACAGCGTTGCCTAAAATACTGGGTTTTACTGGGGGCGGGGGGAGGGGGGTCTTATTCTACCTTTTCTACTCTTTCACTTTAGAAAGAAAACAATCTCTGTTACCTGAGTAACTTGACTGTTTCCTGCATTGATTAATACTACTTTATCTAATAAGGATCTCGTCCTAGATCTATACAACCATACACTTGTTGACGATACCGCCCTAAACTGTTGAGTTTCATCATTCCAAGCCTCTGCCTAAGTTCGTGTCAACTAGTCTAGGCTAGAGTGACAGCTGGAGGTCACTTGTCAACACAATTCGCTGTCGCCAGTCCTCGACCCCATCCTCGGTAGTTGACATTTTTTGGCTCACCCAGAGCAATCTGTGAGCTCTATAGATCACTTTATGTTGCCCATCATCGGTTCAAAGGTTAAACTTTCGGGTTGGCTGAAATAGTGGAGAATACGGGGGGAGAGCATGGCCTATAAACATTTAGATCTAAGCGTCAAGGTAAAAACGTTTAAGGCCAGGGTTAAACACATGGCCTTGCTGTGTAGGCGTGCTGGTATATTAAACTTTAAATTGAAAGGTTTCACCTCTGTTTCCGGTTATTGTGCAGGAAAGTGTTTCATGGTATCTATCTATCTATCTATCTATCTATCTATCTATCTATCTATCTATCTATCTATCTATCTATCTATCTATCTATCTATCCATCTATCTCTCTGTCTGTCTGTCTGTCTTTCTGTACGTCTGTCTGTCTGTCTTTCTGTACGTCTGTCTGTCTATCACCAAATAACGATATGGCTAAATTTGATTACCGGCATAGTTCTTGTTGGCCAGGGCAGAACGTCAGCCAAGGCAGAACGTCAAGAGTTTGAATCCGATTTGCTTAGGACGTGTCCTCGCTGTTTTTTAAAGGCATATCTCAGTGAAGGTTTACTCTGTATACTCAAATGACCAGTCAAGATCGTACTTCCTAAATATTACACTATTTCCGTTTCAAATATAACCTCGCCATTTCCTCGTCAACTGTAACTAGGCTTATTTTTTTCCACGAGGATAAAAGCTTTTAAATATGTCTTAGGAAAAAAAAAAGTTCTTTGTCCATTTGGAGCCAGCTCCACAAGGGGGCCATTATATCGATTGAATTCTAGAATCGCCTCGATGTTTCCTCGCGGACATTTTTTTCACACAATTTTTTTCCTTCTTCATATTTCTTTTTTTTTTTTGTTTTTTTTCCCCACGAGAAAGGACTCAGACCTCGCGTTTTGACTGACATCTTTCGGCAGACATTGTCTAAAGGAAGCTTACTGTTGTATTGTTTTATTGAGCAGTGTCGAAATGTGAGTAGAAAATAGCCTCTAAGAAGTGTGCGTCAATGATGTGTGGCTCATAGTGAAGTGTGGCTCATAGTGAAGTGTGGCTCATAGTGAAGTGTGGCTCAAAATGAAGTGTGGCTCATAGTGATGTGTGGCTCATAGTGAAGTGTGGCTCATAGTGAAGTGTGGCTCATAGTGAAGTGTGGCTCATAGTGATGTGTGACTCATAGTGATGTGTGGCTCATAGTGATGTGTGGCTCATAGTGATGTGTGGCTCATAGTGATGTGTGGCTCATAGTGAAGTGTGGCTCATAGTGATGTGTGGCTCATAGTGATGTGTGGCTCATAGTGAAGTGTGGCTCATAGTGAAGTGTGACTCATAGTGAAGTGTGGCTCATAGTGAAGTGTGGCTCATAGTGAAGTGTGGCTCATAGTGATATGTAGCTCATCAATGAAATAATACCGAGCTTACAGATGCTTACATTTGGTGTAAGAGCACAGTGGAAACCATAATATGTCTCAAAATGAGAAAACATCAGACCTAAGCTGGAGATATATTCGTGTAAGCGCACACTTCATTTCTTTCCAACATTAAATACAAAATCTATTCGCTGCAAATATTTCAACAAGAAAGGATAAAACATAATCCCCACACTTAAAGGACTACTGAGTCTGTTGAAGATGCTCATTTAAATTCAAATAAAAAAAAAAAAAAGAACATACATTTCTATATTAATTTCTACACATGTACTTCTGAATCTGAAACATTTTTTAAAGACGGAAGTGGTCGCATGAATGAATAGGAAGTGATATATGCATGTTTAAGAAAAAAAGAAAATTCAACGCATGTGTTTGATTGGTTGCACAGAAAGACGATGTACGAGAGAAGATTTACATTTGCTTTTGGCTTGACTTTGTGGGAGAATGTGTCGAGGGCTTAAAGCTAATGGGAGGGTGACCCCCGAGAGTGCGAGATTCCTTGCATTCTAGGAGGAAGACGAGGTTCGGCCACGAGATGATCAAAAGGTAGGGTATGGAGGGAGGGGAGAGGCGGTAGGAAACGTGACGGACGCTGACTGACATTCTGACACTTCATCAATGTTGACCTTTGGTCAATCAGGCGAGCTGGACATGCAAGTTGCGGCCAACAACCTCCCAACCACTCTTACCGGTGACATAGTGAAATTATTATATCAGCAGTTCTCAATACTTGAATTTATAGTACCCATTGCTAAAAGTTGTTTCTTGCTAAAAACGGGTTGATAATTGTTCTTGCTGAAACGCTGCTAATGAGTTGCCCAAAAAAAAAAAAAGTGGACATTTGTATCCATTTAGAAACACGCTTTGGTGAATAAAAAGGTGACTCCTCTAACTTCTGTGTGTCCTCGTGGTGCGCCTGTTTTCTAGGCCTTTGGACTGCTTAGTCTTGTTAGCGTCACTCCAGACATTTATTGAAGTACTATTATGGTGCCATATGTTCGTCCCCACCCTCTTCCCTTTGCTGTTTTTTTGGTCTTACCGAGAGATCACCACTAAGAAATTTTTAGTGTGGAACTGGAATAGCCAGGGGCAGATGTACGCCAAGGGCACCCTGTAGCATTCCAATTGTGAGATCCACCGCTTCACTGCCATACATCATCCTGTCAGTGTTTCCCGGAGACTAAAAGGCTACTGTACAGCCCAGTGTTGGAATGTAGAGCAGGGGTCATTGATAGATGGACAACACCGAGGCTGTGACAGGGGGCTCTGCGAAAAACGGAAGAGGGCGTAGTGAGTGAAATCTTTGGGGTCAGGGGGGAGGAGAAAAGAGTAAGTGAGGGGGCGAGGACCTAACGACGTGTAATTTTCTTAGTCATCCGCACCCCTGGTAGTTAGCGGCTATCTCGGTCGTTTATCTCGTCCTTCTCGGACTAGTCATTTCTGGACTGACCATACGAAACAAGGAGAAATGGCAGGACAAATGGCATCCTTTATTTTTTTCTTTTAAGTTAGTATCTAGAGAGATAGAGAGAGAAGAGAGAAAAATAGAAAATAATAGAGATTGAGAGGTAAAGCAAGGAGACAGAGAGAGAAATAAAAGCGAAGAAAGAGTGTATAGAAAGGGAGGTTAGAGAGAGAGAAAGAGAGTGAGAGAGAGTGAAGAGAGAAAGAAAGAAACTCTTGATGTATTCACATGTTTATCCCTATCTTCTGTTTCATAAAAAACTTAAACTCTGGGAAGCCGCACATTTTACGACAATAAATTGCCCACACGAAAGATCGTTCCGCGAGAAGTCATCCATCCCATTAGTCCATGGAGGGCCCTAACCTGCTCTAACACATCTTTCCACTCTGAACATACATTGTGATAATTTTTGCTTCTCTAATGTGTTCATTTTGTTTCAGAGTAATACATTATATCGTTCATTGGGACAGGCACATTCCTTTTTAAATCGTTTTACTATCAGCTCTGCATCTGTCCAATTAAATGGGTCGCAGTTCTAAATTGGTTTCTTTCTGCTTCTGCAGATCTTCGCCGGATGCGGAACTCCTAGCAAAGTGAGAACCAGACGAGACACGGAGGCCCAGCAGCACACTTTCGACTTCCCCGCCAGCAACACTTCCAAAACGAGGGTCAGGCCCACTACCGCAGCCGGCACCAGCCTTGACCGCCTGGTCAGAGACATTAAGGATAAGGTCAAGGCGGCTAAAGATTTTTGGATTCAGCTTCCCTACGTCATCTGCAACAACGAAGGGATCGCTGCCGCAGCATCTAAAGAGGACGACTGCTGGAATGGGCAGGATAGAGCCAGGTAAGAACCCATACAATTATGGAATACTGCCTTTTATTCATTCTTACATTACCACATTTTGTCAACTCTTTTATTTCTATAATTTGTCTCTTTTTATGTACCACAATGAATAGGGAGTAATATACACTTGAAGATGAATATACCCGTGAAGATGAATATACCCGTGAAGATGAATACGTTCACACACACACACAGACACACACACACATGTGCGAGTTACATTGTAATGTCAATACCACTCCATATATCAAACAACTTGGCGCTATTTATATATATACCCTGATGTAAACGCATCTTGGAAATGTATCGTGGTCAGCGCCGCGACCCACATGCTGGCATGTGCTGCCCCCCAAAGTATCTAAATTAACCCTTCTTTACTGCTCGCTAGACGATTACATCTTTCACCTTTGGCCGGATGTAAGTAACCGGATGTAACCCAACGCACGTGCATCTAGACGTTGCGGACCTCTCCATTTTAAACGTTCTGCCCCCGCCCTCTCTTTTATTTCCTCCCCCCCCCCCCATCTTTAAAAACGTTCCCTGCATGTATTGTCATCGCAGACGATATAAGTTGACATTAAGAGCTCGCCTTAACAGGTCTCTGTCTTACTTAATGAGATCTGGACAAGAGAGGGGTGGGCACGATTGGCGGTGAGCTTTTAGAAAGGGCTCGGGGGGGGGGGGGAAGAGAAGCTTGTGGGTTAGCAGTGAGTTTTTCTTTAAATAAAGAGGGGAGGATAACATTATTGGAACTAATCGCGCCAGCTGGCTTAAAATAGCTAAGGGGCGCCCTCCAGGACAGGTGTACGGTTTGTGACTAGCGGAATTTGGGAAAAGGGGCGAAGTGGCGTAAAGGCAGGTGCATGTTTCTGGCGTCAAGATGATCATCCTTTATATATACCGAGCCCCTTTGTTCACTATCGGTATTTCTCAAAGTATATCAAGGTGTCCTCCAGTTGTGGCGTCATTGTCTAGAGAGCTTGAATGCGATGTTATGAACAACTGTAATGTCACTTTTGGTTGCTCCCTTTAAATGCTAAGATTCTCGGCTACTTTGGGTTTGTGTCATTGAAAAAAAAGCGGCACACTGACGAAAGTAGGTCACGTGAGAGATAAATGAAACGCCCAGGCAACTGGAGATAATGTTATGTGACATTTTATTTTTCTAAACTTAATTAGGTAAAGTCTACCAAGCTGGGGCGGGCACGGATGTGGTTCATAATCAGCGCCCCTGAGAGAGGAAGGGAAGTGGTTGTTATTGACTTACAAGATAAGGTGAAAGTGGTTTGAATACTATGAATGAAAGAGGGATCTAGTAAGATCTGATATGGGTCTGTGCCAGTGTGTGTGCGTGCGTGTGTGTGTGTGGATTGTTGTGTAAGAATAAAGATACAGACTTTAAATTTTATACGATCAAGTTTTTTGTTGTTTTTGTGCATCTTCCTATAGAATGGACTTTATACTAACGCCCCCAGACATTTTCGACTAAAATTAATGTAGAAACTAGAAACCTGAATAAGCGACATAACTATTTTAAATATTTTTGGATTATTGTTAAAAGTATTGATTTATTCCTAAATATACTACCCGTCCCCTCACAAGCTATTTCTATGAAACTTATTCAACTATTGCCAGTAATGTTTGGCCAGCGAGTGACCTATTTTTCAGCCGAAGCTTGAGCCATACTCTTCAAATACAAAAACAAAACCTAGTAAAATACACAGAGACCCACAAAGATAAAAGCACATTCCTCGTTCCTTATGCTAAGACAAATGTGTACAAATGCTCCTTCTTCCCCAGTGCTATTAGAGCATGGAATGGGTTGCCTGAGTCAGCCAGGAAAACCAATGACTTGACAGAATTTAAGTTATTAATTGAAATGCATGACTAGATTGACTTAGGGACACGCGTAGGACGTAATCATCTTCGTTTTTGAAGTACGTCTGTATTTTATAAGATAAGATAAGATAAGAAGCTTGGGTGAAAGTCTCGTGCATGTCTCTGTCTAGCCATCATGCTTCATTTGAATCTTCTTTAAGCTGAAACTTCACCTCGTGAATGTTTCTGTACAATATGCTCAACCAGTCCGTGTAACCAGACTAGTAGCACATGTCCTTCAAAACAAAGAGTTTCGTCCCTCTTCTTGGCCTCGTAATATTGTACCAAAAGCCAAACTCGTGAAAAATTATTTTTTTTTGGTGAACTGATTCTGTTAAGGCAGGTGTGAACAAGATCTAATTAGTTTCAGCTCGCGTCATAATTGTTATAATTGATCTAAGTAGCGAGGCAGTGGACGAGAGGAAAGCTGAAGCTGGGTATTTACTTGGGATTTTCTCTCTCACTTCTTTAAAACGAAATCATTGTGTTGTTGTTGGGATCAATGACTTTGTCTAAGAAGAAGAGACAGTAGAATGCAGATGAAATTAGGTTTAGTATAAAGCTTTTATATAGCTTGGGGGTGGGGGGAGGTATCTGGGAGAAGGTTTCCTGTGCTGCCTCTAAGCACTCAGTAAAAACAACTCTGCTCGAGTCGGGTGTCGAGCCTCGAGCCCCTTCCTATGTAGCCAAGACAAGCCAAGTTGAAGCATTTTGAATTTTTTGTATGGACACTTCTGAGTTATTTATACGTTGTTTTTTTTAATGGTTCAACAAAACACATGGAGACATTTTATCATTTAGTTTATTTGGTGTCCGTTAGCAAACAAGCAAACTGGCGAGGGTTTGGCGTGTATGTGTTTGCGTAGAATATACATTGTATTTCAGCGCTACGACACTGCTTTATTTATTTATTTTTGTTTGCCATCAGTTCTAGTACATGTTAGTTTGAATACTTTCCGTGCTGAAATTGTCTCAAACCACGTGGACAACTGAATCCTCCACTGAACAATGGGCACAGTCCTAGCAGTTTGAAATGCTGGTACGAAGCAGAAGTCGAGTAGCAAATCATTTGATGGCGCAGGGTTTTGTTTCCAGCTCATTCTCTTGCTCGTGTTGACTCATCAATTAGTGAGTTGTCTGCCCATGACACCTCCTCTCATTTTAGAGGAGTTAAAAAAAAGGGGGGGGGGAGCTTACTCCGCCCACCTCTCTTTCGTATTTCATATCTATTAAATACATTCTCCCCCCCCCCCCCCCCCCCCCCATCGCAATGTTGTGAATCTTCCACAATCTAACAATGTCCCCATTAAAGCTTGAAACACTAATTTTGTACTGTGTAAATGTAAATAAAGAGAACTGTAAAGATGCAAATAATAATGTGTAAAAGTAAAGAGAACTGTAAAAATGTAAAGAGAAATGTTAAGCTGTAAAGCGAAATGTGTAAGTGCACAGAGAACTGTTTAGATGTAAAGAGGACTGTGTAAGTGCACAGAGAACTGTTTAGATGTAAAGAGAACTGTGTAAATGTAAGTAAAGAGAACTATTTGACTGACAAGGTGCAAAGGTTACACTCGAGTGGGAGGCTAAACTACGCCGACGGTAAACCGAGCAGAGAAAATGTCCGAGGGATGGAACTCGAGCTGAAGTCTGAAGAGGGCTTGTTTTTTTGAGGAACTTCATTTTACATGGTTTTCACAAAGGTTGTAGGTCATAGCTTTTTTTTTTTTTTTTTAAAGCTGTAAGTAATACAGCAACAACAGACAAAAGAAAAAGAGGTCCACTCAGCTAGATAACTATCGTACGTGCTCTGTGTAGCAGGTAGAACTAGGTGATATAGTTCACCTGGAGAAGTTAGACACTTGCAGGAAGCTGGATGCCCCGGTATCCCTCCCCTCCTCTTTTAGTATTCTTACCTTCGGCCATTAAAGATCAATGGCTTTGATGTCCCCCCACCCCCCTTTCCAAAACATTTGGGGAGCACGGAAACAAACGGGGGGGGGGGGAAAGGTTAAGAATAGGAGAGGGGGCGACAACAATGAGGGAAGTAAATAGGGCAGGAATATCTGTTGCACATTTTGATTGTATTGCTTCGATTTATAGTAGAGAGTGGTCTATTTCTTGTGAGGCTACTTTAATGTTTGGTCTGTTCATATTAAAAGTGACCACAGTTATCTGTTCTTTGTTTGCATTTTTATTTTAGAGGATATATTATACAATCAAAGACAATAATACAATATATAGAAAAAGATGAGAAAGGGATCAGGAGAAATGCGTGCCCAATGAAAACTAAAGAAAAAAAAAAGTCAGAAAATGGAAAGATGAAGATTTGGGGAGAGAGTTTGAAGTAAATAGACGCAATTAACAATGTCAAGGACACAATATCGAAAGAAAACTCTACAACGAATAAAACAAATTATATTCTGGTAAAAACTGGATTTCGCACACCGGATACACAAGAGACACCTCGTTGTGATCTACTTTTGAAAATAGCCATTTGATATTTATCTGACCCGGCCAAAAATCTTTGAAAGTAGGAAACTAACAGTAGATAACTGTAAAACCTTCTATTTTCATAAGCACTTCTCTGGTGTAGTGGTTAGCGTGTTTATTTGAGAAGACTTGAGACTCCAGGTAGTTGATATTTTTGTATCAATGCATTTAAAAAGCGATCACGGTAATATTTACACAGCTACCCCCGTCAAACCCCTCCCCCTGTAACAGCCTCCTTATTATCCCCCCCCCCCCCCCCCAACTGGTCCAGACAAGTGATAGGGTCATAGTGTATTGAGAAAGCTAATAGCATGAAATTGCGCTGAACAAAAAACAATTGGTAAGAATATTTCTAACAGCACAGATTTATCATTGTTAGTCTAGATCTATTACAAATTTAGTTACATGGCTGATCCAAAACTAATTGATACAAGTACGTTTAATATAAGCTTCTTTTCTTTTCTTTTTTTTTTTTTACATTTAACTTTTGTTGTCATTTCGGAATGCGCAAGGAATGGGGTCTCATGCTAAACTATTCCAACTCTATAGTCTACCAAGATACTTGCTAGCATGGGGACCAACCTGACAGTCGCGTTGCCTACCCTCATCCTGTATATAATATGCTTCGCACCAAGTGGCACTACTTAGGTCAAAGGTCTTGGATAGACTCTAGGTCACAGAACTTGATTCATTGCTCGTTGCCAACCAAGGGGAGAGAAGTCTTTTAGATTTAAAAAAGTAAACAGTATGAGATATTAGACAGATGGACTCTATAATACTTTTAAAGAAACTTCGAGTGCCCGAAATTTAAGGGAAGCAATCCCATTTCATAATTTTTGTTTGTTCACTATTTTAAAACTAGGGCTTTGGAATCAATTATTCACATCTACATGTGTTCAAGGGGCTTTATGTCTCTTAACTTTAAAAAAAAAAATTTAGGGGGGGGGAGAGGAGGAGTGGACACAGGAAGGAGATGGTAAAAGGGTGGGGGGAGGTCACTAATGATGGAATACACCATATGATTAATGAGGTTTTACAACAATGAAGCCAGATCATACGCAAATACTGGAGTATTTATAATTAGTGAGTTTTCGCCCTTTGTTTTTCAATGCGTACACAAATGACTTGACCCTCTTTGTTTGCCATTGCCACGTGAATAACCGCTGCCATTTTGTAGTCTTGTTATTTCTATCTGACCACGAATTCAAAGGCGGATATCGTCCAAGCTCTGAAGTTTGTAACTTTTTAAAGATCTTCAAATTATAGTTATCCACTGTAGTCACAGTGTAGTGTGTATGTAATGTACTCATAGGCCCACATCCACTCTGGTGCCTACTGTATATATAT
The DNA here is from genome assembly GCA_036873155.1 of Biomphalaria sudanica. Lineage (NCBI taxonomy): Eukaryota > Metazoa > Mollusca > Gastropoda > Planorbidae > Biomphalaria > Biomphalaria sudanica. The sequence goes on along the minus strand of JAZGLO010005707.1, from coordinate 1,801,040 downwards.
AGATATTTCGTTTGGGAGCTTCCAATAGTCTCTCTTTCCTCTTAAACATTCCACCGCTAGATGTCTCTTGTTACTTCTTGAAGAAAATGTTTTCAGTGTTACACACACATATATACCAAACCCTCATACTCATTATGTAAGGCCTCCCCCCCCCCTTTTTTTTAATACTAATCTTTCCTTTCCCATTGGCAGAAGATATTCAGGTCGAGAAACAAAAATAACTTTCACTCACTCAGCTAGCACCTGTTGTAGTTTTGTCTGGGGCTGAATCCAGCGCTCTCTTTTTCTTTTTCACTGTTATGATCTTAGATAAGGGAGACAACCGAAAGTGTTGAGCAAGGGAGAGAATACAGCATCTTCTAGAACCACACAATTATCATATTTATACCCGTCTAAAAATTAATTTTAAATAGAGCTCTTCAATTTTTAAAAATTACAATTCGAAAGATGAAATAGGTTTATGAATTTTTGCGCAGTATATTCCCAATGATTAAAATGGTGGGCCAACCAAATAATCTTATCATTACCACAGCCTCAGGACTGTACTGCAAAGGCTCTCAAAGTACAATCCAATATTCCCCACCGATTGATTGAGCATAATAAACGATAATGTGTTCTGGATAATTAAAATCAGAGCCACAGTGAGAGAAATAGAGACCAATCGTTATAGAGGGCCTCAACAATGACCTTCGACATCACATCATAGGTCTGTACGATATGGCAACGAGCTATTGGTCTCGACTGCCCACAGGGTGCAACGTCACTAGCTCCAAACTGCCTATAAAAGGCAAACTGTAGTATGAATTGCACCAGTCACTGCTCAAATCATCTCACATATACCAGCCATTGATACAAATGAAAAAGAAAAAAAAAGAAACATTCTTGTGTATGTGTGTGTATGAACTTGAAACAATAACAGGAGTGTGAATGGAAAATGTTGATTTAAATAAACTATAAAAAAAAAGCACACTTCAGTTGCACATGGTAAATGAAATGGTTGCAGCCTGTATAGTATCGTGTGCTATCCCATAAATCTTTTGCTTTTATAATGTATTGTTATGTGGAATACACAATTGTAAGACACATTTCCTCATGGATAATAAAGATTATTATTGCTATTACTATTTCAACGTTGACACAATAACCTGAATACCTGGGTGGATTCTGAGTTGCCAATTTTATCCCAAGTTCTCAGTACAACAACCTGTATGCTAAACAACAATCTGATACTACAGAAAGATTCCATGGATTTCTATTTGTTTCATTTTAATATTTCTTTTGTTTTTTGTCTAGATATGCCCCCCCAGTGCAGCAAGATGGCACCCTGCATCAAATCAACAACCCAGAAGTGGAGGTGGATGTTACAAAAGTCAACACAGTCATCAGCAGGCAGAAGACACAGCTCAGTCTCATTATCAACAAACTTCAGAATGCACAGAAAGGGGATGATGTGGATTGGATAGATACTGGTAAGACATGTTGATTTTACTTTCTTATAAAGTCAAGCCCATGCATCCTATCTCTACATGGATGATTTTGAAAATAGAAGACTTAAGTGTCCAGTGAAAGAACTTTTGTTTTTATAAACCTTTTTCCAATGCTTGGGGACATGGGTTATTTCCATGTCTACTTTGAATCTCTCTTTTAGATTAAGTTTCTTAATATAGAGTGGGGCATAGTGGTAGAGTGTTCAGGTGCTTGGCTTCTGAACCAAAGGGTCTCAGTTCAAATCCTGTTGAAGGGTTTGATTTGGGATTTTTAAGTCCACTCAACTCTAATTATACACTGACTTATGGTACGTTGAAGAAGTAAAGCTGGTTGGTAATTTTTTTGGCCACATAGAAACGATGAGCTTTGCATCTTCTGCCACGTGGATCATTTGTCTTCAAAGGGTACCTTCACTTTTCTCTCCAGGTAGACAATTGGGCAGGTAATATTAGTACAAGCCAATCATTGTTGAGTACAAGTATTTATAGAACTCACTCCATGTTTCCATAGTGGAAAGTCTTGTCTCAATAAATGTCTACTTGAATATTATAAATAGCTTGTTAAGTTATGCAAAGGAGTAGTTCTAAATGTATCTATGGCTGACAATGGTGTGTCATGTGGCCCACACACAATAAGCTATTGTCCAACTGGTGGACATCCTATAATTCTCAATAACAAAATTCATAACAAAATTCACAGTCTCCACCAGGATTCAGGATTCCCAACTCCTTAGTTTAGAAGCCAGGTGCTTTACAACTCTTCAACCATTCCCAGCCAAATATAGACTTTATTCAGACCAAAATGACAGTGTGTATACATTGAAACATGGATAATGAATAGATTTCCATTTTGTCATTTTAATTTCAAATACTGAAGTCGACTTCACTTCTACACAAAGCAGAAAAAATCTATTAGGAAGGAAAAGTGCTGGATATTGTGTGTACTTGCCCAATCTTTTGAAACACAACAAATAAATTTGAAGATGGAGTCTGGTTGAGTGATGTTTGTCAAATAGTACATTGAACTGAATTAACAGCACAAATTATTGGCATCCAAATGAATGAATAGAGAAAGTTACTTCTAACAGTCATAGGAACAAAATGATTGTACTTAATTATAGAATAAGAAATGATATGGTATAAAGATGAGATTTTATCAGACTATCAGGCGTATGTAAACAGACACAAAACTGATGCTGGATCTTTTTTTTTTGAGCTCCCTACCCATAATTAATTAAATTAACTAAACCAGAAAGTTACTTCCTATGGTCTGGACAGAGCAAAAAATAAAAAATAAGTGAGGTGTAACTTGCAACATCAGAAACAACCAAAATTGCTAAAAATTGCTATCTTGGGAAATAGTAACTGTACATCTTGAGTTTTAAACCTAGAAAAAAAAAACATCACAGGAAACTTGCAACACCCACATAAGACCACATTTTCCTGTCATCTGTAGATATAAATTGAAGTCTTATATCAATAAATATTTTTATTTATATGGTGTTGAGGATCATGATCATGACAGTTGATTGGGCGTTCATTTTTCTTATTTCCTATTTCAGAAATTGACGGTTTAACAAGTGGCAGTGGCAGTGGGGACATGACTGAAGGAAGTGCTTCTTCTGGTGACAATCCTGTCACAGATGAAGAAAAGAATGGCAATATTGACATTGACAACCAGCCTACAACCAAGGGTGTCCATACCCGCACCAAGAAACCTGTCTCCGAAAAACCCAAGCCACCAGTTGAGCCGCCAATGCCACCTAAAAGTGAAGACAATGACAAGTACAGGCCTGGCAGTGGCAAATCTGACCAGAGACCTGAAACAAATAACAAGGGAGGAGGAAGAGCAAATGGTTCTCAATCCAGCTTTGCTTTCTCCTTGAACATGTTGCTTTTGATAATTTCTATACAAATAGGATTGCAACGAATTTTAGTTTCTTGTTGATGACAGTGGGAACCTCAAAAACATGAAAGACTAAACTTTGAAAGACAACTCTAAAAATCATCTTGTTAATCTCTACTTTCTTTTTATTTTTACTGGCCTATAGAATTGAGTACTACAAATACAAATACAAAAAACCAAATGGCCTTAAAACTCACTAGAGCTTCAGGAAAAAAGAAGCTCTTCAAAATTATGGGATATGTGAATAATGGCTTCTAACTTCTGTTTTTTAGAATGATGTTGGATAGTTTGGATTTTATTGCTTTTTTTTTTTTTGCTTCACTGTAGTATTGATCTGACAAGTGGAGCATTTCTTGGCTTTAACAAGAAATATATCTGAGGTTACATTTATATCCTTATTTATTTTTTTTTTTGGGGGATGATTTTACAGGGTGGTCTCTTATTAATATGTCAGGGTGGTTGTTCTTTGTGTTTCTAAGGGATATTTTCTATGGATACTTGTAGAAACAAAATAGTTTGTCTACAAACTGGCTGGTGCAGGATGGATACACATGGATTTGTTGTGATGACATAATAAACTTACTGGATTAAGACTTCAGAATCTTTTGCTTCTGCAGTGAAGGAAACATTGGTCCAATGGCTTTGTACATATTATTGAACATTGAAATGTTCTGGATCATTGTGGGGACATGTGTGGTTAGGATGTGGCCAGGCCTTACATCCTAGGATTGTACTGGACTTTGTTCTTTTTTTTCCCCCATAAAACAACAGCTGTCCATTGAATTGTCTGAAAGGAAACACTTCATTCATTAAGTATTGATGAACAGACGTTGAGGAATGGCCATATTAATTAAGACCTAATAGTTGATGTATATATAGTGATTTAGGCTGATAAAGGTTTCAGTTTGCTGAAATAAATTTGTTTGCATTCAAATCTATTGCAGCGATAAAGAACCCAAAGCTTTCCTTCCATAATCAGCACATCCCCACCCCCGAATCATGGATGACATTTATTTTGTATACTGTTGATTCTACACATTGTGCCGTTTTCCTTGTAAAAACTTTAGAATCACTGGATGTCCCACTTTCTGAGAAAGGACACATACAAGAGCGGCAATGAATTACTACACACATTTATATATAAATATTTATACATATGTTTCTGTTTGATGAGTGACTTAGTATTTATATATATATACATATAGAACAGACTTCATTATCAACCAGTGTTGTGAATGGTCATGACATGCGTCCATGCCATACTTACCATTGACCACTGATCTGGACAAATGGTTAAACACGCTCTTGGACCTAGCTTAGAATTTTTTACATTGATTTGTAAATGCAGTGAATGCTGAACTATTCATGATTTCATACTGCTAAACTGTAAACATATTAACAAACATTGAGTTAAATCATTTGTAAATTAATTAACAGGACAAAAAAATCTAAATAATAATTGCCTTTCTTTTTTTTTACATTGATTATTGACTAAAGTCATCCTAAAAACTTAGCCTTTGTATTATAAGGTTATTAAGCTGCTATATAAAAAAAAATCCTAGGTTCAACCCCAGTTTGGGTTGATTATTTAATATTTATCTCTAGAAAAATTCTCCTGAATTCCACTTTGTTCTAAAGATAGCACCTCATTCAAGCTGGTTAAGGCAGATTTTGGTGAAACAACCCAATAATGCTTAACAAATTTTACTTGCTAATTACTTCCCGTTCTCCTTTATCTATTGTTGTCCTGTAACAAATGTGTTCTTATTTCACTGCATTGTCTGGAAAGATTTATTTAGGTGAAGGTTATGTGATGTTTGAGTAGAAAGTCAACAGCAAAACTACAAATGATCTAAAGACCTTGATTCCTGGCTGACATGTCACAGGACTCAGTTCACACAGCACATAACATGTACTATAGGTGTATGTTTGTCACATCATGTATATATTTTATACATATAAAAATAAAACTATATATCTAACTCAATATGTAAACATTGGACATGATTCACACACATTGTGGGAAAAATTAAAAAAAGAAAAGGTTTAACTTCAAAACAAAACCTAAATAAAACCCAATAAAACTTATAATGTTATAAAACCCAATAAAACTTTTGGTGTGAACCAAAATACTGTTTGCATAATGTCAGATTGTAAAGAAGAATGTGATGCATTGTAAACTATTTGATTATTTTTCCCCCATAGATATTTGTACTATTTCATGTTATTACATTTCACTCTAGTAGTTCTGCTCTTTCTCCCCTTATAGATTGTCAGTATGACTTAAAATATTCTTGGACACTAATTTAATCTATTTTTTTGATGTAGCGCCTGGGTTGCAATGTCAATTATTCACTTGTCTTAGTTAATCGGCATAATATTTCAATGTTGTTATTTTTTTCTGAATACAGTGTTTCGGATGCAAAGGCTAAAATAGGAAATAATCTTTTATTTGATTGGTATTATTCAACTTAAATATGGTTTTAACTAAGGTGCATAACATTTTAGCCATATTTTTTAGGGTGACATTTTAATTCTTTTATCACTAAAAATATAAAATCATGGGAAATTTTTTAAAGTTGAACATTTTAATAGAAATAGTTTTTTTTTAATGCTTGAAACCAAATGAATATATTAGATATTATAAACTGGAACCCAGCTGGCCAGATTTTTGTGTGTGAAATTAATGTATGTTAAAATAAGTTGTACAATTTTCTTTAATTTTAGTTTATTGTTTTGTTCATATATATATATATATATATATATATATACATACATATACAGTAAAACCTTGTTATATCATACTTGAAGATAATGCCATTCAATACATCCAGTTGGAACTACACAGATCAGCTGAACACCTGCCTGTCAGCCAGGACAGAAGATAAAATTTGATGAGACTGGAATTATGGTATTACGAATTATGAAAAAAAACCAACTAGGCTTGATTGTATCTAACGCATCATACATAACAGCGTCTACTAAAAACCACATTGTGAACATTAAAACTAATACATGTATATGTTTCTAATATTGTCACTAGATAGATATATGCAGAGATAAATGTTACCATCTTGTGTCCTATATAAATCAGCGTAGCGTTCTTCCAGTACTATTTATTAGTCATATATAATATACCATGTACATCTTATCATCTGTCATGTGTACTAAGGGTAACCCCATCCTTACTCCAGGACATTATTGGGGGAAACAAGTATAAGATTTTATTCACTAGGGTTTACTGAGATAGTTCAGTGGTCAGCCCTGGTCTATAGTCTATAGAGTGGCCAGACCTGGTCTATAGTCTATGCAGTGGACATCACTGGTATGTAGTCAATATTTTGGTCGACCCTGGTCTATAAACTGTGTGGCTAGCCATATCAACATAATTAGTAGGTAATAAGATGGGCTGGAAAAACTATTTTTACTTCATTGTCAACTGTGAAATGCCCTAAGAGTCATTCAGATCTGACATGTTTTAATGCATAGACAGACAGCTTAGAGTGAATAGATTGCATATAAACAGATTTTGTCAACATGTTGTATTTTTGCCACATGGGGCATAGGTTATAAAAATTGACTTAAAAATTTGGCACAATTTAACTCTCAGAGCTTAATAAAAACATTCACAGTACAATTATATCTATTTATTCAGTTTGGTGTAAATTAGGAAATAAATTTAATTCACTAAGACGTTGTGCTGTGTACAGAAGCCTTACACTTAGTTTAACCTTAAATATTGAAGAGAATTAAGATAATTGTTTTTAAAATGTTTCATTTATTGAAAACAATCAAAAGAATTATTTTATGGTAAATTTAATCTATACAGTATCCCCTTGTTTTTATAATTCTACAATGACTTCAGTACTTGGTCCATTCTTACTTTTTGTTCAATTTATAGTCATTGTTAACTTCCTGCATCAAAATAATTAAATTGGTTCAAGTTTTTTTTCCAACTTTATCCAAATATTCCCAATGTTGTAAAATTTCAATATGATTGATTTCCATCTTAAAAACTGCTCTGCTCACTTTTTTTTTTTTCCATAAAAAAACAATAAATAGAGATTGCAGAAAATTTTTCTTAACTATCCATCAATGCTACACCTGCAATAGCTGGTGTCTGAGGGTAAAACTGGCTTGGATAATTATTCTAAAATTTAGTGTTGAATTGGGCCACAGAGTTTTGCTAAATTTTTTGACATAAGTGTAACATGTGTTGTAAGTACTAAGTATTTAGTTAAAGGAATATTGTCAGGCCAACTTGGTGCTCTTGTATTGGGCAGCTTACTATAGACGTTTAGTCATCTGGATCCGATTGTAATATTTTAATTCAATAGAACTATGTTGCTTTATTTGCAATTTTAGTTCGTCAAATAATTTATAAATATTACAAAATTCCTGTTCAACAAATCTGGTAGAGTAATTCTGTAGAGCACATTTGCATAAATTTTTTTTTTTAACTACCTCAAAAATTTGTTCCCCCCATAAGTCACAGTTGGACACTATTGTCAATTATTCATTGGATATTTCTATACATTTTTTAACTACGTAAACCAAAAAATTTGTTATTAGTTTTTTTTGTTTTGATTTTACATTTTGGGTTCAATATGTGTGTGTTGTTCATTCTTTATAAATAGACTTCTATAAATAAACATATTTATTTTAGTTGGAGCGACTGAATGAGATTGTGCATATATAAAGATTGTCTGGTGATGATTGAATGATTGACTGGGTTAAAGAAATGATCATGTCTAGACACAGTATTAATAGTCAATATTTTTTATTGTCGTTTTTTTGTGTAAAACAATCTCTAACCTTCATAAGACATTAGGGAAAAAAAGGAATTCAATTTTTTTTTTTCTTAAAATTTAGCTCAGAAAGGTGATTAATTTTATTTTTATATTTAAAAAACAACTACATCTTTTAAAACTCAATTTAATATGTTTTATTAAGATAAACTAATTTTTAATCGCTATGAAATAAAATTATAAAGTAACTGTATTGATGAGAGTCAGTATATTTTGGTGTTTAAAATTATATCCAGAGGCATGGACATGATTGTTTTCATGTATATATTCAAATATTCAATCTTTGTATTTTGATTTTGTGTAAAAGAAAACAGAGGGCTTCACCACAAGTTCTGCAGAATGAAGCCCAATAAAAATTCCTTTGGAAGATAGCATTTGCAAACTGGTAAACTAAATAATGTGTGCCAGTTGTTTTTTTAAAGATGTCTATTATTACTTTTTTTTTTCATTGATACAAAATACTTTTGTGCCTGACACCATTCTTTGTCATGTGTCAAGATGAAACTTTGAAAGTATAAATTCTGTTCCCCTGCTCTTGGGAGGTCAAAGGTGCATAATGCTCACCTGTTCAATAAGACTGTCATGTTTGTGTTATGATAATAATGTATACTATTTGCTCTATGTAATCTGACATAATTATTAAAAGATGCTCCTGGACTAAATATGTCAACAGAGTTGTAGATTAATTTGTGTGAGAGTTCACTTGTCTTTAGTATGTGTATTGATTGTAGTTTTTATCTAACTTAAGGTGTATTACACATACAGTAGATTTCAGTTACTTGTATCACACCATGATTACACAGCAATGTCTTGAGTTAATGGTTTGGGTACTTTGGAATTCAGTCAGAATAAAAAGCTTGTTTGATTAGCCAGAATCATTGGTTTACATCTTAAGCATGATTCTTAAAAGAATATGATTTATATACTAGCAGATAGATCCTTGAAAAAAAACCAACAATCTGAAGTGAATGGTTGACAAAAGTCATGAAGGTCTTCTATTTCATCTACCAGCCAGTATTTTAATGCTGAGCTTCAGGTCTTTTAGTAAGACAATTCCCTTCTTGGCCCCCCATAGAAAGGATTGGTGGACAAATACAATAAAACACCATCAATAGTCAAGAAATATATTTGCTTCTCATTAGGACAGATAGTGTAACATTAGGATAACCCTCAAATACCAGTGTTAGTCCTTGACCTAAACCTTGAACCTATATTTCTAGTAAATCTGTAAAAAAAAAAAAAAAAAGCCAAGTATGAAAAATACTCAAAAAAGCTTATGATGATAGGGAAAGAATTGCCCAATTACTGTCATACATATCAGTACGGCAAGATTTAACTAGCTGTTTCTATATGAAGCAAACTTAATTACCACAAATTGATAAATTTTTTGATTGATTCATGTGTTGTCATCAATAGTGCAAAGTTTCAATTTGATCAGAGAATGGGAAGTGTGGGAAATGACATGTACACATACAGACAGTGTGAATTGATCTAAGCTTTGTAAAAAAAAGAAATCTTAAAATCCCTCTGAAAGGATTCAAACTCAGCACCTTCTGTTCAACATCATCATTCAGCTAAGCTTCCCATAAAGCATTTTTAACCCTTAAAGAGAGACCAGAAGTGATTCAAGGACCCAGTTGAATTACAACAGACATTTATGGATTTCACTCAACATTTCTAGAGATTTAAAACAAGATTGTTAGAAACTGAACTCTAACTTGTCTAAAGGAGCAAACGACACAAGACTGACAGGCAGGATTCTGATGAAGAAACAAAAACACAGATTTACATTGTAACAAATCATTTAATATTTGTATATATATATAGGCAAGTGTAATAAAAACCGAATCAAATGTTATAGTCAGACGAAACAGAAAGTACATCACATTACATCAGGTGCAAGATGTTGGAATGGGGGATGGGGAACTGTGGGAGAGTGCAGTGAGGCCACATTGACATTTTATTCTATTTATGATAATTAAAAATGCAAGTATCACACAGGCAGCACATAGACACTCAAGTACAAAATAAAGACTGATAATTAATTGATAAAACATTGCTAAATTAGTGCCTGATATTGAGAAGAGGGCTGGATGAAAATGGCTGCACAAAAATAAAAAAATGCTTTGTGACAAATTAATTAAACAAATCTTACTGATTCAGAGAATTTACATAGTATTTATTACATGTTCCAGTGGTTCTGTGTCTCCATTAATGGTTTGATGTTTATACAACAGTTCTCTTGTACATACTTAAGTGATTGTTCATTTGGACATTGTTTCTTGACCTTTCCACACCTGGTAGTCTCTAACTTGATTCTTAGTTCCAATGTGGCAGGGATAGAAAGTAATGTTGCAATTAATTTCTCTTGTACATACTTAAGTGATTGTTCATTTGGACATTGTTTCTTGACCTTTCCACACCTGGTAGTCTCTAACTTGATTCTTAGTTCCAATGTGGCAGGGATAGAAAGTAATGTTGCAATTAATTGACCATATTTAAACAAAATCTTTCCCCATTGTTCTTTAATCAATTGTATTAAACAAAATAGTAATGCACCATGATGAATAACAAAAGCCAACAAAACAAAGGAACTGAAAACTGATGTGTGGATTAAAGCTCATACAACAAAACAATGAGAAATGTTATTCCAAACAGATCAGAGAATAAACAAGCAGGTCATCCATGTGTTCAGTCAAAGCACATATTAGACCAAAGAAAAAAAAATGTGACAAAGGTGCCTTATAAAATGTGACGAAAGTGCAACAAGGCACAAGCAAAAACACTTTTTTTTATGTTTTATTTAAAGTTGGCAGGTAGCAGATCAATATTTCCCCAGCCCTTCAAGTCTGCCTCTTAATGATTAGAGCAGTTACCTCCCATACAGGAAGTCCCCACTAGAAGGTTGAAGGAAGCACACACAAAACAATTTGCATAGCAGAGCACCACATAGACAACAAGTGGATGTCAGAAGCATGAACAAGTATGTAAGTAGGTCAAGTCATTTGCTGTATTCAAATACAAAGTTTTGATGTCTAACAAGCCAGTTGTCTCACTAAACCTACATCATATTAACATACAAAAAAAAAGGGCGGGGGGGGGGGGGGTAGCTGTGATGGGTGTCACAGGGGAGTGCTCCTAGAATTGTATTAAGCATTTCTTAATGTGACCAAGCAGAGAGCTCAATGTAATTAAGGCTTACTGCAGGTCCTATGTGATTACTCTGATCATACAGTCTTTCCTTGTAAACAAACACTTAGTTCACATTCACACAGATGGTTGTGTTAGATAAACCTTTCAATGTGCCAGATTGGGTTCTTATTCAGGTTAGCACGGTTCTAATTTGGCCAGATATATTCTGGCCTTTCATTTCACTAGACTAATTATGTGAAAATCCATCTAAAGGAAAAAAAAAGGGAGGTTGGGGGGGGAATTAAGTAAAAAATTAAAGAAGCTGGAAATACATTTCAGAACTTTTGAGTCAGTCTCTTTACATTTACTACTTTGGCAAAGTGACTAACACAAATACAGAATGGTGGCATGTCGTCAGTTAAAACAAACAAAAAAATATCAGGTGAACATTTTGTCTTTGTAAACATAATACATGAGACCTAAGATGTTTCTTTAGTGCCAGTGTTAGGCATACAACACTGAAGCTCTGACATGAAGATTAAACTGATCCCAACATTAAGGGGGCTGAATGTAAAGCAAATTGATAACATTTTATTATTTAAATTCAGAAAATGTTCTTTTTGTTCTTCATTCAAATACACAAAATGAAACATAGAAATGGATTTTTTTATTCAATATTCAACCAAATGTAGTTCCTACAATTATGCAAATCAAATATGAACTATCTGAGCATAACGCAGTTGAGTAGGTCAATGCAATTTCAAATGCTGGAAAATTTCCTAAAGTTCAAACAAAAACAACTTATGAGCAAAAAGTGACTTTAGCTTACAGTCCAATGTCACCAATGTTTAAGAACTGCTATATATAGTTCAATGAATTAGAAGGGGAGTGAACTCACTATGTAGCGGGGTTAGATGCTTTTGAAAAAAAATCTGTACTTTGATATCAGAATTGAGCTTTGTGAATAATTTGAACTATTCAGCAGTTTGTGGTTGAAGGTAAAAAGGGAAATGATCTAAATATTCAATGAATTCTAACCAAAATTAGTGTAAATAGTCGTGCATTATAATCACAGAGTTCAAAAAGACCAGGCAATACGATAAATTATGTTATGCATACAAAATGTATAGATCCATATCCACATACAATAAGCCTGAATAAAAATGAATTATTTCTTATCTTATTTCACTATTTAAGTTCCTAAATAATTTTTATTTGTATTGTAATTAATTCAAGTTGATAAAATACAGCCTGTATAATTAACATGCATTCTAAAACTACATTTTTTAACTACAGTATGGGCACTAGAGGCTAGCAGTGATGCTAAAATGCATTGTTTTTTAGGTTACATGTCTATGCAGACTAATATATTCATTCCCAAGTAAACTAAAACCACAAGTAAACTGATAGCAAAAGATTTGTAAGTGTATATAGATCAGTATCATCCAGTATTTATATTTCATATTGATGTGGAAAACCATTACAATTATTGTTTTTTTTATTCTGAAAAGTAAAGATCATAAGTTTTTGTTAAGTGAAAAGTAAATTATTTTGGAAGAAAAAAAAGCCCCCACCTTTACTGTTAAAAGGCATGATTATTATTATTGTACAAAAAAAATTGTCTCTGTGGCGGGAATATATATTTACATATTCATGTATAGGTAAGTGTGAGAAATAAAAATCTCACAGAATAATTATATAGATCAGGGTTGAAGAAATGTATAGTTCAGGGTTGTTTGAAGAGGTTTTATTTAACAAAGAATCAGTACAAAGTCTGGGTAATGAAGAGTGATGTTGAGAAAATGGAAGCTTATCAAAGTCAAAATACACTTCTAATATTACACTAGCTCTAAGGCAAGAGTTTGGGGGGGGAAGTAACCAGGATTTAGAGAGAGAGAAGAAAAAGGTTTACATCTTGTGTAACTTAAAGTACATTCCAATACATAGGTCAGTGATGGCGTTTAGGGTCATGCACATAACAAAAAAAAAGACTTTAAAAAATTGATTTCATGAAAAATAAAATTTGAATTAGCAGAAACAAAGTCTCAGGTTTTTTTTTGGTAAAACTGGACAAAAAGTTTGGCATGAATGGAATGGTGCACACAAAATTAAATGGCCTATTAGAACATGACACATTCAACATGAATGAAATATAAAAATGGAGACTGCTCTGAAGGATACACATTTGTTGTGACTCCATGCTTAATGCAGACCACTTACAGTGAAGTTGAGAAAGATGCAATATGTCAAAACAAAAGTGGTTAGAACATAAAAACTCACTAATTTTGATTTTAACAATTAAACACTCAAGACATGAAAGCTCTGTACAGATCTATAATTCATTTAACACTTAAATAGTGAACATTAATGACAGAAAAAAAAAAAGATTTGTTATAAAGGGCTATAAAAAATGTCAATAAAAGAGACAATCCTGGCATGAGAAATGTCAATTTGTCATACCATTTCATACCAGGAAAACATAAAAACTATTTATAAAAATAAAATGTTAATTTAACGAATGTTAACCTTTACATTGGTAAACATGAAAAATTAATTAAACTTGTTTCTTTTTTGCCTCAAAAAATTAATTGAAGACCTTTTGATGGGCCCTTCATTTTCTTCTAAAATAGCTAAACTTTATTTCTTTACCCTTTGAAACACTGAACAATGACAACTTGTGTACATAAAAATTCTCTGCAGCTACTGGTAGATTTATTAATATACAAGTTTAGAGGACAAAGAAAAAGTCAGACAAAAACTTCAACTAGATAAATGTTGAGTTTTGAATCCATTGACCTAATTATCTTTCATTATAAACTCTAATCCAAATATGAGTGACATGGTGTAATAAAAAAAAATGAATGGAAATATTAAATTATGTCATTAAGAACCAGATTCTGGTTTGGTTCAATTACAACAAAACCTGCAATCAAACCTCATAAGTTACTAAATATTAAGATGATATTAAGGTGATATTCATGAATGATTCTGTACAGTTAGTGCTGAATAAATATTTATAATGATACAAGTCTAAATTTATAAAGATATATGTCTGTCTATACAGCACACAGTATAAAAGGACTACAGAACATATAAATCTATAAAATAATTTGATCAACAAATAGAGATTTGTTCAAGATGACACGAATACAAATTTCTTATTCAACACTTACAAAATGTTAGCACTTTGATTAACTTCACACTGACACACATAAGAATGAATATACAAACATTAGCCATCCTATTTGATTCTATTCTAGTGGCAAGACTCACGGCTCTTGATAAGAACACCATGAACTTAAAACAGGACAATCATGATTTTTTTGTATTTAGTTAAGTTCTGTACACCACCATACAAGATATCTTCTACTCAACTAAGTTGTCTACAACTCTAGCATGTAGCTAAGAATGACAAAAGAGATGATCTTAAATGTAAAGCCTCACACATCAATAATTAAATTAAGAGTCTAATGTATTTGAACAGTATTATTATGAACAATATTATTCCACAATCCAAGGGAAGTAACCAGTCAAAACAATAAGAAACAGTTATCACAGTTTGAACTTTGTTCAAGTCAGCAAGAAGTAAATAAAAAAAAAAAACAACAGTAAAATCAAATACATTTTAATGTCAGAAAATATGAAGGTCAATAGTTCAGAGGCGGGCTATTTATTTATAGCTACATTTTTTGATGTATGCAGTGTAGTGAATACGGAAGCATAGACAAACTAGGCATTTTAAATGGCATATAATTTTTGTACATTCTAAAGGATTACTAAAGAATTAAATTTCTAATCTCATTCATTTGTAACAAAATGTAATTTATAATTTTATCTGGCAACAATTTTTTTCCAAATGTGCATCCTTGACATTGGTTTATTTTGTGAATTTATTTCCAAGTCTGCACCAATCTTAATTTCATTTAAATGATACCCACATTTCTTCATATTGTTATGTCTTTTTCTCTCTAAGTAAAGAGATGTCTTGTGAATGTAAAGTGAATTATTAATTACTGTGATTCATTTATTTATAGACAAAAATCCCCTTATGGTCTACTGGAATAGATAGATCATAAAAAAAAATCAAAAGAAGGTCAGTAGTCATCTGACTACACAGACTAGAAAAATGACAGCTAAGGGAAGTAACTCAAAGCTTGAAACTTGTGTTGCTAGTGCAAAAAGAAATTATTGCCCCTGAATCAATTCAAGTTAACCCACAAAACCATTAAAAGCTGAAACACAATGACTATAAGTCAAGTGAAATGCTGTTTTGGCTTTCCATCAAAATTTCAAAAGCAAGGATTTGAAAATATGACTGAAAACTGCTGAAATTAATAATAGGTACCATGTTCTCACAGTTAGTACTATTGAAACATTTCTAAAGCACTGAATTTTTGGCAAAAGAACAAACATATATTACAAATGCAAAAGAGAAAAAAAAACACTGAAAAGATAAATCACCATGAATTATGTTTTGGGCTGTACACAAATTTGACTATTAAAAATATTTACAACAATATAGAGAAAAAAGAAAATAATTCAAACCCAAAGGTTGGCTGGAAGAAGAATGTGGACCAGATGTAGCAATCGCATGAAATGAACATGATTTCAATACTTCAGATCTATTGTAAACACAGCCAAACAGAAGTGGTTTCAGTTTATAACACAATTTATTTGGATGTTCATTCTCATCTTGTTCTTTGGTTGTTACTTGAAGATTTAACTTTTCTGATGCTGCAGTTTGAACTAAGTTCTCAAGACTTACCATCGTAACACAGTTATGACTATACACTTGATTATTCTTTTTTAAATAAAAAAAAATCTTCAATATCTCGTCAAAGTTAACCCCCCTTTCTATAACTGAAACCGCAAAATGAAACATTGCACATGAAGTCCCAAGATGTAGCAAGAGATGTCCCAAGACAAGTTCCTGAGAAGTGTCCAGTGATCCCATCAAGCAGAACTTGAACCAGCAAGTCCACCAATGAAAGTCATGGACTGTCTTTGCTGGTTACTCATCCAATCAAGCGGAACTATCTGAAATGCAATAGAAATTTTTCTTTTTAAACTATGTAAAACTGTCAAACCTTTTTTTATGCAACACTTCAAGCTATATCTCCAGTTGACACACGAACGTAGTTCTACAATGTGGATTATAAATAACTAACTAATTTAAGTTCTATGCCATGACAATCAAGTTTGACAGAACAAAAAGGCCAAGTTTAACGTAGGATCCTGAAGCCTGTAACAAAAAGTTAGCCAAACTTTATAAAATATTCTTATACCAAAAGCAGTACCAACACACACACACACACACTTAGAGCCTTCTCTGCCCTGGTTTTAAGGTACTAATTAAAAGTATTATAAGTGCAAGTCAAATAAATATTTACATTGATTAAAAATGTAGTTGTATTATTAACTAAGTCTAGGTAATATATTCTAGAAAATGAAATGCACAGAAGAAAACCTCAAGACATGCTGAGCCATTACCTTCATCTATAAACCAAGCCTTCCTGGAAGCTTGCTACCATTACATTTGTACATAGGATATACAGAGTAGTTTCCTTTCAAACTATGTTGATTAGTATAAGTGTAACTAAGTTTGGAATATACAAGTAACTTAGTAAGGAATATTGATGTAACTAAGTTTGGAATATAGATGTAACTAGTTTTGAAATATACAAGTAATCATGGGCTTATTTGGGGGTTCAAACCCCCCTCAAAATTAAAAAATTGAAGTTTGCGAGTTTATAAAACAAAAAAATGAAAATGACAGTAACCAAATTCCATGAGTTTAAAGCCCCCCCCCCCCCCACCAGAGTTGTTTTTTTTACATTAAAAACCCCTCTTCAATATAAGACTAAAGCAAAAAACAGTCACCATAATCTATGAGCCTAGTCAAGAAGAGTTTTGAGTTTAAATCCCCCTCCTGAGGGCTTTCAGTTAAAACCCCTCCAGAGATTTTTTAGGTGAGCACTTCTTCCAGTAGGTTTTGGAGCTAAAAACCCTCTCTTCAATATAAAACTATAGCAAACGACAGTCACCGAATTATATGAGCGTAGCAAAGGGCATTTTGAGTATAAACATCCCCTCCAGATGGTTTTGAGTTTAAAAACCCCCATCAATAAAAAAGCTAAAACAAACTACAATCACCAAATTTCATGAGCATAGCCAAAGAGGTTTGGTGGTTACCCTCACCATCCAATAAAAAACTAAAGCAAAACTCTAGTTAACAATTTCTAGAAGTTTCTGGCTCTATAAATAAAGTGCAGAGATAACAGATTTTGTTTTTGATATGATTTTTGAATAAAAGTTTTGCAGGATAACAGAGCCCCCGCTGTGGGGAAAAAAATCCCCCAACCCTCCTTGAAAAAACATTACATGCATGTAATTAAGTAAGATATATAATGTATTTATGTAAGAAGTTGCTTTTAAGATCTAAAGCTATGCTGAGATGAAAATGTTCAGTTCAAGTGCTACTGTATACAAGCACTACGAGACAAGTAAAACTACCAACTAGCATTATTTTCCCAGGGAACTCAGACATTTATGAAGCTGAACAGAATTTGGTGTGACCAACACATGGCAGAATCAAATTCTGAAGTCCAGTACTGAGCAATGGGTACAAAACAAATATACACACACACAATCATAAAAGTTGATGGTTTCAATACTGCACCCTGTCACAAAAGAGTAGAATATGTCACACATGAGTACAATGTTGTACAAGTAGAATATGTCACACATGAGTACATTGTTGTACAAGTAGAATATGTCACACATGAGTACAATGTTGTACAAGTAGAATATGTCACACATGAGTACAATGCTGTACAAGTAAAATATGTCACACATGAGTACAATGTTGTACAAGTAGAATATGTCACACATGAGTACAATGTTGTACAAGTAGAATATGTCACACATGAGTACAATGTTGTACAAGTAGAATATGTCACACATGAGTATAATGTTGTACAAGTAGAATATGTCAAAAGTAGACAAGGTAAAGTTAAAGTGGAGAAAAAATTGTAATTTTATAATATAATGCAAAAAATGAGAAAGAGCCTCTGACAAAGGATTCAATTTGCTGAACTAATTAATATTGAGTGCAGAAGATCCATTATATTCTTTGAAAGGCTGCATTAAAAAAAAAAAAGAAAAAAAAAAGAATAGACAAAAAAAATAAAGTCACAAGAAAAGTCAAAAGGTGAAGAGAAAGCAAGAAGTAAACAAAGAGTTGCGTCAGTTCTATGAATATTTGTTTGAATATTAAAAATATACTATTGAAATAAACTACTTTTTCAGTTTAAATATTTCTTGAAACTTATAGATGAATTTTTTTTTTCATTTAATATTTGGATCCATTTTGCAAGTTATATAAATTAGTAAAGAATTAAAATTTTTAGTTGAAAACAAAAGAAAATCAGTGGCACACAAATGATTGGAATTGTTGAGTGTTTGTCTGGAAATGTATAACTTATCAACACTTGCACTTTCAAACTTTATGAAATAAACTTAGTTTTTATAATAATGACAAACTCTTGTTGTCACTGTTACATTACTGCATGTCAAAGTTAGAAACACAGTTACTAGGAAAAGCAAATGTAAGCTATCTAATGTTATTCTGATTTAGATTGTAAAAAAAAAAGTTTTATTCTAAATTTGTATAAAACAAATAGCCACACAATCAACAACATGCTTAAAATTCATCTTCCAATTCTAAACTGGCTAGAAGTAACTGGCAAGAAGTAACTGGCAACATCTTCCTGAACCTATTTATAGACAACATGCTCTTGTTAGTAATCAATGACCTTTGACATCAGAACATGTAGCTATTCTTACACAAATGTTTCAATTATTTCATGTTTCAATTATTTAAAAAAAAAACCCACATAAAATAAGAAAATGAGAAAAATCCTTGAAAAGAACTCTGTCAAATAGTACAAATTATACATTTTAAATGATCAAATTGCAGCTTAATTGATGTACGCAATTTAAAAAATTGTTAATGAAAAAAAAATTTAAATGTTTCTTTGTGATAAAAAGAAATAATTACGTGCAAGAATCAATTAGTGTCTATCTAGCAAGTCAAAACAAAAATGAGTTAGAGAGTTTGTACTACTCATCTACAGCAGCTGATTAGGTCAGAGCACCATGGCTGGATATACACATTTTCTCAAAGCTTAATTAAGATATAAATGTATGTAGATAAATATATAGGTCAGGCTTTCACCCTTACCTGTGCGACCATGTTTCACTTCTGCAAACACAACCTAGCGTAAGATGTTAGTTTATCATTAACTCTGTCAATATTTACAACAAAATAAGAAAGGTGTGAGGGGGTGAGGCATGGACTGTGTGTACGAACAATTAATTTAAAAGAAGTCTCCATTCAACTAGGTCAACAAAGATGACTAACATAGGAAAGACAAACATCAAATAAACATGAAAAATAAATTAGCAGCGAACTCATCATAAGCTCTGGTGAAAAAAGAAACATTAGTATGTACTTAGAAGGCAGGACTCCCACACATAACAAGCAAGCACACATGTATATACACACATATATAGATATAGCTCCTCCTTCATGATCGAAGATGAGCACAAAGATGAATGTAAATTCCAATCCTCGCTTTAAAAAGCCAGCCGCATACGTGGCATGGGTGAGTTAAATTAGTTGCAGATAGACCAGCTTCTCTCAGCTTTGTTAGTTCGGCACTCTTTCGCCCAGGCCCATCTTTTTGCTTCAAATCTTGAGACTACTCTTCTAGCTTCAAATCTTGAAACTCAGAGCTTCACACTATGAGGAGCGCTCGAGAGCTAGTGCTTCCCAGCCATGAATGTCGATATTGCATTCCTTGAAGGAGCTCTTGAGGGTGTCTGTAGCGCTTGTATTGGCCTCCTTTGGAGCGCTTTCCTGCACACAACTCCCCGTACAGACGTCGTTTGGGAAGGCATTTGTCTGGCATGCGGACTACATGTCCCGCCCATCGAAGTTGGGACCTTTTCACTGTCCCTTTGATACTGTACATGTTGGACAGCTTTAAGATTTCTGTGTCTGGTATGTGGTCGGACCAACGCACCTTATGGGTACTCCTTAGACAGTGTAGGTGGAAGGAGTTTAGCTTTTTGGTGTGGCAGAAATATAGGGTCCATGACTCTGATGCATACAGGAATGACGGGAGGACTACAGCACTGTAGACTTTCAGTTTTGTGGATATTTCAAATCAGTCTGACACCTTATCTTCAGACAATGTCCCAATTAGGAAAATAAAAAGAAAGATGAAGCATCCCTGCTACTCATGACAAACAAAAAAAAAAAAAAAAGACTTTTAAAGCTGATTAGCCCAGCATTCAATAATATATTAAATATTTTTTATTGTTGTTTTAAAGGTGAAGGAATATCTTCAAATTAAAGAGAACATTTGTAAACAGTTTGGTTTCTTCTTCCAACTAGAGAACCAGAATATCCAGCTACTCTAACAGGGAGAGTCTTTGCTAATCCAAGGGAAGTGCACAACATAAAGCCTGAAGGAATCAAAGTTGTCAGCTCAAATCAGACATTGAAATAATTTTTTCTTAATTTGATTGCTTCTGTCTAGTACATAATGGATGCTATGTCATGAAGGAAGACAAAGAGTGGGCTGAAGTCTGCTAGAACATAAAAGATGAAAAAGTATCACCTACTTAAAACCAACAAGATTATGGTCGCAATTTATTTTTGAAAATCATCCATTCACTCATGATGATAAGTAACAGTTATGAAAGAACTAGAAACTATTTATTCTAAAAGTAACAAATAAATACAACTAACATATATAGCTAGAATAAACCCAGAATAATCAAAGTCCAGCTAACAGTGAGAAGTATCATGCTGAAAAAAAGAACTAGATATACTAACTATTCATCAGACAATACTAAAGTCTGGTCAATACTGGTCAGTGAAACTGTCCAGTCACAGGAAGTCAACTAAATTACGGATGAAAAAAAAAAGGAAATGATTAAAAACAGAGATACAAACTACAAAATAAACCTAGCGAAAAACTTTAAAGTACAAATGTGTCACCTTCTCTCCCAACAAGTTAGATAACCTCTCTGCTATTTCCTGGAACCCAGCTTTGAGAGACTCATGGTACTCCTTCTGTTCTGTGGCTATCAACTTGGCATTCAGGTCAAGGGCATCTTTGCAGGTGGTCACAAAATCTCTGAAGCAATAAATCAAACCAAGTTATCATTAAATACAATTGTTAAATCTCAATAGGCATTACTACAGCTAAACATTAAAAAATTTTTTGTTTACATAAATAGGTCTGAGACCAAGTCTCTTAGATCACATTTCAGGAATTAACACTGAACATGAAGGTGTCTCACTTTATAAGTATCAAGAGCAGAGTGCACTGAGAATGTTCTAGTAGTATAAAGACATTGTATTAAGGTATTTGGTTTTCAAGACAAAACAATTAGGAAAATTTTATGTAGTTACAAAAAAAAATATCAAACACCAAATACTGACAGCATTACTTTGACATCAAGGAATCTAACAAATGTATCCAACCATTTTCCTTTTATTTACATTCAAATCCTATTGTTATAAAGCTAAGCAATTTCAATGAAAGGGAGTTTAAGATGAAGATATTAAACAACAATGATTGGGAAAGGAAGACTAGACAGAAAAGATTCGCCTTTAAAATATAGTTCCATTACTTGTCAGATTCCATACCTTGCATATTTTTACCCTCTAAAAAAGTGCACTAGATAGTTTGTACATTCTGAACTATGTGGATGGCAGCAGAACAGAGTTATAGAAATATTTGTACAGTTTTTTTGGCCAAGCAACAAAAAAATATTTTAAAAAATGTTTTGAAAAGTTTGTGATAAAAAGCAATAAAAACATTTGGGGGGGGGGGGGGGGGGGGGCGCTACTTCTCACACTACATTCAACTGTTAACTAATGAAACAAACTTTAAAGTTTTTGATGTTTCTCTTACAGACCTGAACACTGCCTTGAGTCTATCACACTGGTCAGCTGGGTACTGGGAGATTTTCTCTCGGTTCAAGAATGCTTCGGCATAGGCCAGTGGTCCAGCGTTGACCTAAAAGATAAAAAGAAACAGATCATCATGAAATCAAAGTGCTGCATCTTTTTATGGTCACTAAACTAATACAAGTATTTTAATAAGGGAGGAAGAAAATTATAATCTAAGCAAAATAGAAGTTAATGAACTAATGAACACTTAAAGCCCACAAATGAAAAGAAAAATTTAATATCTACATTTATATGTTGCAATAAATTAATAAGTCTCAAATCAGAGTGCTATTCATAGTGTTTGTTTTCTTACAAGTACTAAAGAAATAATTAATAAACAACTACCAGATCTTTAAATAACTACCAGATCTTTAAACAACTACCAGATCTTTAAACAACTACCAGATCTTTAAACAACTATCAGATCTTTAAACAACTACCAGATCTTTAAACAACTATCAGATCTTTAAACAACTATCAGATCTTTAAACAACTATCAGATCTTTAAACAACTATCAGATCTTTAAACAACTATCAGATCTTTAAACAACTATCAGATCTTTAAACAACTATCAGATCTTTAAACAACTATCAGATCTTTAAACAACTATCAGATCTTTAAACAACTATCAGATCCTTATGAAGTCATGACTGCAGTTTGTTTCAATAGTATTTGAGACTAGCATTGTAAAAGTTTGCCAATATATTATAAAAGTGAGACAAGTGTGTTTATCAGGGTGAGTCAGTAATTAGCCTGTCAGTCAAGTCCTAAGTCAGGCCTTTTCATTTTACAGAAGCTTGACCAGTTTAAAGTTCATGTATTGACATTTTTTTTTTACTGTAAAATTTCTACAATGTTTCAATGTTTGGACATGTTGTCATTCAGTGGATTAAGTTGAAAGAAAGAAACATTCCATCATTCAAGTTATCAGTGGGTTACAATCCGAGATGTTACAGATCAAAACAATATTTAGACATCAAATCTCATTTGGCCCCACTGACAATAGCATACTATTTTTTTTCATATGCAAGTTTAGGATTCAAACGTTTGAAAATAATACAAAAGGAAAATAGAAATAAATTGAAACTGTTGGTCAAGAGATAAAAATACTAATTTTTTTTTTCTTTCTTTCTGAATCATACCAAAAACAGGTTTTCATGTGTTTCTTTTAACTATTAAGATTACACATTTTTGAGTAGCCTACCAGTAATAAAATCTGATGTGATCCCAACAAGGCCAAAGACAAGCTTTTTGTTCAATACTTCCAAGTTTATTTAACTAGGTGAACCTCATTACAAACAATGGAAACAAAACCTCTTAGGATCTATCAAATGTTTTTTCTTTTTTCCCCAGTATAAAATTATTTATTTTTTGTCAGTAACAAACTGTCCTGCTTGACTGCAATCAGTTAAGAAGATCAATAGTTCAATGTAATAGAAGAAGAAAGGAGGATGTTGGAACTGACAGAGCAAGTTGAAGATGAGTCATGTTCGGACTTTGATCTTTTGAAACAATAAAAAAAATAAGCTAACTGAAAATTCTATGAAAGAATCAATGTCTCAGAGACTTTCTAGTAAAGTCTAAGACTAATGTCAAGCAAACCTAAAATTCCATCCAGGAGTTTTGTCTGAGTGACTGTTAGAAATAATAAAAAGAGTGCATCTCTCAAGTCTGAGAGTCAATGCCAGTGAAACAATGATTCAATCAGATTGTATTTAACATAGTAATTTAGCATCATTTCAACTAAATTTCATTTGATTTTTAGTTTGAAATTGTGAACTGTGTTTACAAGTGATTGCTTATATGAATCTCAAGTTAATCACTGTCTACTTCAGTGGATGTCCTTACAAACCAGTTTTGAAAAACTATAAAACAACAGCTCTCAAAACACCAGACACAACTTACTTTCAAATGAATTGATTTTGATATAGTCTGCTCAGAGTGGACATTTGCAAGGTGGGGGAGCAGGGAAGTTTCTAGTGGTGCCACTGGGCACTCGGCAAATAACTCAACTTGTGTCACATTTCAAATCTCCTGGTCTACGTCAAGAATGGAACTGCCATCTTGTTAGGTAGCCAAGTTGTTAATGCAACGCTGCCAAACAACAATAACTGAATTCTTGTTTGTGTACTAACCTGTGTGCTGACACCGCCCTGCAATTTCAGCTGTAGACCAATCTTGTCTGGGACAGGGCTATTGATGGCCTCCCTCAGGTCAGACACTTTAGTCCTCATCTCATCAATGGCCACCTCAATTGGGGTCAGGACTATCTCTTTCCTGCCACCTTCTTTCACCTCAATCCTCTTCTTCACATAAGGGAATGAATGAGTGGCTGAAATAGAATGACACAGTTGCAGAAATAAAAGACACATTTAGCACAGGGCTATAACTACTTTTTGTTTTTAATTCAAAGATTAAATTATTTTTTATAATTCTAAAAAAAAAAAAACTTAAAAAAAAAAGCAACAAAACAAAAAAAAAAACATTTTGAATGAATGGATCAGTAAAACAAAACTATAGCTTCTTGTCAGTTAACAGTAATGACAAAACTGAACTACTTTAAAAACAAGTTTTTAAACAACATTCTATCCCAGTCTATAAAGACTTACTGGTAATAATAAAGCGTCGCTTATGCTGCTCCTCTATGCTTCCCTGCTCCTTGCCTGACCTGGTAAACGGAAGTTCGTACATAAAGTTGCGCACATTATTGTTACGCTCAAAGTCTGTCACCCTGTTTACAAGATCATTCTCCTCAAAGTATGGGGTCACATAAATAATCTGGATATAAGCATACTTTGGATCTAGCTCATTTGGTGAAATCTGAGGGAAGAGACAGTAAACTAAACAATATACACAAAAAACACAGAACTGACAACATAGAACACACATGAAAAAAATAATTCTAAGCCTTGTTCTCAAGTATAAGTGAGAAACCCAAATAATAATAATATTAATTTGATTTACATAGCACTGTTAACAAATATGCAGATAAAGTTTGTTATAAATTAAAAATACAAAGATTCTAGCATCTAAAAAAAATGTATTGATCACATATTTTAAGACTGTAATCAAAATAAATTTAAATTATTTTATAAAATAGAGGAACTTGTGTAAGAAAATGTTTACATAATCTTCCAATACAAAAGTATTAACAAATTATGAACCAGAAAAGATATACACAGTCAATCTGCTAAATTCCAACCACCAGCTAATCAGATTGGAGAATAATTTTAACCAAATTATCAGACCATCTGATTATTAGGATCATGGTCCAATGTAATCTGATTTGATTGTAAAAGAAATATTACAACAACTAATAGTAAATAAAGATGTGTGAATATATGTTGTTTTTTTTTAGAATTTTTAGAGCAAACAATAACCATAAAACAACAACATAATTGCTACATGTATTTCTGACCTTCTTAGAGTCATTGATCATATGTACATTTTCCCTTCCAAATTTGTCAGAAAACAATCTGTGAAGTCTTTCTCTAATCTCTGTCAATGTTGTGACCTTGGGTTCCTTGTAGATGTATTCTTTCTTATCTTCATCCTCAAAGTAAGTCTGCAGAATGGAACTAGGAATTAAGTCTTGGTGTTCTTTGAAAGAAACTAAATCACACTTCAAACATTCTCAAATTTCTACTAGGAAAAAGTTGGGGTGGAATTCACTGCCAATAACAATTTGTAATCACTTTTTAAAATATTGGTTATACCTCAAAAGTCAACATGTTTAATTAAATCAAAATGATGTATAAACTGACCTGACCATACAGAGTGACCATGTAATATTTTCCCAGAAGTCTCTTGCCTGATCTCATGACCTCTATAACACTGCCATAAGCTTTGGCCAGGTATTGATAGCTGGTCTCCATTTTCTGCAAGAATTAAAGAATCAAAAATCTGATCACTGTAAACAATAAGACAAGATTTGACAGATGAATTCTAATAAAATCTAATTTGAACTAAAGGCTAACTCAGGACGAACAGCAATAGAAAATAAACTTTATAGTAAATAAAAAAAAGCAGTAAATAAGAATTCCAAGTAATCTGAATTAATTTCAAATATCTTTCTTAATGATGAATGCAATAGAGATAAAATCTTATAATGAAAATAATGGGTCACAGTTACCTTGAAATTTCTGAGTTTCTCGTAGATGGGAATGATAAGTTTGTAAATGTCTCCAAGGATTTCAAAACGCTGAGCCTTCTCCAGATACTCAGCACCTTTTTCCAAAAATTCGACCAAAGTTTCCTGGAAGTAAATGAAGGAAGTCATACAAAGCATGATCAACATTATGTCTTTCAAAGTCCCAGAACACTATTTCTATAGTTTTGAAATTGCCTGCTAACAATGATCTTAAATTCTTTTTACAAGTACAATTATTAGCTCTACGAATGAGTCTTGGTATGAAAGGTAAAAATATTCTACGTTTGTATGTCACCTGTGCCTATACGTACCTCTGTGTACTGAACATCCTGCATGCCACTGTCATCTTTTATATCTGCCTCTTCTACAACTATGTTAGGGGAGATAAAATGAAATGAGGAGCAGCCTTGAGGATAACTCCCTAGGAATAAGGAGAGAAAAAAACACCAATGTTTATACAGAAAAGAACAATATGAGAAATCAAAATAACTGAAGACATATTTCTATAAAATGACAGCTTCACATCAAAATTAGTTGTAATGTAAATTTTGCACTTTGAAGAGATATTTAAAGATAAAGTAAAGGTAGGTTTGGATTGCTCTATTAGTTTTTTCATAAAAAAATATTTTTTATTTCTATGATTTGATAAAGTTCCAATGATTACAAACTAAGTCATGCAAACCTGAAGAGACAAGGTTTAGTGAAGGAGAGCTTTGTCTAATCAAAGAAGTTCAAGGGAGAGAAAAAAAAAGCTTTAGTATTCCAAGGCAGATAACTCCAGCACTCAAAGAGCATTGACATGCTTCAGATGTTTTTCCATTCCAACAACAGGAAAACTTGTTTCTGTGTATCCAGCAAATTGCATAAACATTAAAGTTCAAGGACTGTAGAAATGTAAAGCGTTTCTATATTTTGTAGTATTCATTTGTACTAACAAGTCAGAAAAAGAGAAAAAATCTAAACCATTAGTTTTATGTTCAAAAGTCAGTGTGACATTGAATACATGAAGTGAGTCTAAGATGGAAACAATGAACGACTGACAGTTTTAAATTCTGGCAATTTTTCTGTTGCAGAGATTTTTTTAAACATAATTTCAACAACACAAAATAATATCCCTAGTGAATAGTTTTTAAAAATGGTTTGATTCATGTTGAAACAATTCATTTTTTCCTTGAAGTGCATGTAAACAAATTTCAAGTCAGAGCTAAATAAAAGAAAACCATTTTAACTTCAATGACAACAATGACAATGTATCAGACATCATGCTTGAAATGTGATCTAAGAAAAATACTAAGACAAAAAAAGCTACTAAATTATATATTTTAACAAAAAAATACTTCAACAATAAAATAGACTAGAAAAGATAATCAGCTGTAACCCACTAAAAAAAGAAAAAGAATTAACTCTCTCTATGAAACGACCTTCCCATTGTTAATTGAAAACTGCCATTTCTGACAGATTAACACTTCCATCATAGATGCATTGAAACTCATTTGTTTCAGTATTTTTTCCCCTCCATAAAACTTATTCCTAAATAGCTAAGGAGAAATTGTTGAACACATTTACCAAGATTGATATAAATTCAGGATTTGAGGGAAAAAAAACTCAATGTAAAATAATTTTCTCCCAAAGAAATCATTTCTCTTCAATGTGTCTTAATGGACAATGGCTCATTTCTTTGTTTAACTGGTCCAAGAAAAATGTAAGATGTTTGCTACAGTCAAAATGACTCACAAGAAAAAAAAACAAAAACAGCTAAGTTAATCTATACATGAAGAAATATCGATGTTACTAAGCATGCTAAAAAAACAACACTCTAGGTCTAGGTTTAAAAACACAGTGCCAGACAAAACATGTCAAAACAGAAGAAGCTCAAAAGTTAAAAACACAGACCATAAGTCAGAAGTCAGGAACAAAAATTGTTTATATACATGTAAGAAAAAACTAAACACAAGTTAATTGAGATCCAGCCAAAGTTAGATAATCAATTATGACTTGATCAAAATGCAAAAGTCACAAAGAAAGTGCTTATCTCCACTTACTAGACTTTAACTTTCCTGTTGAGAACAAGGCATGAAAACCTTTGAGTTTAGAGCGCCAACAACATGTTAAGTGTGACTTTTTATAGACATTTCAATAATCAAAGGTAGTCCCCCTACTCTTAAATCCCTATTTATAAGCAGTACAATTTGTTTCCTTAATGTTTGTTAAATATTTCTAAATATAAACAATTGTATTTGTCCAGCATTTTGATAAGATTATAGGAAAATTCTAAGATAAAGATAAAATTTAGGTAAAAAAAAAAGTCCATGTAATACAAAACATGATTTATTTATCATTAGAGACAATGACTGTGAAACAAAAGAACATAAAATATTTTAGGACTAAACAAAAAGCAGGAACTCAATGAGAGACAACAATGGGAAGAAAGAGTTATGAACATTACACACAAAAATAGGTCTTCAAAAAAAAAATCTGTCATCAATGCAATTCAAATAAATGAAACAGATTCTGGAAACATCACAAATTTGGTAATTAAAATAAAAAAATTTATAGTAAAGTTTTTAAAAAATAAAATGTAGGGACATTAAGCTTTGACAAAATTTACTGCCCAAAATAGAGGAAGAATAAAAATGGGTAAAAAATGTTAAAGATTTAAACAAAAGAGAAAGTGAACATAACGCCATCTAGTGTGATCAAGGGGAGGTAGCTGAAACATTTGTTGGGCCACAGTGTGAACTCACCTCTTCGTTTCAAGTACTCAGCTATAAGTGCAGCTATATGAATGTAACAGAAGCCAGCCTGGAAGTAAACCAAGATACAATGAATTTAAACTTGTCTCTTTTCTTACAGACTCATCAATAACAGTGATGATGAAAGCTAAAAGTTTCAAAATTCACATTTATTGCCATCGATTTGAATAATACTTAAACAACAAAACAAGGTCTACAACAAGTGCAGTAACATGGTTACATTCACCAAGCTGTGAGGCAGACAAATGTGAATGTTTAATCTTACTGGTCTTTGTTGTTTTTGTTTTAGGCATTTATATTACAATGAAGTTTTAAACAGATGAACTGATCATGAAATATGAACTGATCATGAAATATGAATTGATCATGAAACATTAAGAGTATAGACTTTGGTCAACTAGTTTGACAATTCATTTTGTAGTGACTAACAATGTCTTGATGTAATGTAAAAAATAACTCAATTTAAAATGATTTGATTTCTCCTCTTGCTATTAAAACATCACATTACCAAAAAACAAACAAGGCTAACCCTATACAAATCCATAGATCTAGATATCTGAAAGCAAGCTCGGTTAGAAAGTCAAATGCTTTACTGTTCTGCAACAAAAAAAAAATTCCTATGAGAAAAACAAAAACAAAAAAAAAATTATTTTTTTCCCAACCTCAGAGAAATCTCCACGTCTGATGTGAAGTTTGGCCATGGCGTCTAGCCAGGTTTTCCTCAGTTCTGGAGTGCTAGCATATGACTTGGCCAGACTGTACTGCAGGTCTACAAGAAGCTCTGGGTCATTCTCATTCTCCTTCATCTGAGCAGTGGCCATCAGGACTGTCCTGATTCTTTTGGTCAAGTCACGCACTTCTCCAGGGAAAGGTGTTTTCTAAAGGGTGTGAAAGGAATCACTAAGATGAATACTGATGTAGAAAAATTTGTTGTTTTTCTAAATTTTTTAAAGTTCATAAACATAAGAATCAGGTTAGTCAACAAATGAACTAATTGAAACATTTCACAATTTATTTTTTAAAATACTTTAGAACTAATTCAGGATTGGGTCATATCTACATTATAGTTCTACACTATAGAGTGGAAATATAGTCTATCATAGCAGGCTCCATAATGTAGTTTTGAATAATAAACTCAAATATAGTTTTGAATAAAAGTTCCAATATAGTTTTAAATAATAAATTCAAATATAGTTTTAAATAATAAACACAAATATAGTTTTGAATAATAAACTTTTTACCATTTATAAAAAAATTGCTTTTGAATAGAGCATCTGTAATGCTCTTTTGTGGACATGTCAGTGGGTGAGGAGGGATTTAAACTTGACCTGCTTTGATGACCTTGAGCCATACATCAGACTGGGTTGCAGTTTAATTAAGAACCCATGAATGGACTATTTTTAATTGATGCAATATTTCAATGTTTTTGTGGAAAGCATAATGGCTAATACAGACTTGATGGATTTTTTAAAGTCCAACCAAACACAAATGCAAGCATTCTGACCCATAATATTAACTCTTTAACACATCTAAATACAGGGACATTACTCCAATCCATCACACTAGCAATGCAGCAAAAACCAACACATGCATCTCATGATTAGACAGAGATACATTCTAAAAAAGCCAAACAAAATAAAAACTCTTCCCAGATAAAAATTAAAAAACAAACCAGCAAACAAAAATTGATTTAAAAAAAGATTTTTACTTACTGGCTGAGTTTTTGAAGTTCACTATGAAAACTTATTCAGTTCATGTTAAGAATTTAGAAAGATGCAAGGAAATAAGATTCTCTTTAACATTAATCAGACAGCCTCATCTTTGTAAACACTGCCCCCCAGCATGCTGACACAGTGGGGTTGTTTTGAATTTATAATCAGTCAGTGTCCCCAGAATTCAATCATAACACATGCCAAACTCAAATTCATCTGTCAGAGTTAAGTTCACAGACAGCTAACAACTGGTGGTCTACAAATGACCAGGTGCCTATAGTCACATAACTTGTGCACATAACACAGGTTCATGGTAGCAGTCTAGTCAATAATTTAAACACAGCAGAGTAATCACAAGCATTATAATTAAAACAATAATTAATTAAGGCTGAACACCTTGACACACATACACACACACTGTGACTGATAATGAATATGTTGTATTTGATGGGGGGGGGGGGGGGGGATTGGGTTGACAAGTAATGACTTATGCCTATTTGTGAGTGGAAACAAAAACTGGACACAAAATGAATCAAGGCCGGATCCAAGAAAAAGAATTAGTCACAAGAAGAAAAAAAAAACATGCTTCACATTTCATCATCTCAAACTGAAGAATGACACTGGGCCTAGTAGGTTAAAATCGTTATTGACATAAGTAGTAACATGTTGAAGCCCTTTCAAATTGGTCAACTGTACATTGAGATTTGGAAAAAATCAATTTGAGAACTGTCACATGTCACACAGTATATTAATGGCACAAAGGCTTTCAGTGCTAACAGGACTGCTGTTTTCTCTTTGATTAAAACTCTAATATAGTAAAAGACATACCCACTATCATATTATAAGTACTACACACAAATATAGAGCACATGGATAGTGAAAGGAACACAGCTATTGTATAACACACACACCACTCATAAATCACACTGCCAACAGAGCCATCAATGGACTAAATGTCACAAGACTTGTCTTGGATTCAGTGCTCAATATCACTATGCCCTTGATAACATTACTTTCTACAACTCCAAGCAGTGATAAGAAAATTCTGCATTCAAAGCAGGACAAAATAAAAACTTAAATATAACACTGATTGTGTGTGTATATGTGTGTGACACGGTTCTCTCCCATTCAAACTGTGTGTAATTTTAGCTGATACTAACTGTTCACTGAAGCATGAAAGACTGGAAAACAATGTTTTCAATTTTCCACTAAGTGACTCAAATATTTAACACCTCCCCACCCCCTCTTCTACACACACACACACTGAAAAGATCAAAGATCACAACTTTAGCTTCTATAAAACAAAGTTTTGCATGAAAAACTAAAAATTTGTGTCAATAATACTTAGTCACATTGCTCAAGTTATATCTGATGAATTTTTTTGTTATCAAATCTCAAATCTCTACTTGACTGTCAGTGCAAAATAAACCACTAATTATAAATTATTATAGTATATATTTTATGGGAGATAAAAAGTATTTTACTAGTATTCACCATGTAGTATAGAAATGTAATATACAAAACATAAGATAAAAAAGATAAACAGAAATTGGCTTGAAAAAAAAAAGTTTTAGGAGTTTGTTTTTATTACTTTAAAATTTTTTATTTACATTACTTAAAAAAGTAAAGCCAAAATTCTTGAGAAAAAAAAATCAGAAGCCAGAACCCTATATATATAATATAACTCTTTTTTTTTTTTCGCAACATAGTAACCAATTATCAAAATTTTTAAAAATTCATTTCTTTCAGAAGTTTTTTTATTCATTTTATTTATGTTGATTTATCAAGGCCAACAGTTGGAAGAATTGGAAGTTATAATAAGAAGTTTCAGGGGTCTTGTCATTTTATTGCATAATTCTTCAAGATAAGTACAAGAGTAACTTGATTATTACAACGGCTGTAGATTTAATAAATATGGAGGCTAGGAAAAGAAATACAAGTGAGAAATTGGAAAAAAAAAGAAAGAAGCATGAAAAGATTCTTCAAACTGATTTTTTGTTCCAATTTATTTGATTTTGTAGTTGGCATTTTCCAGGCATCAATATTTGTATTAACAAATATGTTAATTTAAATTATAGTTTAAAAGCATAAAGCAAATTCATTTAATTTTGAATTGAATTTCTGTTCAAAGGATGAAAAGGCATTTATTGAGCTTAATAAGCAAAAATTAAAGCAAGAGCAACAAAACAAAATATTTGCATCTATTTTAAAGTGACGTATGGAATACGTAGACTAGGCAGAATAGCAGTTTCGATTTCTTTATTTTTATTATGTTACTCTATTTAACTTAAACTCAAAATCTAAAGGAAATGAATGAAATAATAAACAGTGTCAGATTTCTTCTGAGTTCATTTAGTATTTGAAATTGAAATGAAAAAAATGATGCTCCAATAATTACAAAGAGAAAAGGTTAAAGGAATAAAAGTTCAAAATTAAAAAATAAAAAAAAAAGCTTTAAACTCTCCCCGTGCTGCTTAGAATTAAAAAAAAAATAATTTCTAATCTAAAAGCTAAAACATTTTGTTGAACTCACTACAAAATCCTTTTGATCAATGAACTGAAGGCAAAGAAAATGGATTAAATCAATACACTGTAGCAATGGTTCAAGACATGCTGGTACAATCAGTGCTAGGAGTCTGTACGTCTGACTTAAATATACCGAATAACTTCTAAATAGACAAATATAATCTAAATTTGATGAAGCAGGCCTGGACTGGAGTTTTAAGAAAGACAAAAGTTTTTAGTAAGAAAACAGTCAAATATTCAGTTGATGATGTTACACAGATAATACAGTTGGCCCATAGAGAAGCAGATGAGGTCCAAGGTTTACCTCATCCTCAAACCTCACATGTCACCTTACAATCAACATAGGACAAAAGTGGGAAAGATTCCAATTGAAATCGCCCTACCAATGCTTATTGTCAAGCTACAACAATGTATGGATTCAATCAGTGGAAATACATAGTGCTGGCTTATTGAACAATTAATCAAATATAAAATGTATGGATACAATCAGTGGAACTACATAGTGCTGGCTTATTGAACAATTAATCAAATATAAAATGTATGGATACAATCAGTGGAACTACATAGTGCTGGCTTATTGAACAATTAATCAAATAAAAAAAAAAAAGGTTATAGGACAGCAAAACCTAATTCCATTTACAATAATTGTTGTATTTAACAAGCACAATTTGTCTAGAAATTAGGCCTGGGTAGAAAGACAATGTGACCATTGAAGGGAATGAAGGCTAGAATTTACTTATGTAAATGCACCTAAATAAAGTAAACTATATATACGTAGTGATCCCCTACTTTAATCTTTACAGTGTTGCTAGGAGAATCATCTAGA
The DNA here is from genome assembly GCA_036873155.1 of Biomphalaria sudanica. NCBI lineage: Eukaryota > Metazoa > Mollusca > Gastropoda > Planorbidae > Biomphalaria > Biomphalaria sudanica. Next base: position 1,766,710 of record JAZGLO010005707.1, on the reverse strand, counting down.
AACTGCACAATTATAAGACAACATTGTAAAGATAAATGTGAAACAACAATTAGAATCATTGAATTCTTTATTTACAAGCAAACTAAAAGAAACCAGCAGGCGCATATAACCAATGCATCCCAAAATCTATAGGCAGATAAATCTATTTAGTTATTATAAGATTTTCAATAGCTCTTCATATTTTAATTTTAGGAGTTCATAAGTTATAATGCTAAGTGAGTCAGTTAAAAACCTCAAAGTCAAATTAGACCAAGACAATCTCCAAGATTTATTCCCAATGAATCCTAGAGTACCACAGAAAATGTTCATGTAATCAGACCAGCCATCTCCTGATGAACCAGAATCAACCCAATGAAAACATTCTCCTCCTTCTCAACACTCTCACTCATTAAATAGTTTCTCAAGTTTTCCTCTCTTCTGCTGCTTGGTTCACTCCACAATAAACATGTCTACAAAGGAGTCAGAGAACTGGATTCTAACACAACATATCCATTTCAGAGAGACCTCATGACCTAGCCAGTCGGCCATTCATACAGTGCAAGAAAAATCTAATATTTGTCAAATCTTCTTGGTAACTACAATTTGTCTATTGGAAGATGCTTATAAAAACAACAATAATTAGATTTAAACAGAAAGTTTAGAAAGTGTAAACTCTTTAATGGAAGAAGGCAAGTAAGACAAACTAGTACATATCAAGAGACACCAAACAAGTGCCATGCATATTCAAAGATTTAACTAGATTTTTACCTGTATACTTTTGTCACTGTTGGCATAGTTGTTGACTATGGCTAGACTCTCCTGAAATCTGCTGGTACTCAAACCCACCACAGAGCCAATCAGTTTAGATACTGAGATGATCACCTGTTGAAGACAAACATCAGATGGCATTGAAGATTTTTATAGATGGTGGACAAAATATACATAGCTAGCTGATTAGGAAGTGCTGATAAGCTTTGTTTTTTAAAAGGTAATTTCTGTGCACTTTTTAGCACTGTAGCAGAATGAGAGGTAATTTTATAAGCTCTTTCATTTCTAGCCCAAAATCATTTCAAGATATAGGAAACATTACACGTTCACTCCATGACTTCAAGTCTATTAGAAAACAAACAAGTAACTAGCTATCAGTAATAAAGCAGATTTCATACAAAGATCAACTGCCACACATTGAAATATGTGAAAGATCAACTGCCACACAATGAAATATTCTTAAAATTGCAGCTCAATTTTTTAAATTTTTTTTGGTAACTGAAGTTAATTGTGAAAATCTCCAAAAGATCTATCAAAAGGGAGATAAATCATAAAATCCGAGGATGGTAAATTGTAATATAAAAGCTCATCCATATGAGAAAGGTAATTATTGACAAAAAAAATTATTTCTACTTATTTTCATCAAAATCATAAAAAAGTTTAAAAATTTTTTTTTAAATAATAAAGTTCCCCTTTAAGACCTTACGATCTAAAGGGCAGATGATGTAAAGGTCATCTAATTCTGTGGCCCATGGTTAATGAAATCCTAACCTATAGGGGTTGATAGTCCCAGCTCTACACAAGGATCCCTAACAATTTATAGTGAACAATGTATCACCAACTATTAACTGCACAACAGTTTATAGCCTCAAAATTTATTTAGAATATTTATCACTGTACAACTTCATGCCTATAATTTTTGTTTCTCAAGTATATTATGTCAGGACAACAACACATGAAACGCATTTGCTAAGAACAGACAGAAGATAAAACTTACTGAACCATTAGGAATTCATCACTAGACCTCTACAAAGTACAATCTTTGCTAATTACTTTCCTTACCTGCAGATGTACTCTTGTAAAACTTTTGCGATTAGAGAACTCAAAGTTGCTCCTCATCAGTAGATACAGCAAGGCACAAGCTTCACGACGGGTTGAGTTTAACTTGGAGTTACAGCACTTGAGTATCTAGGAACATGAAAAGGGAACAGAATGAATGACATTTCCTGACAAAAACTATACCACTCTGACTACATTCTAACCATTCTTCCAAACAAACACAATCCCTTGTGTACACACCCAACAATTTCAATGTACAAACAAGACACAAATACCTATTGGCATAAAAAAATGTGGAACCTCCCAAAAATGTTGTACTTATAAGCCAGCATGAGGACTACAAGCAGGTATCATGTTATGCAACTAAATGTCATTTGTTTTTGGGTGGATGTATACTGTCCTGTTTATTGCTGCAGATGTATGTCCTAAGTGACTAGATATTGAGCACTCACCTCGTAGCACAGTTCACCACACATATCAGCACTACCTTTGAACAACACAGCCTGGAACTAAAGGGAGACAATGCATCGATCAGCGTTACAGTTTTATAGAGCTTTCAAAATAGAATTAAATACACATAGACACCACAGAAAGGTCAACAAAGAATGGGGAAAACACATTTAACAAGCGACTTTACACATTTGTACCCAAGTATTAGTATCAAAGGCTAAAAGCCCAATTATTGTGAATTAAAAACTTCAAAGCTGTTTTGATTGTATAAGATGCAGAAATGATGCTTAGCATGTGTAACTACAACTACTTCAGAATTCCACTCCCTGTGGCTGCTCAATACTATAAATAAGACAAAGTCTTGTGCCACCCAAGTGTCAACAAAGGCAAAATCTCAGTCACTTTAGAAAACAAACTGTCTCATCCACTTTGGAGGTAAAAAGAAATTTTGGTGCCAAAAATATATTAATAAATATTTAATTAAGAACCAAGAACTAACTGAATATAAAATCCCTCAACAGTTGTTTATTTCTTCCATTCAACAGAAACCACTTGAAGAAAACATGGGACTATATTTCATTATTAAATAAATTATTGATCAAATAATTATTCATAGATAATGATTCATTAAACAAAGAGAACAGAACAGAAAACAAAATGCTAACCAGGCTTAAACAAAGAATTTAAATAACTTTTTTTTAGAATCCCTCAGCTCAAGGAAACATAACTGAACCAGAATAGACAAAAAGCGATATGGTTTAGCACAATTAAAATATAACCTGATAGAATATTCAAAAAGACACAAAGACAAAGGCACAATTCTTATTTAATGTGCTAGAATTAATTCATATTACTCTTGTTACCTAGTGCCATTAACTCTTTCAGTGCGAATTATTTTGATAGAAAAAAAAGGAGTTTTTTTTATCATTTACTCGCTGAGAGTAACGCCGCACTGAAAGAGTTAAGACATGTAATAGGTTGCCTGAAACTGCAAGGAACACTTACTATAGTAGAAGTTTCTAATTAGCATGAGCAACTGGGTTAACACAGAGATATGAACAGAATGCAGTAGTCTGTTTTATAGAGCATTTTAATTTAAAATACATAAAACTCCTTCCTGATCCAAGCTCTATTTCATAACATACTTTTTTAATAAAAGCTCTCCATGCCCCAAACATATGTTTCTGTAAGTTTTCTGACTGACTTGATCTGAGGAATCCAAGATACAGCTGAAACACAGTGTGCATCATATTGTTGTCTCCCCCTCTGGCTTCTAGATCTTTCTGTTCACATACAAACAAAGATTTCTTTTTAACATTTTTCAGTAGTTTTTTTATACTTTTTTTATGCAAAACTTTTTTTTTTAGTATCTTGTATAACATTGTATGCAAAAAAAAAATGTTTAATAAAATTAGGATAAATATTATGATAATAAATGTAATGTTGCATTGATCTGATAAAAACATCTGTGAAGTACCATTATAAAATTATAACTAACCTTAAACGTAGTGCAGAATAAACTAAGGACATCTAGAACAATGAGACCAATCTCTGTAGAGATGTTTGCTTCCTGTAAGGCTCTGATCATAGCATCAGCATCAGAGTGAGATGGTGCTGGAGAGAAAGAAACCATTAACTTGAAGACATTTTGTTTTTTTAATCAGAAGTATAATACATATATTTTTTTAAAAACATCAACTCAAGAAAAATCTACATAACAATCTTCTTTTCCTTAATCACAGTAATTAAAACATCGATGTTGGCTGCTGGGAAGAGATAGCCCTAGACCACACAGATAGTGACAAAGAAAGTAATGGCATGAAAAAGAATACTGAACAATGACCCTGATAGAGCTAGCTCTACGTTACTTATATAGTATCATACAAAGATTTTTCTGTATTGTTTATTTCGCCATTAGTCTTTTGTTATTAATATTCTTTTAAAATTGTGTTAACAACTAAATATTTTTTTAAATGCTTCAAACATATCCCTGGCCTAGGTTTACTTCCCCTTAATATAAGAACATGAAAAAAAAAAAAGACTCACTATGAAAGCCCTCTGAGATCATGTCTCCATATTGACTTGGGGTGCGCTGAGATGAAAGGCTGATGGGACGTCCTCGCTGATTCTGTAGAGGTGTAGGCATGGTGGATGACTTCTGACCACCTATCATACTGTTGTTAAACAAACAAAATGAAATGAAGACTAGACCAAACACAAGTGTACATTCTTCTGAGCCTGGGACATTATACCTGACCATATCATTTGTTGAGTGACTGGGTGATAAAGCACATGGTTTCCGAACCAAACGGTCCTGAGTTCGAATCCTGGTGAAGACTGGGATTTTTAATTTCGGGATCTTTGGGCGCCTCTGAGTCCACCCAGCTCTAATGGGTACATGACATTAGTTGGGGAAAAGTAAAGGCGGTTGGTCATTGTACTGGCCACATGACACCCTCGTTAACCGTAGGCCACAGAAACAGATGACCTTTACATCTGAAATTGAAACTATATCATTTGCTAGGAATCAAAAGACAGGGGGCATAACTCTTTCAAGGTACATATATCTAAAAAAAATTCATGCAATATTTTTTAGTTAAAAATAAAATTATTAACTTTAAATGGCCACAGTATAGCATGCATAGCTATCAAACTGAATATTTTAGACAAGCTTTGTGGTCTTATAGGATGGTGTGGGCTAACACTGTAAGTGTATTTATAAGTATGTTGTTTTAAGGGGGTAGTCTACCTTAGATAACTTTTTTTTTATTTCTCATATTTTTACAATGAAAATGTGCTTAAAGTATTACTATAAGTCTAGATAGGCATAATTAGAAGAAAACAATTTTTTTTGTTTGCTACATTTTCCCCACCGGGTTTTTTTTAAAATCTAGATCTAACTTTTCAAACGTATTAGATCTAGATTAGATCTAATCTACTATTACTTTAGTCAACTTTAGTGTTACGTGTAGAACCTAGACCTAGTCAGACTAGTGTAAGTGTAAGTTTATTGACTAGTAAGCGGATTTGTTTAGAATGGTAGCTCTATCTTCTAGAACTGGATCTAGTATTCTAATCTACGAATACTCTAATAGTTACTAGATCTAGTAGTACTAGATCATGGCCCATGCATTGCATGGGATGGGTCACTAGACTTACGATGAATCCCTTTCTCAAATCTAGAAGACTAGATCTAGATTTAGTACTACTAGATCTAGTAACTATTAGACACTCATAAAATAAGTATGATTACTCATGTCTCTATATGTTCTATCAAGTCATGCATAAAGCTTTTTTTTAAACTGTAAATAAAAAAAATGGAAATTTCATTGTGCATCCCCCTTAACACCTACAATTACATTAATGTTATTTAAATAATAATTTAAAAAGCAGTATTGTAACAATACAGTACAAAAGATAAAATAAGCACCTCAAAGTGACAATTTTCTTTCTTCCTTGATACTGGAAATGTTTCAAACACAGTCTGTGGAAGTTAAAAATAACAAAAAGTTAGACATTTTAAACGGAAAAAAAAATTTAACCATAAAATGAATAGTATAGAATTGATTGAGAAATGTCCGAAGTGGTCGCTGAGTATGAGTCAACACTGATTCCGTACATGGTACTAAAGTGTCCACTAAGATTTCTGCGCACACCGCCTGAATCTCATTCCTCAGAATGCGTAGCACACTACTAGCACTAACATCACTCTCACGTTCCGCTTGCCTTGACGATTTTTGAGGTGAACGCTGAAACAGTTCCAATCAGCAGTTGTGGACTCATCACTTGTAGCTGTACAAGGTTGCCCTGATCGACCTTTATGCACATTACACACTGTTCTATAAATTTCAAATTTGTCTCGTAGACGTGTAATTGTTAACCTTGAAGGTGGTTCTGTACCATACTCATGCCTCCACCGTCTTCGAACCGCAGCAACATTCTCAAACTTTCAGTACCACTTAATTATCTGCTTCTGCTCTTCATAACTCAAACGCACGTCCGCCATGTTGCAGTTACTGATGCTGAAGGCCACCACTTCAGACATTTCTCAATCAATCACATTTATTTTTCTAATTGGACATTAAGCTTTCCATGTCTAGAAATTTAGCATTGTAGAACGGGAAATAAATTTTCTATGACAGTCCAAAGTGTGTATACATTTTTTTGGCGCACCCTGTATAATGTTTCACAAGTTATAATGAGACTTACTCTAATAATGAGAAGAAATCTATAATGTCTATTTCTGATGAATTGTTGAACCAGCCAAGCAAAATATCTGTTAAAGAGAAAACACAAACTCAACAATGGCAACATATGGGAAGAGTTCATTACACTATTCTTGTAAGTTGTCTTGTGCCCAATAAAAGTAACTGTACAGATTGTCTAAAGGATGTTACTTCATTCTCACCTTCAGGTAAATGTTTCAAGATGTACATGAAACAAACCAACAGATCTCTGATCTCAGTCTGATCCAGTTTATCATAGCGACTCATGTAAGTTGTCTGCTTGGAAGGCATTCTGTAAAATGAAGCCATTAAAAACAACAACTTTTAATGAAAATTCAGACAAATTAACTAACTAAATAGATTATTGTATGATGCAAATGCAATTTTAATATATATATATATATCATAACAAATATTTCATATACCAGATAAATAATAATCCTTATTTCATCTTTTGTTTAAAGAATTGTTAAAATATTTAATCAACTTTTGCAGATAAATGTACCAATCAGTATCTTTAAGATTTTTCTCTGCATTTTATTTCATTAAAAAAAAACATATACATATAGTTTTTATATATATAAACACAGGAGTAGAGCTCTAATAAAACATAAGGATTATAAAATAGGTGATGAAAAGAATTACACAAAATCTCATAGATTAGCCACTGTCAGTATGTACTTGCACACACACTACTAGATCCTATTCAGATTACCAGTACAATCATTACCTTTTTAAAGCTGATAAATATATCTCATACAAGTATTGAATCACATGAGGGGCCTTTTTTGTTAAGTTTTAATAATGTTTTTGGTTGCTCACTATGTATACTTAGGAGGTGTAGTGGCTTAGTGGTAAAGCACTTGACTTCTGAACTGAGGGGTCTAAAGGGCCATGACATACTTTGGGGAAGTAAAGGCAGTTGGTCTTTGTGCTGGACACAGGACACGCTCATTAAACATTGGCCATAGAAACATGAGGTTAACATCATCTGCCCCCAGAGATCGCAAGGTCTGAAAGAGGTGTTTTACCTTTATAATGCATGATTCATTTTAAATACATGAAAATCTTCTGTCAAATGCCCCATTCCCTCAAATGACCACAAAAGAGATTGGACCATAGTGCAATGAACATTCTTTAACATGACAGATACAAAGTAAAAAAAAAAAAGTAGTTGTTGTATTTATTTTAAAGCACAATTATGGTCGATGGTGAAATCAAATTTTCAATCCCATTTTACTTGTGGATAAGATGAAATGACAAATAGACCACATAAGTAATAATTATAATAATAATCTTTATTATCCATAAGGAAATTTGTCTTACAATTTATGCATTACACCAAACAAAACATTATAACTATAGAAAACCAAAATATACATTCACACCAAACTTACTCATAATTTACATTCGAAACGATTATATCAGATTCTATTTTATGATTTGATTCCAGGGGAACAAAAGTTTTTTGTGTCTGTTTGCCTTTGCTATGGGTGTCTTGTATCTCTTTTGTGATGGTAAAATTACAAAATCCTGACCCAAAGAACACAAGTAGAGTTCCCTATAATAGCTGCTCAAAAAGCCTAAATACTAGCTCTTACATCTAAGCACACAAAAAAAAACAACCCACAATTGACTGAATCTAACAAACATGAAGAATATCAAATGTTACAGTCGTGGCTCTAGAGCTATCAAAAAATGATTAGTTCTAAAAGACATAAAGACTAGACAAACAAACTTGTTCTAACCTTGTGACAATTTTGCCATCTTTCTTGTTTGATATTTCCTTGTCTCCCGAGTCATCACTGGCCAGTGAGGTGTTGCTACCATTAAGGGCAGTAGAGTTAACCACAGAGAGTTCATTAGGGTTGTGAGGGACAGCCACTGATGGTGAGAGTCACATTAAAAATTAGAAATAACCTTCTAGAAAACAGTCTAACATACTACATAAAAACTTTTAGCCTGTTTAAAATATCTTATTAGCTTGAGAATGATATATCTACAGATAAAAAAAATAAGTTTTCTTTTTATACTTTTGAAATCAATTTTAGATATAATTATTAATATGTTTATTGTTAATGAAATTTTGTGTTGTTTTAAACTTACAGCTTGCACTATGATGCATTAAAATGTTTCAATGCAAACTTATTTTATTTTATTTTTTAATTAAATTTTTTTAGAGAAAAATGAGGAATAAGCAAACAAACTAATGAAAAAAAATTATGCAGAGATAAAAAAAAAAGCATTATTTCTTCTATTTGAGTCACAGATTAGCTTGTTGTTAGATGAATTCAGAGTACACTGTCATTCAAATTATATTAAATGAATAACTTTCTTTCAGGGCCTAATACAGAACTAAAGATAACTGGTTATTTGAAGAGAACAGTATCTTGTTACACGTTAGGTGATGTTAATGGAATTTCATGACATCTAAAACACTTTACAGTAGAACGTCGTTTATCCGAACGTTTATTATCCGGAGCGTCAAATATCCGGACCAGTTTTTTTTTTTTTTTTTTTATCAACCACATGTACTGTAATGCACATATACTGTATGAATACGTTTTCAAACAGGCAATGCTCAACAGTTGTTTCGCGCGAGGCGAAAAGTGACGGAAAAACCCAAGGTGAGGGATATCCCGTTATAGGCGTCAATATTCGTATAGTGTCCGGTTGCATATACTGCATGGATCGCTTCGGTTTTCGGTTATCCGAACAATCGCGTATCCGAACGGTGTCCGGTCCCAATTGAGTCGGATAAACGACGTTCTACTGTATTTGTATTATTACTGTCACTTTAATTTTAATTCAACAATCACTTTGTTAAAAAAAAATGTATAAGATCTATGTTTACATCAGTCTATAAAAACAATTTGAAAAAGCAATATTCCTAAAAAAAAATAACTTAACATGCATTCATGCCAATTCAAACTCAAACAAAGTGTGCACATCCAGGAGTTCCATTATCAACTATTATACAGGTGCAAACACGCTTTCAAACCACCAAACATCTGAACGCAAATCAAATCAAATGTTAATAAAAAAAAAAAAAGCAGTGCACCAGAAAAATGTATTGAGGATAAGCTGTACCCAGAAATATAAGATAAGATAAGATAATTTTTATTGATCCAATCAAATGGAAATTCAGTTTGACTTCATTTGACAACCTCAACGTAATTACTGTACAAAACAATATAGATGAAAAATTCGAACAACATTCACACACGAAACACATACATATTCACAGCCAACACATTATGAATTTGACTTCTATGTACTTCTCGATGAGGACAGATGATCTTGTTACACTCTGACCGAAAGTGGGATGAAGGAGTTTTTAAATCTTTCTGTTTAGTCCTAATGGAAAGGAGACAACCACTTCGTTCAGATCTGATGTAACAGTGGTTTAATGGATGCAGGTTGTATTTAAGAATCGTGAGTGTTTTAGAAAGGCATCTTTCATGAAAAAGCTCTTCAAGAGATGGTAGCTGTGTTAATTAGTCTATTCAGTCTAAGTCTTTGTGCCAGGGAAGTATTACCATATCAGCAGGTGATGGCAAAGTTAATTAGACGGCTGATGGTTGCTGTATAGAAAAGTTTAATTATTGTTTTGTCGATGTTAAATTTGTTTAGCTTTCTGAGATAGAAGAGTCTGTGAATTTTTGTGTAAAGGTTTTGACAGTGTTCACTCCATTTCAGTTTGTTGTTGATAGCTTTACCTATTCTTGTACTTGTTCTACAGTTTGGTTGTTTATCTAAATTTCTACAATATGGCCTTTATGTTTGCTAAAATCAATAATCATTTCTTTTCCAAGACAAGTTATTGTATGACTGTTCTTTCCTTTCAAACTTATGTATATACTACCACAATAATGAGCTGATTAGAGAAAATGCAGACCAGCTTCAAGATCTTACTTCCTAAATGGAAGCTGCAGCTAGAGCAGTTGGCATAGAAATATAAAAGCAAAATAGTCGTTTGTGGAGGAGATGATATGAGATATTGCTAACAGTTCAATGGCTAAAACATTAGAAGTTGACTCATTTAAATACCTAGGGTCAAACAAGAACAGAAGGAGGATCAATAAAAGAGATACAAACTTATTTGAAATTGGCATCCATCATCATGAGTAAACTGTGGAAAATCTGGAAGAGTAACAAGGGCATCCTAGTAAATTAAAACTGCTGGGTAACAGATACCAGAAAACAAACAAGTTTGTACTTCTACAAGTCAACACTCTGGCTGGCAAATAGAAGGAACTCCTCAATACTGTGAAGAGTCGAAGGCTGAGCTGGTTCAGTCCTATTGTAAGACATTCTTCAAGGTATGGTAGAGGGAGCACTATGAAAAGCTGGGTGGACAAAATGACAAAAGTCATAGCATACTAACGACAAAATGAGATAATAATGAAAAGTATTACCGTTTGTTAATTCAAAAAGTTTAAAAAGAAACAAAGGTTTTCCTTTGAAATTAATTTAAATAAAATATGTTACACAACAGTTTGACCTTGATATTTTTAAGCCAGACGGTTAACAAGGTTGTCATGCAGCTAGCCCAATGCCTTGATATTTTTAAGGCAGACGGTTAACAAGGTTGTCATGTAGCTAGCCCAATGCCAAACTGATTTAATTTTGGACTTTCCCTAATTATTTTCAGTTACCCAAAATTCAAGATCTTCACCCAGTTTTGAGTCTGAGACCACTTGGTTCAGATCCAAAAGCTTTACTAATAAGCCACAACACTCTCCTACAGTTTGAAGCTTGACTTATTTGAACAGAAAGTGAATAACAAATGACAACTGAGTTGTTGTTGGCTTTATACAGTCAAAAAATACCTCCACAAATGATAATTCTAACATTCTAGCCTGAAAATTCTGCAGGAGTCAGAAAATAAGCAAGGTTAAAACTCAGGGCCTTCATGGTGACAAGAAGCCATTTTTGGAAATTTAAGTTCAGCCAAAGATTGTGACAAAATTTTAAAAGAAAAGAGCAAGAGTCATAAAAGGAATTTAATAATGCACAAAGTCCTTGAGGCGAAAAAGATAATAATAATCAAGCATGCTAAAATTATGTCTGCCAGCAAAAGCAATTTTCAATAAAAAAAAAAATTACTGTTCCACTAGAGCTTCTCAGATATGTTAATCATGCCTACCTCCATCAAGTCACTTGAAGATCTACCTCAAGTAGGCCTTAATTCACCAAGCTACATGCAGGCCCTTTCCAAGCTACATGCACTTCAGCAAGCTCTACGCTGGTCTAGAGACTAGCACACACACACAAAATGAACATCTCACCCGACAACTCACCAGTCCCTGAAATCATGGCAAACACAGCAGACTCTTTCTTCTTAGTCTCTGGAGTGCCGGGAACAGGTGAACTCTGACCTTTAGACAGACTCATCTGAGACTTACTCACATCAGACCTATATAAAATAATAATTATTTTATTTAAAAAAAAAATAAAAAATCTTTGTTTTAATTTCTATTTTCAGACATACTGACCTTAAAGAATTTCAATGTACTTTTAACTAGTCATATCTGTTTCTCTAATCTAATAGAAGGCAGGAGAGCCACTGGTCGCCCACTTTTACGGTATACAGATGTATGCAAACGCGACATGAAGCTCTTCAAAATTATGGAAAATGGAAATAGACAAAGAAAAGTCAGTTTATTCAATCTTTAGCCACAGCAACAAAACAGCAAAAAGAAACTACATCCTAAAAATAGACTCACAGCCAATAAATAAAGAAGAAAATCCAACATATCTTGGTGTAAAATTAGACCAAAGACTGTCTCTAAAACACTTTATGGCAGATTTAAAAGAAAAGGCATCACAAAGATTAAACATAATAAAACACCTAGCAGGAACATCCTGGGGAGCTGAAAAGAAAACCTTAAGACAGTTATACACTGGATACGCCAGATCTGTCATGGATAACTGTCTCTTCATACAAGTAGCCACCAACAAAACAAAACCTAACAAAACCTATCAATCATCTTTAGACACAATCCAAAACCAAGTCTTGCATCTAATCAGTGGAGATAAGAGAACTACTCCCAGAGCAGCCCGTGCAATAGACTCCAATATTGAACCTCTTAAGCTAAGGCGCAACAGAGCAGCATTAGAAGCTATTGAGAGATACAAAAGGTTGGAGGACGACCATCCACAAATAAACTACTAACACAGAGAAATAAGAAAAACAAGCAAAAAAAAAAGCAAAGAACTCTGATCCAACTTACTGACGAACTAGCCCTAAAACACCAACTACTCAATAACAGAGAAAAAATTACCAGATTCTCAAACATAACTCCTGGACTTAACTACAAACAAACAACCATTAAAACACATTTAATAAATAACACTCTAACAAAAGAATAAATCCACTGGAGTTCAAAGTAGGCACGCTCAAAATAATTGAAAGCTATCCAAAAACAGCCATCCATATATACACCGACGGATCAGCCTTCAAAGCCACCATCAATGCTGGTCTTGGTGCCTTCCTACTCTTCCCCAAAAAAAAAACACTTTGAAATAAGTTCACCTTGTGGCTACTACTGCTCAAACTTCCAAGCCAAAATTGAGGCAATTACCAAATTATATGAAGGGATACAATCATGATCATATATTGTTGCCTTTACAGACTCCCAATTCATTCTTCAAGCAATTAACAGCAGCACCTCAAAAAGCCCAAGAGAGTTGACAACACTAATAGTCATAATACACCAGATGATGACAAAATTAAACATCAACATCACATTACAGTGGATCCCTGGACACATTGGCATCATGGGAAATGAAAGGGCAGATAAGCTTTCAAAGACAGGATCATCTATGGAACAACCAGATAGACCTGTTAACTAACTTACCCTATGGTCAATGTTAGTCAACAACCACAAAGAGGAGTAGCTCAACCAATGGGCAACAGGAAACACAGGCAGAGCCATGTACAAAGAAATGAACATGCCTAACAAACTGGACAGTATTAACGTCCTTCCCCGCAATCTTCAATAAAATAAATCCCACACAAATCCCCCTTTATACACACTGCGCCTACCCTTATGAAACCGTAAACCATATCTTTTTAATGCACCTTCCTAATCCACCTTAGGCAGACCCTACTACCACTCCAGCCCAACATAACCAACACCCTGTATGGCAGTACTGAACAACTGAAGAAAACAGCACACTTTTTTTCCTTGGCACAGCCTGCAAAAGAGCTGACAGCTCAGCAGCAAAAAGCTGGCTAGAAGAAGAAGTAGTATGCTCTTCACTTAGTCACCTAAACTATGATATAACTAGACTGGCAAAACAAAATAGACTCTTCAAAGCTGCATTGACAAAGCTGTGTCCTTTACCTGGAAGAAATCTCTCCATTCTGTGGAGCTGGTGCTGGGGCTGACTTAGAATTAGGAACAAGCTGCAGCAACAAGTTTTTGCTGTCCAACAGGACCCCAATCAAGGGGAGGTAAAGGGCAGCTATTCTTCCTTGTTGATTCTAAATACAATATAAAAAAAACAAGATAAAAAAAAAAATACTTAAAAAAAAAAAAAAAAAACGTATATTAAGTGTAATTGTATCAATTAGTTTGGATCAGTCACGTAATTATATGTTTGATTGACCTAGACATATAAATCTGTGCAATAGAAATATTTTTACCAAATGTTTTTGTTTAGCTAAGATCAGTTGGGAAAGGGGGAGGGAAGAAGGGGATGTCTGGGTGAATGTTGACATGATTGTTTTTAAATGCATAAAAAAAAAATTTCACTCAGGTCTCAAGATTCCTCAAGGGGTCTAATTCAACATCTGTCAAGTACAATTGTTTCCCTTGTTCAAGATACCAAACAAAATAATTAATTACCAAACTAGTTAGTTTTTTTTTATTGATTCTTGTATTGTCAGGTAAAAGAAATAATTGTGCAAAATTTCAGTTTGATCCCAGATTGTGTGTGGGAGAAATAACATATACAAACTTTTTACCAGACAGAGAGATATGATATGAGCTTTGTAAAAATAAAAAATGCAATAAAGTAGTGGACTAACAGACCCAAACCAAAGCACGATAATTTTTAAGTCTCATTTAGGTCTCACTTTTATTACACATTTTTTTATTTTAATATTGAAATAGCTAAATTTCTTTTTTAATGAAATCTTTGAAAACTTTTGTTAAATATTTTTAAGAGAGTTTGGAAGCAAGCTTAACATATCTGCCTTATATCACCATTTCTCAAAAGGAAACTTGATGTACTTTAATACTTTTCTCTAGATAAAATATCATTTTTAACTAGATTATCTAAATATATTGTGATACAAAATTGCTTTAGACCCATAAATCAAAATATCATAATTAACATGATACTTGGTTATAACAATAAAAATTATCAGGAGCTGACCAATGTTGCATATCTATCATCAAATGAGTGCTTTGCCAGCTGGTTCCTCAACACTGTGATGGCTGACCGCCTAATGGCCCTCTGCTCAGTCATGGCTAGCCGCAGCTCAAACAGCAGCAGGCCGACAAGGTAGTGGTTCTGCCTAAACTCATCTGACAGACAGTAGTCATGTCTCAGATCTAGGAATAGATTCAACAGAGCAATTATGATATCAAATAGTTGGAAAATTAAAAATAGTCAGCAGGGAAGAAACGACCCCCAAAAATATATCGTAATTATTTTCTTTTATCTTACAATTAAATACTGAAACCTCTTGAAATCTTCAATCTTAAGGATCTCTTTCTATAACAAGTATTGAAATAACACATGATGGCCCTAAAAAACCTAAAAAGATCTTTAATATTTACAAATAAACTTTAACATTAAAAAGGCTGAGAAAATTAATATTAATGTATAAAGTGGTTAATTAGCTTACAAATAATATACGACCAAAAAAAAGCTTCAAATATAACAGAAAATATAAAAACTATTTTATGGTTCAGTGTAAATAATTTTAAGACTTTATTCCTTCCTACACTTTTGATTGTGTGCTAATCTTATTCAATCATACAGAAAATGTTTATTCTGATTATTAAGGAAACACTGCCTCTAAGCGGAAGATAAAATCTGCAAATATAAAGATTATGACAGAGCATGCATGAAATATACATAGACCAGTGGGGTTGAGCTAATCTTTAAATAAGCATTTAAAAAATTTGAATAGTGTTTAAATATATTAAAAAAAATCAATATTTCAAATTATTCAAATCAGACAAACCCTAGGATGAAAATAATAACAAAAATAAGCATCTACTGAATTTTTTGGGGGAAAATAAACAGTGAAGACTATTTGATTATTGTCTGCAATAAATCAACCTAAAAAAAGAGATACTGTAAAACATTGCATCCAAATATTAAAGAAAACAATATCTAGGAAACAATACAAAGTACAGTCTTGACTGCCTGAGCGTGTCAACTTGGAACCAAACATCAGACATTTTGTAATGAACAAAATAGTTAACCTCCCATTTATTTTAACTAAACTGAATCATGACAAATTGTAAATGGCCCAACATTGAAAGCTTAGAAAGTCTAGGTGTACAACAGAAATCTATTATCCCTATCTCTACTATTTACATTCTAGTACTTAAGCAACATATGTTATAAACAGTGAAGATATTTCAAACAAACATTGTGCAATCTAGTAAGAGACAGGCTGTGTGAAGAGAAAAAACAACAACTAGTGATGCTAACAATCTATTCAACTAAACAAAAAGCTAACAAACTGAAGGCTGCAGGGAGAGACATCTGTGTACAAAAATACTAAAAATATATAGGAAACCCTGCTGGTCTAGCCCAAAAGGGACATTCTGTTACCAATCAACAACAAACAACAAATAAAATTTGATTGTTAACTATATTGATTTGTTTCTCTTTTTGGTTTGTAGCTGATACATGGAATGTTTTCATTTGGTCCAGTCTGGGTTTTTTCTGAGTTTATTGCATTTCTCAGTACAGTGACTCTTGATTTTACTATGAAACGAACTGATCTAATTAGTTAAACAATAGACAGAGCTAATTACTAAAAATCTAATATTTAGTGCAGTACAGAGGTCAGGGAAGCTGTTAATTTGAACCTTTTTTAATTATCTTCCATTTTGTTTTCTTCCTTCTTATATGTGTGGCTTAGCATTAATTTCAGATCTGATCAGATATTCAGTGCACTTTAAAGTTCTATTTTAATAATAATAATTATCTTTATTGTCTGTATGGAAATTTCTCTTACAATTTGTGGTGCAGTAAAGAAATCTTGAAAATGTTTTCATCATTTTATAGTGAGTTTAATAACACACAAAATATAGTTAGAGAAAATGAGGAAAAAGATCCTTTTTTTTTATAGTTCTTACAAAAGAATGATCAAATGTTTCCACTATCAGGTTAGCAAGCAAGAATAACTAGACAGCTCAAATTTAATAGGAATATTCTTTTGTTACTACACAATTGAAGAAATTAATTTGTTTGCGTTTTTTTTAGAATATACATATACCTATAAAAATGCATAGATTATTTTTGTAAAGAACAAAAAAGAAGAGTGTTTACAACCACTGACCATGCAATTGTTGGCAGTGCTTCTAAAAATAAAAAGAGCTACAAATAAAACAAAGATTAAATAAAAAGGGGAGACAATGAAGTAAAAAAAAAAATAAAGAAAAAAAAAAACCAGGGTTTAAAGCTTTCTTTTGCTGACACAATCTACAAAGACAAGAGCTTTAAGTTTACCTTCCAGTTTGATTTCTGAAAACAAGAATGTCACAGGGATGGTCATTAATAGAGAGAGAAATGTCAAGATGCAGGAGGTATATAATTGTTGGTGTACCATAGAAAGTTTGCAAGGCTTGGATGAAATACACATGCCTAGCTTTCTTTCATATATTATTCATAATAGGTATATATAAGGTTAGTTGCTGTAGGTTTACTGTTATTTGATATAGAAAAGGAAGCTTTTTGAGCATTAAAATAAACAAGATATTTTTAAATAAAACAACAGGCAAGAATCAGAATAAAAAGAAGAAGCAGAAATGACATTGTTTAAAGCTACTAAATGTTTCAGATTAAAAGACATTTTTATTATCATAACTGAAATATATCAAACACTGCCAAGTGTGTGGTTTTATCAAAGTTGTTTTAATAGAGTCCCAACCAAGCTCTCTGGTACCATAACCTACATTTGGTTATATAGAGTTTTGAATACATGGAACATATTGGGTGACTCCCAAGACAGTATCGCAAATACATTCTGATGGTACAAGCTGAAAGCTGAGCCAAAATGAAGCTTGTTAAAGAAAATATTAGAAACTTTAGAGACAAAAAGAATTATTCAATATTAGTTTCTTTCAAAAGGAAGTTCTTTTAAAAAAAAATTAAAAGTCCCAGCAATAAGATATTAGGGCTTAAGCAGTCAGCACTGATTAGAAGTGTTACTTGCTTAGCCACCTGCATGTATTCTATTCTAGGTAAAGAAGGGTAGGCAGGAAGGTTAAGACAAAATGGCTGCATGGATAAAAAGACATTGAGCCAAAAATGTGAAACTTACATTCTTGTGTTTTAAAAAGCTCTTCATGAAAACAGGAAAAAAGGTAGAGTAGAATTATTTAATAAAGAGCATACTCTACAATCTAGAGACCCTTATGTCATATGATGTCATTTTGATAATGTGTTTGGGCTAATTAACTGAAATGACCAGAAGATCTTTGGGATAAAAAAAAAAGTTAGAGAGAGAAATCCAGATTTTGATCATTTTGTTTACCTACTGCTAGTATTTAATACTCTACACCCCCAGCAAGACTTTGTTGCTACAGTTTTTGCTCTAAGAACTGTTAAGCCTAGATCTAGGATATAAAAAACTATTCCAGGAAACTGATAGTAAGAAAGTAGTAAGGGAGACAGAGAGTAAAAATAGTAAAGCTTTATTCCTAATCACAGGAATTGAAAGTGGGTTGTGATTGCAATGAGGTTATACCTCAACCTCATCAAGCTATGTTAAATACTCAACATTCTGAGAGAGATGAAAGCTGAGCTGGTTCTGTCATATTGTAAGACTTGACTCCTGTCAAAAGTCATCCTTCAAAGTCTACAATGGAAGTAGCACAAAGACAGGGGTGTCCAAAGAAAAGCTGGCTGGACAACATGAAAGAATGGACCAGTCTCTCTTTCGATAGAATTCTGCTGACCAGAAAAAGTGGAGGGACTTGGTTATGAGAGCCTCGGCAATTCCAGTACCACCTCATCGTGGTTGTCGGGTGAACACTCTGCTCTTCTGGAGTGGCCAAGAGTACTGGTTGCTTGCCGCTGATGGATGAGCAGCCGGCAGGTGTAAAAGAAAATCAAAGGGGTTATGTCCAGCCCCCCCCCCCTGTGGGGCCCCGGGGCAACGGTTAGTAAGAGACCCACGGGTTCTCCGAAAAGCGGATAGCGCTGGACACCAACTCGAGGGTTGGTCGGGTTCTCCTGGGACTCGGCTGATTCGCGGGTCTCTCTTTGGACAAAGACTGGACTGACTGGCGCGGCCTTAGCGGGCTGTGTCGGGCGGACTGGTTGGCGTCCACGAGCTAGGCTCTATCTAGCCCGTTCCCTGGCGCGCTAGTGGAGGAATACGCCGCAGCCAATGGTAACTTTGACACTGGGAATATCGAGAAACGCGTGCCACCCCACTCCTGCCCTGCAGGAAACTTATATGCCAAACTGTGGTGGTGATTGCTTGGGCAGGTTCTTACCTTGTCCTTAGTGGCGACATAAGTATAGGCCATGCACGCTGCTGCATTAGGGCAGTAACTAAGGCCGCCAACGGCCTTAACCATACAACTATGATAGACACAGACATGAAAAAAAGCGGGCACGAGCAGACCCGAACAGGCTCCGTGCGCCGGGTAGTGGGCGTCAGGCCCGGCCACGAAAAGTCCACTACTAGTCGGCCAGCGACATCGATGAGGGTGAATTTGTCAGGTCGTGAAAAATTGGCTAAAATTCCTCCACCAAAGTCCTTTTCTCAACGAACACTGCATTCGTACCTCCTTCGGAGGTCTGATCCAAACAAGGTTGATGGAAGTCTGCCACAACCTCCTGCCGACCTAGATACACGGCAGGCAAATATGACTGGAAGCGAAATAGTGACGGGAGCCTCCGGCCCCCAAACAACCCAAACTGACATTAGTGGGATCCAACCCACCACAGGGACTAGGCCCATAAACACTAGGTCCCTCCTGATCTTACAAATTAACATCTGTGGGGTAATACCCAAGGTGTTAGAGCTCTCAAAACTCCTCCACGAGAGGGCTATAGATGTGGCTTTATTACAAGAGACACTAACGGGCAAACGCAATGCCAGTATCACCGGTTATACAGCATTTAAGTGCAAGTGCACAGACTGCCGGGGGATCATAACTTATATACGCAACAACCTGATTGCTACACAAGTCCCCGGTCCACGAGTGCATGGGCGTACCGACACCATCACCCTCGAAGTACATAAACTCGGGCGTAAATTCACGGTAACTAATCTGTACAACCCTCCCAAGCACGAAATAAGTCTCGAATATGACTGTACCAATATCAATTCTCACAACGTCATCGCAGGAGATTTTAACGCTAAGTCTCAACAGTGGGGCTATGATTCAACCGACTCGTCGGGACATAAAGTTCATGAACTCCTTAATAATTCTAATTTGTTCTGTCTGCAAAATAAGCATACTCCTCCAACCTTATATCACACTGGAAATGGCAGCCAATCTAGACCTGACCTTACCTTAATTACAGCCAATTTAGAATCTCACACACACTTCCAAGTCCTGGACGACATTGGGAGCGACCATAGACCCATATTGGTTACAATAGCCCTCTCAGAGGCCAGTGGTGTAACCCCAAAAATTCCGCGGAAGTGGAGTTACACCAAGGCGAACTGGCCAGCGTACGAGGCAGCAGTCGACACTGCCCTTATGAATTTAGCAGTGGAGGATAGTGACGTCGATACCATATACGGCGAATTAACAGCAGCTATGTTGGGTGCGGCCAAGAGGTTTATCCCGCGGACTTACCCCGGCGTAAGGCAGAAACGAGTGTGGTCTCAGGAATTGAATAAGCTGGTCCTGAGACGTAAGCGAGCCCGGAGACTTGCTGAACGGAAGGGTACCCCTGAAATCCGGCGGGAGTACAATCGGCTCTGTAGAGCCACGAGTGAACTGGCCCGACGCGTCCGGTCGGACCATTGGAACACTGCCTGCGCCGGGATGGATCTTCGGGACTCTTCGAAAGCCTGGCGTCTTCTGCGAAACCTAGAGGCCAAAGACACAGCGCGGACGGCTGCCCCTCTATTGTCACCCAGAGGGCCCGTCTCTACGGTAACCAAAATGGCCGGCTTGTTGAATTGACATTTTGCTAAAATCAGCAAGCCCAAAAAGAAGTCAGCCATGTCCAAAGCCCTCAACAAAGAACGTAAAAGGCTCGAGAGGGAGCCAGATGAGCCTGAAAGCCAAGCAACGTGCAATGCGCCCTTCTGTCGTGCTGAGCTGGATAGAGCGATTGCAAAGTGTAAAAACAGAAAAGCTCCAGGGCCAGATAAGGTTACCCCCGAGATGGTAAAACACCTTGGGGGCATTGCAAGAGGTAAACTCCTGGAGTTTACGAATCGAACCTGGGCAGAGTCCAGACTGCCCGGGGCCTCGAAGAGTGCTATCATTGTACTAGTCCTTAAGAAAGGAAAAGACGCGACTAACGTGGAGTCCTACAGACCCATTTCACTAACCTCAACGCTTGGCAAAGTTGCTGAGCGAATGGTTAACGAGCGGCTAGTGTGGTCCTTTGAGAGTGCCGGTACCCTGGCGCCAGAGCAGGCCGGCTTTAGGGCAGGCTTGAGCCCGATCGACCAGGTCACAACATTCGCACAGGAAGTGGCCGACGGGTTCCAGAGGTCCGAGAGCACATACGCAGTATTCATAGACCTAAAACAGGCTTACGACCGTGTGTGGAAGCAAGGCCTCTATCTAAAGTTAAGAGCCATGGGTGTGCGGGGCAAGATATACAATTGGATACAATCCTTTCTGTCAGGGAGGAGCACACGTACAAAATACCAGCACTCCCTTAGCAAGCCAAAACAACAACTCAATGGCCTGCCTCAGGGCTCCGCCCTGTCCTGTACACTTTTCATGGCCTTTCTGAACGATTTGCCCAGCTCACTACGGTGGTGCTGGTCACCGACTCTCGCTCCAGTCTCCTAACTATGGGTGGCGGCGGGGGAGGGTCACCCGTAATAGAAGAGGCAGTCGGCGCCGCAGATAACATCCGCCGAGCTATTGGAGCTGTCGTTTTTTATGCAGTGGGCGCCTTCACATTGCGGCGTGAAGGGCAATGAAACGGCAGACGCCCTTGCAAGGGAGGGTGCAATGGCAGCCACACACCTCGAAGCACCAAGCACGTACTTACAAGCAACGGCACAAATCCGAGCACTCATTCATGAGAAGTGGTTAAAGTCCTGGGAGGAATCCGACAGAGCACGTGGTGTCTGGCAGCACATGCGTCACCCAGATTGCCACGATCCATGGTGGCGACTGAAGAGGTCAGAGCAATCGATAATTGCACAATGCAGAACGGAACAGTGTCCTATAGGGGCATATTTTGCCCGGTTCCGCACGAACTTTGACTCCCGATGCCGCCACTGTGGAGAGAGCGCTGAAACAGTGGCGCATGTCTTGTACGAGTGTCCCCAGCTCCGCGAGCTAAGGGGGGGCCTGTCTGTGCAGTCACTCGACTTGTATAGTAGCTATGAGGCACTACGCCGGACGGCTACGTTTCTTGCCAGAGCAAGATTTTTCAATAGGAGTTCATCTCAGGTTATGAGAGCCCCTTTGACACTAGTCAAGGCAAAGATGAGATGAAATGTTTTATATATCGATTTTGTATGTAAAAAAAAAGGTACACATTGATCTGACAAAACAACTCTCTCTTTAAGTATTACTCTTAGAAACAATGGATGTCTTCTACAAACAGGGACCTTAGACTCTAAGCCATGGTTTTTAATTTCTTTACCTCCATTAGTAAATAAACTAGGTCATTACAATTTAAACAATGCATGGACAGTCTAAACACTGGATAAGATGCATGGTAAGAAAATATGTGAAGAAATGAGTGCTATTGTCAAAAGTATTCAGGCCAGACTTATGAATCAAATACTTTAAAGAAAATTATGCAGCGAGATTAAAGTAAATATTTACCTTTAAAATTTTTCACCATTCCCCGTCTCATGAGAGGTAATGACAGTGGTATAAAATGTTCATGGCTGCACACTATACGTAAGAACTCAAACTTGATATCATGGAGAGTCTGGAGACATACACAACACAAAACATCAGCTTTTATTAAGAACACTCAGTGTTAAAGTGAATATATAAATATAGAGTTGTACAAGATTTAGTACTTTTTACCAAACTGACTTATGTTGACTTTTACCTCAGCAGGTAAGTAAGTAAGTCTGTAAAAAGATTTCATAGGAGACATAATCTAAGAGACATTTTGACACTTAGATTCCTTGACACTTGCAAACCTTTGCTTTCAAGGAGAAGCTTTTGCTCTCTTAAAAGAATGCATTCCAAAGAGTTTTCCATTGAATTTGGTGGCTTCTAAAGGCACTAGCCAAGAAGATATAATTAAGCCTTTTAAACTTTAGTTTCTGATGCTCACATACATTTCTTGTTCTAACAAAAGAAGTCATTTAGAAACCTGATTCCTTTCACCATGTTGTAAAAGTGAATGGGATAATTTAGAAACTATGGTCAAACAACATTCGACTTGAAAAGCAACCTATTTGCAATAAGTATATTATTTCAATGATGCTTTTTACCAAAACAGTGTCTGTTCCTTCATCAATTAATATTTTACTTAATTTTCTTTTCATACTTTTTTTTAGCTGCATTTGGCTGATATTTTTTTTATCAAAAAAGATAAAATAAGAACCCCTCGTCCAGATTAATGCCTCTCTATCTACTAAGTACCTAAACTTTATGTGAAAGCTGATTATACAATTTAAGGAAGCTAGTGAGTGGTGCACATTGGCTGGATACCACTGTGTTACAAGTGGGATATGGTACATGTTTGGGCCTGGCTGCTTCATCAGTTGTTCTGCCATCAATTGATTCACTAATGCAAAGTTAACAAAAGCTCAATGAATCATCATCATCTAAATGATTCAATTAATTTCCAAACATAAATTAAAATTTGATGTATACATTACCTTGCTGTCTCCTGGATTAAAGTTTTCTATGTACTTGGAAATCATCTTAAAAACATAGCCTCTGTCCATCAGTGTGAAACAATTCTGAGTTATAAAGACAAACAGATAATACTTAGAAATAATAATCAAAGAAAATTTAATGAAGGATTCTTGAAAGCAGCACAAACATATTTTAAATTCAATTGATGATGAAATACAATGATTAGCTTTGCTACATCAAGTTTCACACAAAACCCAAAAGCTTTAGTGTTATGCTTTTTTAACCCTAACCTTGACAAAGTTAGCCAGGCTGTGATTGGCATTCTTGGTTTCCTCCTTATGGTCTCTGGACTTCTGGATGATGTGCAGGGTAACAGCCTGGAGGAGATGCTGAATCCTGTACTGGCATTCAGCTGCAAATCTTTCATTTCTTGGCATCTAAGAACAAAGAGGCTTCATTAGACAGTTTCTGTTTGTACAGACAGACATTTAAATAGAATTGTAAAAGGCAGAACTGTAGGATAAGAGAAGGATTTCAATTTTGAACTATCAGTATCATTTTAATAGTTATTTCCCTAGCCCTTTGAAATTAAAGCTTACCATATTTAGTGTCTTTACATTAACTTAAAAATAATAAAAAAAATATATGTACTTTTGTTCAACTTCAAATTTCTTGCTAGGCAAATCATTTAAACTTTCCTGCTTTAAACTGTAGATCAATTTACAAGCTTTTTAGTTTTCAATTTTTCATTTGAATATTGGGAATCTTGAAAAAGAAAATTCAAATTTTTAGAAGAAAGAAAATGTTGAAATTTGTTTAATATTTTTTTATAAATAGTATTCCTATGAAAGAACAATTTCCTATCAATTAATTGATGTGACACAATTGTACAAAGCACATAACCCAGACGCATTTAAAGTTTTAAAAAAACACATATAACTTTTATAATAGCCCCAAAACACTAATACAAAGTTTGACATTTAAAACCTTTATTGATGGGCTAGTGGTAAAGCACTTCAATTCATGACATTAATTAGGGAAAGTAAAGGTAGTTGGGTGGCTGAGTGGTAAAGTGCTTGGCTTCTGAACTGGTGGTCCTGAGTTTAAATCTAGTGAAGACTGGGATTTTTATTTTCAGGATCTTTAGGGTGCCTCTGAGTCCACCTAGCTCTCTAATGGAAACCTGAGAAAAAGTTGTGGAAAAGTAAAGGCGGTTGGTCATTGTGCTGGCCACACTAGTATCTTTGTGTCATCTGCCCTATAGATTGCAAGAAGATATGAAATGGATACCTTACTTTTCTGACTATTATTAAAATCTAATAAGGGTGGATTTGAGAAAAATAAATACAAAGAAAAGCAAAGAACAGTTGGGTATTCTGACCTTGACCCTGTCTGAATCAATCAAATAGAGTGTCATGCTCTTCAAAAGCACTTCAAAGAAGAACCAGGCATGTTTGAGAAAACTCAACACAACTAGAGGGTCAGTGTTGGCTGGACGTAGGATAGAGTTTAAATGTTTGGCCAGCTCCTCGTGAACAGTTTTCTGACTTTTGTTTGTCTTGGAGGCAGGCTCTGGTCTGAACATGTACTGGTGAAATCAAAACATTCCAAAATTCACAAGCATGAAATTTAATGATTTTAAAATCTTTTCTTACCATAATAATAAAAGATAATTATAACAAGAAAAACATACAAAATACTTTTAA
Organism: Biomphalaria sudanica; assembly: GCA_036873155.1. NCBI lineage: Eukaryota > Metazoa > Mollusca > Gastropoda > Planorbidae > Biomphalaria > Biomphalaria sudanica. Next base: position 1,741,336 of record JAZGLO010005707.1, on the reverse strand, counting down.
AAAACATACAAAAAGCTTATGGTATGGTAAGTGTAATTGTATCAACTAGTTTGGATCAGTCATGTAATCAAATTTGTAACAGATCTAGACTAATAATAATAAATCTGTGCAATTAGAAATATTTGTACCAATTTCATTCTTTTAGCTTTCATAATATGCTATGATTCCATCACTTGTCTGGACCAGTTGGGAAAGGGGGGGGGGGAAGACAGGGGGTAATTGGTGTGAATGTTACAGTGATTGCTTTTTAAATGTATAAATAAAAAAGTTTTACAACTTGAATTCAAACTCAGGGCTTAAGCCTCCTCAAGGGGACTATTTCAACTTATACCACCACATCTGTCAAGTACAATTTCTTTATCTTGTTTGATACCAAACAAAATAATTAATTACTAATAGTTTATTAACTAATGTGTTAATTTTTAAATTGATTCTTATTTTCTCAGGTACGAGAAACAATTGTGCAAAATTTTAGCTTGATCTGAGATTGGTTGGAGAAGAGATAGGGTGTGGGAGAAATAACATGTACAAACTTTTTACCAGACAGACAGAGTGAGTTGATATAAGCTTTGTAAAAAAATAACTCTTCTTGTTACTAAATGACAGACTTGTAACATTTACATGAGGGAAATAAAAGTATTACCTTGACATATTTTTCTAGAGCTTCTTGTTTCTCTGCCTCATGAACTCCAGACACAACATGAATTAGTACTCTAGGAAACACAAATTTAGAAGCTTAATGGAAACAAGTGATTTACACATTTAAAAAAAATCAATACTTACAATGTTCATATGATAAACTGAACATTTTATAGAAAAATAAAGAGAAAAAATTGGCCAGTATGGGTATTGAACCCATGAGAATGACATTATTATGGTGACACTCTATTAACACGGGCAACCAGGCTTACAACTATGGGCAAAGTTTTAGTTTCTAAATCTTATCAGACTGAATTGTGGGAAGTTTTATCTTGAAATAAATTATTCCAGTCCAGTCTCTTTTCTACTTTTAAAAAAATTCAACACACATTTGCAACATTTCACATTCATATTTTTTTTTATTCAACACAGTTTCACACCATTCCACATTCACATTCTTTTTTATTCAACACACATTTGCACTTTTGTTTTTACATTTGCACCCATGAAGAGAGTGAAAGTAAGAATTGAAAAAAACAAAAAAAACAACTTGAAACACAATATGCTACTCATTAATATTCCAACAGCAAGAGAAAATTTCTGTTAGTAGAAAGTAACAAAAGAAAATCTTATTAAGTCAAAGATATGTTCCTTAAGAAAATAGGTTCAATTGTTTCAGTCAGTCAGTCAAAGAAGCAACTAAAGTAAGGAAAAGGCTTGTAAGGACTCCTACCTGACTGAATTGACAGCTATATCTTCACTGACAGTCTTGCCCAGTAACTGAAATAACTGGTTCAACAAAGTGGGCAGAAACCTGACATAGGTGGACACCTCCACGGCCAGAAGAGACTGAGGGACATATCAAATAGTATCATGTACAACTACCCAAGTATTTGTATTGGTAGACTATTTAACACAAGACTCTGACAGTGCTGATGGGTCTCAAATCCATATTAAACTTGTACATATTAGGAACTATCTCACTAAGTGTTGTTTTTTTTCTAAACAATTTTTGTCCAAAGGTTATGATTACTATATAATGATGGTAAATTTCAATGATCAATGCTTTTAATTTAACAATGAGTTTACTTATGAGAAATGTTTCAAAAGTAAAAATATTTTCTTTAATTACAAAATAAATATGTTATAATACAGTACGTTATATAAATAAAAAAAAAAAAAAAAAGAGATGAAGGGTGACTGGTCTAAACTTGCTATTCTACCCTTCCCTCATGATGTAACTAAATGATGTCCTAGAGTTCAGCAGTGTCTAGTGTCTTATAAAAATAGATAGATCTCCCACCACTTTATTCTCTCCAGGGATACGTGGTCACAACAATTAATATGTATACAATTCAATTATTTATTCATTAAGTATTTCCAGGATATGCCTCTACCATTTTTTTTAGTTTCGAGCATTAGAGAGTAAAAACATTTTTTTTCAACTCTTTGTCTTTAGTTTTCCATGCATATTGAGTTTAGATTTGGACTGGTATCCAAGGTGTATAGCAGTGCTCATCTTGTGAAGAAATGTATAAAAGAAAGAATTGAAGTACCAATACTAATGCGAAATTTATTTTTTTTAAATCTCAAAGTAGAGATTGGTTACTGGGATTAGTTTCTGGCAACATGGTTGTAAGTCTACTGTCTAGCCATGCCTATCAATTCATTCTCTACAAACTTGCTAAATCTGACCATTTGTTTTTTTTTTATAAATATTTAAGAAATAAATCATTGACAAAATTTTATTCTATATTTCAAGGATTCAGAAAATTTAAAAAAAAAACATGCAAGTAAAGTTTATACTTTTGCTCACAAAAAATGCATAAAAAAAATAAAAATTTGAAAACTAAGCAAATGATTGCTGACGCACAAACAAAAAATCTATTTATTCAATCCATGTAATATGCTGTGCTGTGTTTCTTTTAGCTCATTATACTTTGTAATTTAAAAAACACAGCATGCCTCAAATAATGAACTAAAACATGTATTTAATGTTCCTTCTGATGATATGTAAAATATTACTTCTAGGTGTGATGTGCAAACAACATCAAATTCATAAAACTAGACAAGTGCTAGATGAAATCATTGATTAGTGAATGCAGAAAGCAACAGTCATCATTTGCATTTGATTTAAATTTTCCATTAAAAAAATGTATTGTTTAATTTAATGTTATTTGTGCAACTCTTTTTTTTTTTAAATTTAATGCAACAGAACCATGTTCTCATCCTGAACAAAGAAAAAAAGAAAGAAAAATAGAGTATTTATATATAAAAGTGTAAATCTATTAGGTATGTACTCTATTATCTAACATTTGATTAACATACCTATCTGTAATAAGTTTAACAATTGTATTTTTTAATTTCTAGTCAACTTATCTTGGACTATACCAAAACTATTTTATGATTCATGCATGTATGTCTATAACACCAGACACATTAAGAACAAATATTGTGCAATTAAACTTGTTAAAAAAACAACAACTGGCAAACATGTCAAAACCAATTCAAAGTAAAATATGTAAATATCGAAGCTATTGAAATGAAGAGTAATGAGAAAGGATTGAAGCTAAGAGAAACACACAGAATGTGAAAGTAAAGCATTAAAATGCATGCTCATACTTGTATACCTTGACCCCATTTAGCAGGGTCTGCAAATCCAAAGGTGCAATATGCATTGTATCCCCTTGTGGCCCACAATCACCATTTTCCAGCTAACATCAACAAAGTGAAATTCAAAGTCAAACCAAACAAAGTGATCAAACAAATGAGGAGAAAATGGTTGCAAAATATTCAGGTGAACAAAACATAAACAATATGGAGAAATCAGATAACTTATTTCTTTTTTAAAAAAATGCAATGTAGATACCTCCAGTAGGAAAGACATGTCCATTAAATGATATAATATAGATCTAGAACTACTCAATAAAGAATTCTTTAAAATGTGTAGGCAAAAAAAAAAAAAAAAAAAAAAAAAAAGCTAAATAAATAAATATCTGCATGCCAAAATTAACAAAAAATTCTTTTAGAATGTATCAATAGATTAGGTAATTGATCAGCTATAATAGAAAAGATTAGGTAAATTAACAGCTTTTATAAAAAAGATTAGGTAATTTAACAGCAATTATAATAATTGAAATGATTGATTAAAAATGTAAAACTTGTGCACTCTACAGTAAAGCAACATAATTGGAATAACCAATTATCATCAATAATAGTCCTAATGCAGTGAAATAATATATATTTACAATTATAAAATACATATTTGCCCACCTAACATATGGTGAATGGAAACAGAATCTAATTTTTATTTTTATTTTTTGGGGGGAGAAGAGAAAGTTAATTATAGAATTTCCTAAAGAAGAAAACATTTTGATGGTTCATATATAATTAGCTCAGTCCTTCCACTGTTTAGTTTTATAATTTTATAATTTTTATTTCATTGAAACTACATCTAAAAGAGAACAGAAGGAAAGAATCTTAATAATCCATTTCTTGTAGTGACTATACTAAAGTAAACTAAAATCTTCTGTTCGTCTCACCTTGACCTTGTTGACATTGTTCTCTATTGACTGTGGTCCACCTTGATCTACTTTTTGACAATGGAAGAAGAAATTGTGAAGATGCTGATCCTAAAAGTTTAGAATCAACATTTAATGCAAGAATAAACCATGAAGGTATCAAAGTGTACAGATTTAATTGACAGAATTCTTTCCATGTGAAGATGTTTAAAATAAAAAGTTTGACCAAACAATATGGGAGAGGTTTCAAGCCACATACATCAACAACAAAACTGTAATTACCTTTGTGTAGACTGTTGAGACCAAGTTCAAGTTGAATTTAAACAATGGCTTCCCTCCATCCACCCACTTCAGGTCACCACCAGTGGACTGTAATTATAAGGATGTAAACACTTTGAAATACATTTCTGACAGTATATAATATTCAAAAACTGTTACTTATTACTGTTAAATGATAAACACTATTGTCCTTGAAAAGATAAACCCATTTAATTCATAGATGACATTCTATTATAAACAAATACCTAAAGTGTTGAATACCATATGCTACTGCAATGTTGCAACTTATATCACCACATCTTTCAAGTATGATTTCTTTCCCTTGTTTGATATCAATTAAAATAATTAATCACCAATAGTTAATTAACTAATTGGTTATAAATTTTTAGCCAAAAGAAAATCTGCTGCAGAGGACAGACTTTAATGGTGAAAAGAAAATCTAAATTGACCACCGGCGGACAATGGTTATGCCTGCGCTATATGTGGCAAAAAATGTAGGTCACAGCTGGGGCTGTGTAGCCACGGGAAATACTGCCTTCTTCGTTGATCTTCGGACTCCAAGACAAGCCTTATTATAATTTTGTAATTGATTCTTGTTTTGTCAGGTACAAGAAATAATTTTGCAAAATTTCAACTTGATCCAAGATTGGGCGTGGGAGAAGAGATTGGGTGTGGGAGAAATATCAGGTACAAATTGCAAATTGTACAATTGTAAAGACAGACAGAGTTGATATAAGCTTTGTTCCTGTTACTAAATGCCAATAAAAAGATAAATCCATGTAATTCATCGATGACATTCTATTATAAACTAAGACCAAAAGTGTTGAATACTATATGCTCCTGCAATGCTGAAAAGAAAGTGTTCAACAAATCAATTGCTATTTTCAACCAGCATTTCTATAACCACCACAACATTAAATGTTGGTAAGTGACAGAAATAACAGAATTGTTTGTATGAGGTTAACTAAAAAGTAACCTTTATTTTTTTGCTCCACTCCAGAACAATTGAAAGATTTATATTTAAGTTAAAAAAAAAAAAGAAACATATAACTAAAAATCTCCATAATTCAATGTGTCTCACCTTGCCTAAAGAATCATAGTTAAGATACAATGCTGGAACAGTTGCTGCCACAGCTAGAGATTTATCTCCTGTCACAATCCTAAGTAAAACAAGACAATATGTAGTGCTCATTAAGTATTGCAGGAAATTTAATGTAACTTGATAGATTTGAGAATAAAAATAATTCTAATCCCATAATTAGATGGCTAGCTAATCAGCTCTCTTTCTCACCTGCCCTCCTGCAACAAGGGCATCCATGCATATCCTACTGGCATCTCTATAGCTTCCTTCTTCTTGATGGAGCTGGTCTTACCTACAGCCTTTGAGGCCTCACAGCTCACATGGTAGAAACGGAAAAATAAGTGGTGTTTCTCTTTCAGCTGGACGGGTAAACAGATCTTGACCTGTTCAAAGAAAAGTTCAAAGAAAAACGTACTATAGAATTGGATACATAATTTTTTTTTAAATAGGTTAATACAATACTTTCTGTGGCATGCAAGGCCCTATCAGCAACATTATATTTACAGTGATTCCTTTTTTTTTTAAAAATATTTCTAGTGATTACCAAGAAAGTTTCTCACCTCTTCCATAAAGTCAGGTATTTGGTTGTGATGTAATACTGTAGTACTGGCTGTTGTGGTTAACACTGACACTCCTGGCCTGCCATAGATTCTCTGTACAAAACCAAGAAACAAATACATTTGTCTGTATGGTAATTGCAGTAACACTTAACTGAGCACTAGTTGCAAGATGTGACAAAAACATAAATTTGAAACTTCTTCAGCATAATCATGCATCAAAGAAAGTGAAACTCCTCTTATCAAGAGTTGCTGAAGACTGCTACTTAAAGAATATTTTTGTTTATTTATTTCCAATGGACTTTGATTGACTTTAATATTCTTCTGCGTAAAAATAAAATTTCCCTTTTTATTTTACTACAAGAGTATTAGCTAGAAAAAATGTTTCAACAATAAAGAATGTTAATAGAAGTAGGAGATTTAATCAAGTAAATGAATAAGAAAGCTGTTATAATTTTGCACTACTTTGTCATTTTATCTACATGCCAATTTCTAATTTAACTCATTGACTGCTGTGCTTTTTTTTTACAAGGTGAAATTTAACATTTATAATACTAGTACCAATGATACTATATAAACAAATTTGACATCAAATTAAAGGTAAATGAATTCAGAATGTAACAAACAAAATATATAAAAAATGTAAATAGAAAACAAAGCTTATATTAGGGACAGAACTTTGCATTTACAACTTTATCTCTCAATAATATAGATTTTATTTCCTTTAATATCAAACAAAATAATTATCTACCAATTATTAATTCACTTAGTTTTTTTTTATTGATTCGTGTTTTGTTAGGTACAATAAATACTTATTTTAATTTTCAAATTGATCAGAGAATGGGTGTTGATAATGTTGACATATTTCCATGTAAATGTTAGACACAAATTATAATCTAAATAATGTGACCCTAAAAAAAATTAAAATGGATGTCCGTTTTAGTACTTAGACCTAGATCTATATTTTCATCTCTGCATTTCTGTTAAAACAATCTTTTAGAAAATTTACAGCTTTAACAAAAAGAATAGTGATAAAACAGTCAAAAAACTGATGATGAATCAATGATTATATTATTATATATCCATTTCTTTCTAGTCAGCATTAGAAACAATAACAAAATTACTGACCCTATCTGGGAGAGATGCCCCGCATCCAATAAGCTGACAGACATGCACATTTTACAGAAATTAACAATTCCTAGGACAACTAGAATGGAGTTGGTTCTATGTCCAGTTAGTTAACAGTAAATGTGAGGGAAAATAAGTCAACCCTTTAACTAACACTACAGATTTTAGATAATCACTAAAATCATCCAACAACTTAGAAGAAAACAATTCTAAACAGCTGAACAAAATATTAGACATAAAATTATAATTTCTGTAGTTAAGACTCTCTTCTAATTGACTTCTATTGCCTATTCAGATTATTCAACTTGTACTGCTTAATGAAGATTTCTTACTTTGAGTGGCACTGTCCCTTCTTCATCTGAATCTCGTAGCTCTATACAACAGGCAATGTTTCGAGCCTGAAAGAAATAAATTTTAAAAAAAAGTGAACATTGAAAATCTGAAAAACATATAGCACTATTATCACTGGAAGATGACAGCTTAGCAGTTTGAGGTAGTTAATTACCTCAAACTTTAAGGTTAACTAAATTTAACTACTAAATTAACTAAAACAAACTGCTAAGTTAACAACCTCAAACTTCACCCTTACAATAACAATAGCATTAAAGTCAAGAACCCAATTCTAGTGGCAATTGTTTTTATTTGGTAATCCCCCCTTACAATAAGAATAACTTTAAAAATAAACATTCCCTGAGTTTCATCCAAAACATTTATTTTTAGCACAAACCTTTGCAAATGCTTTCTGACCATCATACTTCAAGGACATGGGTCGGACATAAAGGTTATTAACATAAGAATTGAAAGGACTGCATAGCCTGGCATCATCTGGCACAAACTCTTCTATCTCTAGTGTTGGTAAACTACCCACTGCAGGCTCACTGAATGGCTTCACAGGAATTAAAGATGGAGTTAATGTATCTGAGGATATAAACAAAATTAAAGATCTCTTATTTTTATAATATTAAATTGAATAGAATTAAAACCAAAATTAAAGGAAAATTATTTTTAAAAAAAGCAAAAAAAAACAACAAATGAAGAATGTTTTTACTATGTGGATAAAATGTTAATATATATATATATAACTTACAATCTATATGCTTTTCTGGATCAATCTGATCAAAAAATATTTTAAAGTCACCAGGAATTTCTTGAAGTTTTGATTTTTTTTCTGGCCTGTAAACAATAAATGTTAGAGCAACTTTTGAGCTTCATTAAGAAACAAACAAATAAAATAAATGCACATGAAAACAAATCTAGCAAATATTTTTTTCTTTGAAGGTACAACTGCAATAAACTGGGTTAAAAAAGTCATTTCTATCCTTACTTTTTCAAATCGTTGAGAAGTTTTATGACCTCTTCCTCAGAAAACTTGGAATTCTCTTGTCTGTAAAGAGGCAGTTTTGTTCTTCCTCGAGGCATGGCCCCATCGGGAGACAGAGCTCTGAGGAAACAAGGTCAATCCAATTTAACATCTCTCCCTATCAAACATTCAGTCTTAACGGCCATTGATCAGATCAAGCCAATGCACAAGACTCACACACACACACACAACTTCTAGTATATTCTACTCACATGGCTGACCAGGCAAAGGGCATCCTGTAGTGACCAATGTGTGAGCAGAACTGTCTCATCTGCCTATACTGCTTCACTGCTGTTTTGGGATCACTGCCTTTGAGGTATGGCTCCAGACACTGATTGATAGGTCCCTGCAAGACTTTCTCTATCCGAGCAACTAAGTAGATATCTTGATGTCTACGCACTATAGAAAATATGCCCTGGACAAAATGGATAGGCAAAAAAATTGACAATTAATAAAGATTTACAAAACATGATTACTGTTAAACAATTTATAAAAAGTATAAAAAGTGATACAATTAAAGTTTATTTTATAGGCCTTTCACATGATATTGTGAACAAAAATGCAATAATATAACATAAATATTTTGTTTCTAGAATTTAATTAAGATGGTAAAAACTCAAAGCTTTTTGACAAGGTTTTTAGTGCCAGTATAAAAAGTTTAGTTTTAAAATGAGTTTAAGCCATTCCTATCTCATCATTTCACTTTTGCCTAATTGATGATTCAACATTATAATGTAAGATATACCACTTCCACTTAAACTTTTAGTGACAAAGTTGATCATAGAAAAAATAGGACACTACAGGTTTTCATATATAAGTGCTTGTCAGTTATACCTGTCTGCTGGGCTGAGCCACCCACTCTGACCTGAAACTGTTCCCATCAGGTGACATGGGCTCTTTCCCAGCCTGACTCAGCCTATCAGGGGGAGAAAACAACTCTGTTGGAATCATGCCTCTGATCTCAGGCTCATTAGGGTCAAGGTGAAAATCTTCAGAGATTTTTTTCCCTTCTCTAGCATCATACAAGGCAAAGGTCAGGAAAAATGGTTCAGGCTGTGAGGTAAAACATTTAAGGCTAAATTAACTATAATGTAAACAAGTCAAAGGATCATGGCCTATCAAAAGCTCAACATTTTTAATCAAAAACAAGTGAAAATAAATGTACATTTCAGTTAGGCAAGTGGTAAAGAGCTTGGCTTCTGAACTGAGGGATTCCCAGGTTTAAATCCTGATAAAGACTGGGGTTTTTAATTTCGAGATCCTTATGGCGCCTCTGAGTCCAGTCATCTCTAATGGTAAACTTACATTAGTTGAGGAAAAGTAAAGACTGTTGGCCACATGACACTCATTAACCGAAGGCCACAGAAACAATGACCTTAACATCATCTGCTCTATGGATCTCAAGTTCTAAAAAGGGTACTTCACTATTTTTTTTCAATGTACATAACCATAGTGCTGCAAATTAAACATGGTAGCACTAACATTAGAAAGAAAACAAAGCTGTCTTCATTGACAATAACAAATGTGTTAACCTTTCTAATGGGTGTTCAGCATTATCTAAAAATCCACAATAAAATTTGAAAGTGGGGGTGATCTAGCACACTTCCAGTCAAGATTAAAAAATGGATAGCCAAATAAAGCAATGGAAAACAAAAACGTCAAATATTAAGGCCCAAACAGGAACGCAAACTTATAAATCTTACATTGCACTTTTTATTCCCTTTGCCCTCATCTGCCAGATTGAGCTGTAAATGAAACTTGAGCTCCTCCAGGCGTATCAAAAACTTGTCAGCGTATTGCTGTGGGAAGACATCAACCACTGTTTCCTCCTCATCAGGAATATCTTCATCAAATACATTGCGCTAAATAATTTAAAAAAAAGGAAAAACATTCTTGAATAAAGTAAATTGCCAGAAAATGAGCAGCTAACATGGAGAAATAATTCAAATTTTTGTGTGAGTTATTTGCAGTAAATTCAGACTTCATCCTAATTTACTTACCCTCATATCTGGATATATGCCAAACAGATTTTGTCGTGCTTCTTGTCTTGCTTTAGCTAGAGATGAGTCTGTTTCTCGACAATACTAAAACATAAGGAATAAAGAATTCCATTAGCTGGCACCATCTGCACAATTAGACATAAACAAAAATATCTCTACACAAAATATCATAAAAAGATTTCTTAGAATTAACTACAAGATATTTTGTTTTTTCGGAATTTGAAATTAGCCACATTCAGAGAATCATTATGGACTTTGTAATCTACACTAAAAATGAAAGTCAAAGAACAAACATTTGAATTTTACTTCTACCCAACAAAGTGTTTATTTTCATTATTAAAAGCAGCTTTATCCGGAGTCAGAGTAGAAAATGTCAGTATGTATATATTTTTGAAAACACAACTATTACAGTTAAATATTAAAATGCTTGTGAAAACATGCTTCAGGCAATTAGGTCACATGTTTTTAGCACTCTTCATTAACAAAATCAGATGGAATATAAAATGGAGCCTTAATATTCCTTTTTTTTAAATTTCATCTTGCTTTTAACATTGAATGTTCGGTTTTCTATTCATACAAAAATGAGTAGTCCCCCTTTCTGCTTGTTTCAGAAGATGATCCACTGCAAGTAATAATAATTCTTGCTACTTTTACTTTACTATTTTCAATTTCAATCTCTTATTTATTACTCTAAATTCTGTCTAGGAAGGCAGTGGGACAATGTATTGAATGATAAAGAGTTTGGGAGATACAATACATTTAAAGAAAAAACATAGCAAAGAATAAAGTTGAGACAAAATATGTTTTTAGTGAAATGTCTAGAAATGCAGAGCCACTAATAACCAGATTTCACATTATCTACAATGTCCTCATGGAAAGTGACAACCATCAAATATACTCAGTAGTTCAGTAGCCTTTAAGAATATTTAAGATACAACATTTTATTATCAAAGTACTTTTGTCTTCTGATGATTAAAAATTCTAAAAATTAAAAGCAAATATTAAGGCTCTATTCTAAAAGAAAATGATTTTGCAGAAATTAAAACTAAAAAAAAAATGTGTGACTGTATACAGCTTAAAATTAAAGCCTTAATTTTGAGAAGCCCCTTTAAAAAATAGAAAAAACGTAAGAAGTGTGACGTGAACATTTTTGTGTCCAAAAAAAAAAAGTAGGTGTGCCCTAGCCTGTAAATATTACACCCAATTCTCTGGACCTCCTGCAGACTGTCAGGTATCTGGTAGTGTTGTTGGTGAATGAGATGTCTGGTAGGGGAACGACAGAGAATTCCAGCTCCTGTGGCCTCAATGTAGCAACTTGGTGGAAACAGCCATTAGTTGAAGCCACAGAGCGTGACTGTCATGTAATAGGAACATGTAGAAATTTCCCATGGAGCACAGCCACTGGCAGAATTTAATAGTGGGCAAGTTGCTGGAGGACAGCACAGTGCCTAACCCAACACAGTAATGGTCTCATACATTGAGGAACTTTGAGAGTTCCCAGTCCACGTCTGCCTGCTAAGACAAATACTTCTGAATGGAGAAAGGGTTCAAGGGGTATAATGCTCTGATACCATAAATGGATTAGTTCAATGGAAGAGGAATGACATTTATCAAGATTTAACTGAACTTCCATTGAGAACTTATAAGGGATAATGCTTAATAAGAAATTATTCTATTAACTACTGTGTATTTCTGCATTTCTACTTTCAAGCCCTAAACACTACCACTTACATGTTAAATGGCTGAAATGAAGAATTAATTAAAACAAAAAGTTACAACATTCAGGGTGAGTAGAGAAATGGGGAAGTAACTACATTGAACCAATAAATTATTACTAGAAGATAAGGCGATGGGGATACACACACACACTCCTTTTATAAAAACAAAACTTGGAATGGTTATTTCATGTTAGGCTTGGGAGAAAGTTTTTTAATATGTTAAGGAATCTAAGATGAAAAAATGAATTAGTCTTAGCTTCAAGCAGGACTGATGAAGCTGAACAAAACTACCAAGTTTTCATTCTCATTATCAGAAGATCTTTTACCCCAGTTTTTTTTCTCCTGACTACTTTAGCCACTGGAAGGGGCTCTTTAAACTCAATACCACTTTCTGAGACCAGTAAAGAAGAGTCAGTCACTTCTACCACAGGCAAGGAGGGAGAGGCAAGGGAAGCTAAAAGGGGAGTAGGGGTGGGCTGAGGGAGAGGTGCTGACATAGAGGAGGAAGAAGGCGGGGGTGGAGGAGGTGGTCTGCGAGGAGCGATCACTGGCTCCGTGCTAGCATCAGTGATTGAATCATTGGAATCTGTGCTCAGATCCCAGAGAACATCCTGCAATGTTTGGTGTCAATGAATTAAAGAAATCAAGTGGTATTCTAAGAAGGCAGTGAAAACTAATAGGAAAGAAAAAATAAACAATACCGTTCTGTCGAAGGTCTTCAGAAGAAAAACAATAATTAACTAAATAACAATATAACAATTGATACAGTCTAAATACATTTTGCCATTAATTTCCTCATCATAATCAACAAAATTAATATTCAAGTAATAATCAAATGCTAACACAGAAACTAACCTTAAATAGAACTGAATCTAAATCTCTTAAAAGAACTAACCACTTCTAAAGAAGACTTCAACATATTTTCAAATGTAAAATTTTCTCTGTCATTGACATCAATCTTAATATTTTGTTTTCAACAGGTTATTAATGTTATACTTTTAAAGACAAAACATCTTTTTTTTTAAAGTGAGCCCTAGCCAGATGTGTTAATAATTATGTTTACATAGATTCTATAAAACAATATTCATATCACTTTATCCAAATAAACCCTGCTATCCTGTTCTACTTAAGGCTTTACAACATCATACCTTTGACTACATATTAAAATTCTGATGGTAAATTGATCACAACATGTATTTGTAGGATATGATGGGAATAATATTGGATAAATAGGTGGAGGGGGGAGTAGTACATTATTGTAACAATCATGACAAAAAACAAATCATGATAAAAACAAAGTTATCTACCTTAACAACTGGATGATTGATACTGCTTTCTTTATAATTGTCTGGTGTACCTGAAGGGGTGTTCTCCTCTAAATACAAACAAAAATCACTGGATTAGTTACAAAATAAAATTAGACTAGCATTTACAGAGTTAATTCCCTTGTAGAACAAAAAAACAACAACATAAAAGGTTGTTGTTTTAGTTGTGGAACCTGTACCATTATTAAATCTAGTTTTAATTACCTTGTATAATGTTATTGTACATTGTGTGTTATTTAAAGGATTCCTAATTCCAGAATTAAAGCTTTGTATTTATTGTTGAAGGATCTTAATTGTTTGAATTAATAGTTTGTATCTGAATCTCCGGCATGAAGATCTTGTTTAAGTGTTTAGCAATTGTTTGAAATTACATTAAATTTTTACTTCCAAAAACACATTGCCTGATCAACACAATCTTATAGCAACATAAAGACATCTTTACATCAAAAACAAAAGATCTTCACATCTAGCACAAAAATAGAAATGATCTTCACAATATGAAAATAAAGGAAAGAAAAAAATATTCTGCAATACAAAACAGTAAACTGTAAGTAATCTTCAGTTTTATATGAAAGACATAGATTTGAAACTAAGTTAAGCAGGGTGTGAACAACAGATTTTCTCAGTAGACTTCTTAACTTTTTTTTTTCCTAGACTGCTGAACAAATCATTGAAGTGCTTCCTTTTTCTTTAAATCCCAACAGGGGCGTCAATCTTAGCAAGTGCTCAATACCAAAAAATTCTAATGCTAACAGACAAATTTTTCACTTTTACAATTATCAAACCAAACATTTACACAATTGAAGATATTTTTTAATAAGACTGTTTTTAAAAAGATTACCTTTAATACTTTCTCTAGATGTCTGTGAGGCTGTGTCTGCTGCATTGATCACTTTGTTTAATGTTGTTATCCAATCATTGGCCTCCACTTCACTTTCTGCTGCCAGCAAACAAGATGGACTCTTGTTATTCATCTTGATTTCAAAACAGAATTTTCCTTTCTTTGGATTCTGGAGAGGAACAAACAATAAAACTCAATGTGAAATGTTTAACTTAAATAACATTAAAATTCATTTCTATATTATATTATTATTCTGGTGCAGAGCATTCAAGGAGGTTGATTTGTTTGCTAGTTCAAAAATAAATGTCACACATACTTTTACCACTTCGCTGGCCAAATCTAGAAAAATAGTTTCCTTGGCATCAGACTTCTTGTCATCTTTGTAGATTTCTAGAGTGTATGTAAAGTCTGACTGCTGCTTCAGTACAAAATGTCTCTTCTTGAACTAGAGGATAATAGGAAAGATAAACATATTAATTGAAAATTAACATATCTGCAACAAATGAGAAAATTAAGTTTCCAACCAACTATTTGAATAGCAGAAAGAAGGAAATCATAAACCTCAAGAAAACATTAGTTTCAACCAAGGACTATTTGATTTAGCTGCTGCCAGTAGTTTTATACTTTATATATATATATATTATTTGATTTTATTGTATCACTTTGACTTAAGTTGTTGATTCCTTAGGTCCTGAGTGTTGTCTAATGACCAGTGTTTTCTTTTCTGATGTTGGTCAGCATTCTTTAGGTTTTTCTTTAGGTTTTTGACAGAAGGCCATGTTGTTGGCTTTAGTGTTATATAGTCAGGATGTTAACTAATAACCAATCAGTAGGATTTCTGTCCACTGTTGGTGGGGCCAGTACCTTAGTTGTGTCAGTGATAGATGAGAAGTTTGATGATTGTGTGAATGACTCTTCACAAGTGAAAATTCTTAAATAATAGTGTGAGCAAATAAGATGTAGTGCATCTGTAGTTAATAAACCCTAATGTTATTACTATATTATATAATACTTTTTCATCTATTTTACCACATGAAAAAAAAAGATAATTACATTAAAAAAAAACAACTAACCTTTACTGAGTTATTGCAAATACTTTTGTTTTTAGGTGTCTAACCCCTGAATTTTTCAGCTAAACACTTTCTTATTGAAAGGTAGTTGTACATGACTAGTGCTTAAAGTAGAAAGGGTTAAAATAAATGTGTACCCCCTTTTTTTTTACTTAGAAAAAAAATTATGGTAACTTGATTTTTTGTTCTTTCCATTTCTACTTCGGGGGCGCGGTGGTCAAATGGTTAAGCGCTTGGCCTCCGAACCTGAGGTGAAGACTGGGATTTTGATTTTGGGGAAAGTAAAGGCAATTTGTCGTTGTGCTGGCCACCTTAACATCATCTGCCCCATAGATCGCAAGGTCTGAAAGGGGAAACTTTAATTTTTTTTTTCAGTTTCTACTTCATTGTATGCAAGAACATGTCAATTGTTTACCTTGGAAAAGCTAATGATGTTGTCCTTGCCGCCACTGGGACCCTTGAGCAGCCATCCCTTCTTTGTGATACTTGACATAAAGCCATGGCTGAGTGTGTCCTGCATCAAAAACAATACATTCAAAGTCTGGGTAATAACATATTTGATCTTTTAATTCAATATATTGCATTGGGAAATTTACAATTCAAGAAAATTTTGAAAACATTTTGTCAAGGTTGGAATTTCTTACCCCTTCATTGTGCAGCTGTAACCAACACTAACACTTCATATATATTTTTTATACAATTAAGAATCTGTCCATCTGCTGATTCCAGGGTTTGCTGGTGGCTAACCCAGAACCATCTTGAACAGGTTTTGAAGTGGTCTAAAGCTAATGGTGTACAAGAAAACCATGTAACTGCACGACTAATTGCGGTAACATACCCAAAAGAAATGGTTGGACCAAGGAATTTTTTAAAATGTATGATCTCCCACTTTTAAACTATAGGACAGACTAACTTAAAAAGGCAGGTGTGTATCCCATTAGACATTCAATTCATTCACATTCACCTGGTTTCTAGCCTGTAGAATGTAAAGCTTTTGTGTCACAAGTATTCAGAAAACCTCAAACAATGACAGCAACAAGTATCTAATAATCTATTTGTATATCCTGAATGAGGAGCAGGGGAGGGGGGGTGAGTGTAAATAAACAAAATGGACTCACATCATCTCTTTCTTCCACATCTGCATCAATTTCAAATATGTGTTCCTGGAGGGGTTCTTTCTTGGAAACACTGCAAGAGAGACAACTCTTATCATCTAGCAGAACTCAATGAAAAGAATAGAACAATGTAAACTTTATTCCTACTTTTAACATTTTCTGTTTATATAGATAGCAAATGAAGGTAGCCAAGAAATCAAGAGAGATAAATTAAATCTAGGTGTATATAGATCTGAAAGAGTGCCTTTGTTCTCAAAATATAATTCAGATTTCAAGAACATTGTAGTGATGCTATGTGCACAGATGGCCAACTGCCAAGTATAAAAGGAAAAAAATACAACTTTTTAGATCGAAAGACGTTTTGAAAAAAAAATGACAATAACAAAAAAAAACAACAACAGAAAAGCAGACTAAGACATCTTTGTCCATTACCTGTCATGCTTACATAGAAACAGTCATTACATTGAACAAAAAGAAGTAGAAAAACTGTGGGAGCTCAAAATGTCAAAAAAATAAAATAATAAAACTAAGATCAATGTTCTCATTGTTTTGTTCACTTCTTATCCTACAATTAACTAACTTTGGAAACTGTTCACTTCTTATCCTACAATTGACTAACTTTGGTAACTGTTTACTTCTTATCTTTCAATTGACTAACTTTGGTAACTGTTTACATCTTATCCTACAACTGACTAACTTTGGAAACTGTTCACTTCTTATCCTACAATTGACTAACTTTGGAAACTGTTCACTTCTTATCCTACAATTGACTAACTTTGGTAAATGTTTACTTCTTATCCGACAACTGACTAACTTTGGTAACTGTTTACTTCTTATCCTACAACTGACTAACTTTGGAAACTGTTCACTTCTTATCCTACAATTGACTAACTTTGGTAACTGTTTACTTCTTATCCAACAACTGACTAACTTTGGAAACTGTTCACTTCTTATCCTACAACTGACTAACTTTGGAAACTGTTCACTTCTTATCCTACAACTGACTAACTTTGGTAACTGTTGATAACTCCCAGCATAAGCCTGGTACTTGAACTTGACCATCTGTAGCTCACTGGTGTAGGTCTTCAGGCACTCTTTCACCATAAGACTGGATACTTCCTGGACAGCATTTGCAGGCACAGTGGACACAGCTGTTCTGATCTTGCGAACTGAATTAGGAGGCTGAAAACAAAATGCAACAGCAACAAAATAAATTGTCATGCATTTTTTACAGTGACACATTTAGTTGAGTACACCAGAAAGAGCTGGAGAGAAAGATGTACACCTTGTTTTATTATGGAAGCATAAATGATTAATCCTCGATAAAAAAAATACATGCAACAGAACTCCATATTATCCAGAGCAGCAGAAGTGATCATACAAAAAGTATAATCATATTAAAGGTATGATCAAACAAAGAATTTATAGTGTGATCTTCTGGCTTTTTTTTTCCCTGTAAGTACTAGGACTGGCTTTTATTTTTTTTTTTTTAAAGAAATAAAAAGGTTTTATCTTGTAGCTGGTCTAATAACATCTGTAAAACTTTTTGTTTTTATCGTAACTTGCAAAAAAAGCATTTCCACATGTTACATGAGTGACCATTTGGTGGTCCACATTCTAACAGAATGTAGTTTGATTCTGTTGATTAGCAAGATTTTGGGGAAATTTTAATTATTTATTGGAACAAACAAGAGTTGTTTTTCTAATATTTCAAAACAACTAGTACATTGCACATGTGGATGAAAAGACAGCCTAGATGTCCAGATTCAGACAACTTCTGCAATCATAAGAGCATCAGATTTGGGGAGTTGCTATATCTTCTAACATCTTTCTACTCTTAGCATGAGTTTGAGCCTTTGAAATTTAAAACACTGCCTTATTTAATTCCTTAAAAGCATTAACCAGGCTACTTCAATACTGACTAAAAGCATATAAAGAGAATAAACCTTAGGGATAGTTTTGAGGCTCAACCCCACTCGAAATACAAAATGTATCCCAACCCTCAATGTTGAGCCCATTTGATATAATTAGATATGTTTTCTCTTTTGCAGTTTGTGCAAATGGAGGAATAGGATTATTCCCTCCATAGCAGCTACACATCTGTCCAAAGCTTGAATTATCTGAGTCTTTCATAAAAGTAATGTTCAACAGTTTTAAATAGGCAGGGAACAGAGTAGCTGTGTAAGGGTGGGGGTGGGTAATACATAAACATATACAATGAAAGGAAAAAAAGCAATGGATGTTAATCAAAAATGTGTAAGACTCACTGGTAACAGGACATCATCATGTGGAAAATTGAGCATATCTCTCTGAGGGTCATTGTGGAGAAGGACTTTGTTCTTGACCACAAAATTTTCATAGTCCACTGGCTCTACTAATTTTGGCCTAGACTGTAGAGGAAAATAGGTTAACATTAATAAATAGAAGCACTAACAACTCTCTGTTAATCATATAAACTTTTAATGTAGCAAAAAAAAAGGAATTAATCTTTGCCTATTTGTATGGTATGCACTCTAGACTATGATCTTGCTAGCCCTAGATTCAAACCCTATCTACTGATAGCTAAAAATATTTCTAATCGCATAGATTATATAGATTATGACAGATCCAAACTAATTGGTACAATTACACTTAATATCAGCTTTGCTGGGTTTTTTAAAACTATTTTTTATGTTTTTCTTGTTTCAGTGAGTGACAATCACAATCAATTTGAGAACCACTAAACTAAAAAGCTAATCTAACCAGGTATTTATTTATTGCATCATTTTCTTCTAATTTTCTGCCTTGCTAAGGCAGTGCAAAGCACATTATTTACATCTAGACATGTAAATTTAGTTTGTCATTAGGGAAAGACAACTACATTTTGATTGCTAAGAGCTGACACCCCTTGTGTTCTTGAGCTGTTAAAGGAAAAAAAAAAACAACCCTCCAGAAATAATAAACACCACTAGTTTAATTAGAAAAACAAAATAAGATAACAGGCTTTCAAGTTATTGTATTGTATTTGTAGTTAAGAGTTACTGTTGTGGTTCATATTACATAAAGCTATGGTGTACTGGGTTGATTTAGAAAAAAGAAGAAACAGTTCATAAGAATTAGTCCTAGAATATGGAACAACAAATGTGTTGAGATCCTTGTGCCTTTGTGGATATTTTAATCATGTTATATTTCATTTTATAAAATATATTTTGTATGTTGTAACTATTCCTACTACTGCTTTTTATATATATATATAAAAAAAAAGATTTGATAGGAATGTACAGTTGACTAAAATATTAAATTCATTAGCTCATTAGTTTGAGTTAATTGGAATTCTGAATTGCATTGATAGAAAAAATCAAGCAATAAATGACACAAAATTGTACCAAAACAGCATTGTGACCCAATTAAGCTCAATGCAATGAATCACAAGTAGTAATTATAATTATAAACAATGTGCATGCTTGATCCAATTTTACCCAAATAAAACTGAAATATCTTGATGAAGCTATTTTCAGTTTAAGGTATTGTGAAAGTTCAGTGTTCACAAATTTGTCAATCTGGATTACTATAATACTATATTAAAAAAAACAAAAACACTTTCTCCTATGGGAATTTTATAATAAATTTTAAATGCATTAATCCCCTCTTTATTTAAAGAGAAAACAAAATAAAGAAAATGTAAGCTTTTTATAGTTATCTGCATTTTTCAATGCTGAACAATTTTTAAAAAAGTAGAGCTTTTAAAAAAGTCAAACATTTAGGTGAATCTCCTTTTGGCATTCAAAAGGCATCTTAACAATTTAAAGGCAGTTATCATATAAATTATTTTGCTCAGGGAAAAAGAATAACAGCCATTCTTAAGTAACATTCACTTTTTCTTATTGATGATAAATACACTAAGTAAAGTTTCAAAAAAGTGTGACCAGTATAACAAAGATAAACCAAAATATGTTAAATGTTTTCCCAATAAAAGATATTAAACAATTCCTCACACACACACACTTACACATGTGCACATTTATAGTCTACAGTTTTGAACACTGCCCTTTTGCAATGCATACTATTCTTCTAATTATTCTACAAAGAGGATCAAAAAGTGAAGCTCTAGCTGATAAAGATCTGCTGTAACACTGCAGAACAAAAACTGTTTAAAAAAAAAAATCACAGCCTCTTGGCTCATGTCAATAGTGAATTACTGGAATGCTAAGACAAACACACAAGAGACAGGGGCTGCTTTAGAAGGCAGAGGGGAGATAAGTGTGACCAAAAGTTGTCTACCTTGTTTCAAACTTTGGGCCCTGCAACTAGATCTAGTGTCACAGTAAGATATCAAATGTTGACAAATGTCCTGCATACCAGCAGATTTGGTACAACAGTAAAACTCAGCTATTACTAAAATTCACTATTTTTTTTATGTTTGTGTCACTGAGTGACCTATTTGCCCAAGTAGTAGAAGCTTTAATTTCTACCTTTAATATGAAATGTCCTAAAGAGAAAGAAATGCTATCACAAGTTGACTGGTGGAATAGTTTTATCTCATCCTAAATGTTGAATATTAGACAACAACACTTTACTGTGAGGGATGGGGAAGAATAGAGGGATAGAAACAAAACATTGCACAATTCAAAACTGAATCTTTGAATTATTGTAAAATATCTGAGGTAAATCTTGTATAAGTTGCTTATAAAATAAAACAATTACAATGATGTTAAAGCAGTTGAATTGATGGATTTTTTAAACAGCTCATAAAAAATATTTAATACTAAAATATTTGTTAAATCTTGCTGAATACAAATACACTAATACATGTTATACTCTTAAAGATCAAAATAATATAATTAATATGTAGACCAGCTGCTAGCAAACTTCAGATATCTTATCTTATTTTTTTTACACATGTTTCTTCAAAAAGAAGATAATTATGTCTTATGCATATTCATGTGTTAATCTAGTTGTGCATGTTAATTAGAGACTAAAGCTCTGCTTAGTCATTAGTTTTCCAGGCTGATTCCTTTCTCTAATGGCACTAGGGAATAGTTACACTATTGCTCTTGTCCTAACACTAATTGAGATGATGACTATTCAACCAAATGATAAAGGCATGTAGGAAGTGTATCCTACCATCAGCTTCCAAGCTGATAACTATCTGCCCCAGCTTGTAAGTTGTTCTTGTATCACAGTCAAGTGTTGGGGAATGAAGAATGGGAATGATAGGGAATGAGGGATGAAGATGTTGGGGGTCAGAGATTCATTGATTCATAGTAACTTGGTTTTTAGCAAACACCAATATGACATGGCCATTTTGTTCATGAGATTTCAAGGACACATTAATAAGAGAAAAAAAAATCATTTACCCATTACTCTTAAAGCCAACAAAGTCAACTGCTTCATAGATCCATTTAAAAAGAAGGCATATTTATTTGATTTGGATAGATTCTTTTATCAAAGTTGAGATGCATTCAAACAAGTTTAATTTAAAGAATAGAAAAAAAGTAAATTCTAAAAAGACTTCCAGAGAGAAAAAAAAATGACTATCACCTAAAAGGGAAGTCAAATTACTAACTGACTGAATTGTAAAATATCTGAGGTAAATCTTTTATATGTTGCTTATAAAATAAAACAATTACAATGATGTTAAAGCAGTTGAATCATGACCTGTCTAATGTATGAGATAGATCAGGTTTACTACAATCACACAGAACAACCTGTACTGCCTGGAGTCAGATCAAACCTGACAAGTGATTTATTGCTTGCTACCAAGTGTTTGTTAGGTAAACTAGGTCGTTAACCATCTGTAGGTGAATTCATGCACCACTGCCTCCAGGATGAGTAGTCCTTTTATTTTGGCTTCAGTCTCTCAACACTTTTACTCTCTCAGAAACAACTCAAGACCATTAGCTCAAAGTGTGGAGTTTATCACAGTTCCTTTCATTTGCTTAATAAATATAGCAGAAACAGCTACAATGTCTGACAGGAGAAAAAGTCAAGAATCAGAAAGCCTCTTTTTTCCATTTTCCACAATTTACTCTCCACTGACCAAGTCTAGCATAGATTCCTACCATAACTGAATACTTGACTATTCACAAAGATACACCTGATAAAAAACATTCCAGGTTACACATATGAATTGGTAAATAAATATGTATATATATATATATATATATATATATATATATATATATATATATATATATATTTGGTTCCATAAGGTTGTCCTTGTTAGAAGTGGTAAAGGAAATAAGCACTTTCTATAAAATGCTAGCAATGGAAAGTGTCTCAAATAGCTTCTGACAACTAGTCCAACTCCTGGCCTTAATGTGTGACTTAGATATTGGGTCAGGCAGAACTGTTATCACTAACAGAAAAAGAGGCACCTAACCCTATATGCTTCAGACAGGCTGGCAGCCTAGGAGAAGGATAACTCAGAATTTAAGCCTCTGCTGCCTTGCAGCTATATCCAAACCAAAGAAAGAGTCAGCCCTGAGAAAAAATCAGGAGATGGTGACCCTTAGGCAGCTTGCAATACACAGTCTATCAGCACTTGCCGTTCCTTTGGATAGATCTTCAGCTGCATGGAGAGGGCGGGGGGACTGCTATGTAGGCAACAAAATTCTGACCACAACTAATGCCCAGGCATCTATCTCACTCCATGTGATGATCCATAGCCAGTTCTCTGCTGAAGAAGGCCATATATATTAGTTTTAAAACTCAAATGTTTCTAAACTTCAAGTAAACAGTTGTGCTGTTGATCCAGTTGTAACATAAAAACACTAAACTGTTTTATACAGGCATTCACATCAAAATGCTACTTTGAACAACACTAATTCAGCTTAAAAAATAACTGACTTGAATTAGAAAAATGAATAGCAAATAAGGACATTAAGAAAAGCTGAGAGAGAAGAAGAAAAACAAATGTATAAACATATACGGTGTTCATTTCAATGTTGAATAAATGTTACTCAAAGTTTCTTTTTTTGAATAAAGGCCATTACAATACAGCCATCCCCAATAACAACCTTTCTATTTTTGACACATGTCATGTTGTGTTGAGTTTAATTTATCTGATATATTAAACAAATCTTCAACATTGCTGCCATCTGTTCTACTAAAAGCAAGAGTGTTTGGTAATATAAACAAATGCAAAATAAAAAGACAAAAATATAGTAACATCAAAGGATTTAACATTCATCTTCAGGAATTAAAACATACAAAATAGCTTGAAGTAGGCTCTTCTAATTGGAAAGACACAGGATAATAACTCAACCCTGAAAGCATGGACCATGTCCACCAAGCAACAATAATTATTTTGGCATATGATTGAAGATACTGAATGACAACTGGTAATTGTATTGGCCACTCAATGCCAATGACCCTTTGTGAACTCTACTTCACCTGCCCCATAAACAACATCTTTGAAAGATTCTTATGCTCAACACAAGTAACCAGCCTGAATACTAAGATAAATGCCTTTTAGGTAAGATTACCAACTCCCACACAATCAGTGTTTCACATATCTCTAAAACAAATTGGCATCTGTGCAAAAAAAACAACAAAAAAAAAAAACAAAAAAAAACAGCTGTGTTGCTCTCTACATTTGATTCTTTTTTCCCCATCAGCCCCTGGTTATATAGTTAAACAATTCAGGTAAAGAAAAGGTTGCTTTGACATGCTAAAAAAAAAAAAAAAAAAAAAAAAAAAAAAAGGGGGGGGGGAGGGGTGAATTATGAAATCTATTTCTTTTTTTTTAAAGGGAGGCCAGCCAACCCTTCACCTGCTCTTAAAAAAACATCCCTAGGAGAAGCACCAACCTTACCTCATCAGCAGCTCTTCCCAACCCCTTCCCTCCTCCCTTCTAACAACCAAAGTCTATTACAATCTTTTCTTTCCTCTTCTTCTAGCTGATTCCCCAAACCCTTATGTTCAACTGACAAACTCAGTAGTTGTGTTTATCTCCCCTGAAGACACACTGTCTGGTTCATTTATTTTCAAATGGATTTAACATTTTTAACTCTTTAGAGGTTTAAAAAAGAATGATCCCCCTCATCTCCCCCCCCCCCCCCAAATAAAATTCATGACATATAACGAGGCATGTTAAAATGTACCATTTTGTGCCTGGCTGGCTGAAGTGTTGGGGTTTTTGTGGGTTTTTTTTAATCTCTCTCTCCCTTTTAGTTTTTCAACATTTTGTATTGTTTAATAATGTAGCAAAGTCTTGTTTAGTCAGTGTCAATATAATATAAACATTTCATTAATTGTACTGGACACTTGCCTCTCCTCTTCACCAGTCATCTATGTTTAGATTTCACAAGAGTTATTAACAATGTAACTTGTCAGGAAAAAAATTACTCAGACAAAACAAATGTTTTCATTTAATCTTTTTATGTAATTATTTGCATTGTCAGTAGGCATATGGCTTAAGAACATATATATTTTTCATGTTCATTCTTTTTTAACAATGGGGTTTACGAAAAGAAAAAGTCTTTGGATCTTAGAAAAGCTAACTAAACTCATAAGTGTAAACTAGCTGATTACCAACTAAAATAAGTTTTTGGTTTTGCTTTATAAGTTTAGGATGTTCCTTCCAAAGTGCAGATATGAAGATTATTCCATTCTAGTCCAAAGCTCCTGCATGAAAGCAAAGGGTAGAAAAGGGGAGGATTTGAACTTGGGACCATCATGATGACAATCTGTGCATACCCAGGACCAGGCAGTCATCTCCATAGAGTTATTTATAACAAAGCTATGAATATGTCTTCTGAACAATTAGTTTTAAAACATTGCGTTATTATCAGTTTTATCTTTATCAAACTTCAAACTTAACAAGAAAATAATTGTTGAGCCTAAAATATGTTATTACCAAGTATTTATAAATAGACAGAATAGATTTGTTTGCAACAGATAATTGCTTATCTTGAAATCTATTTTCCAAGAAAAAAAAGATGGGAATAAAAATAGTTGATGATGATTATGTCAAAACTAAATTATTTGTTCTGCTTGATTGAATAGTATGATAATTGTTTCTTACTCTAATAAAATATCTGTTGTTAAGCCTTTAAAAAAATAATTTTATTCTACACTCAAAGCTTTTGGAAGATAACTAGGGTAACTAGGTGCTGAGAACAATACAATTTTTTGACCAGGAAAGAAAAGTTAATTTAACTCTGCTGACAAACACTTTAATTTAGTCTGAGCACATGAAGGTCATTTGAGGAAAGAAATATATTAGACTAGTGGTTCCCATACTTTTTTGTCTCGTAGACCCCTTGCGTTGTTTTTAAGATTTTGGAAAACCCCTTGCTTAGCTAATTATGCATTTTTGAAAAATCAATTGTGACTTTTCCAAAGATTTCTAAGTCATATATTTATTATTAAAATGTAAATTTAAACTATTTGTCCATTTTTAATGTTATTTTCATTTTATTTCTATGAAGACAGCATAACGCCATATGCGCCGAATGTGTCAGTCTAACTATTTAAACAAGATATTTACATATAAAAATTTTAAGAAAAAAAATCTTTTGAATAACAGGATTAAAATTTAAAGGATTAACTGAGATAAAAATCATATTTGTGTATTAAGTTAAAATTAATGAAAAATAAAATTTAAAGTCTTGACTTGCTTAAAAAATGAGTTCCACTATCATAGACCCCCATTTATATCTCTCAGACCCCCTGATTCCTTTTTGTTCACTCGTAGACCCCTTGGAAGTCCTCATAGACCCCTGGGGTCTATATAAACCACTTTTGGAATCACTGAACATTAAGGTTTCATCATCAAATAATTAAGCTATAAAATAATTTTGTTGTTTTAAGTGTTAAAAGATAAAAAAAATATCAGACTTTCTAGGATTCTATGTTGGCCACAGAAACAGATGAACTTTACACCATCGTCCTTATACATCACAAGGACACTGTCAAAGCATTAGGACTAAAGCAAAAGTTCACTAAATCTCTTAGACACAGTCACAACTTTATAAATAAAAACAAGAAAAATATTTTTAATCCTTTTTTTTTTATAAAAAAAAAAAAAAAAAAAAAGCGTATTAAAGGGAAATAACTGCTCATTTAAAACCACATCTCTCAGTAATGTAGAATTTATTTGCCTTATTTAATATCAAACAATATAATTAATTACAAATAATTAATAGACTAACTGCTTAATTTGTTTTATTGATTCATGTTTTGGTTTTGTCTAGATGTCAATTAATAATTGTGCAAAGTTTCACCTTGATATTAGAATGGGTGTGAGAGAAATAACATAGCGTACAAACTTTTTACCAGACAGACAGCTTTGTAATAAAAGTCCACAGAATCTCTTTTCTAAAGACATATAGTCAAAATTTTGTGAATAATGAGACAAAGGTTGGATCAAAAACCTTTAATAGCCAATGAATCACACTCTGAATGACTTTGCTTTGTAATGTGACTTAATATAAGCATTATGAAGTAGATTTTTTAAAAAGAAATGTATGCTTTAAAAATGTAGTTTGTTCCTTAACTTTTTAAAATAATTTATAATATAAATAAACTTCACAGACTTGCTTGGTCTAGCACCTAAATCAAGTTATAATGTAATATAAATTTTAAAATACTTTTATTAGATCTAATTGCACTACACTCTGCTTTTACAATTTTAGTGGCCCTTTAATTTATCTATCATGATTACCTAATGTCCTAATTACCTTTTCTTTTAGTTTTACTTAATTTTAGCATTTTGTTGGTTTAGTCTAGTGTTAGTCAAATTTAGTGCCTAACCTGGAAAGTAGAATTAAGAATAGATCTAAATCTAGACTCTAGTACTCTTGTTAAGTCGAGTCAGTCTAGTGACAGTCTAGTCTAGATATTCTAAGATATCATTTAACCAATACTGGCAATCATGTGGCAATACTTTCAACTTTCATTATTTTTTATTAATTTGTTGTTTACCTGAATGGCACTCTCCCTCAAAGCCTGAGAAACCGATTCTCTCATTAATGCGGCCTTTCCTTTGCCCTGAAGAACACCGGCAAATCTTCTTTCTGTCATTTTCAACTATATAGATCTAGATCTATATTCGCGATTTTCTATGTAGATCTATAAAAATCCTTATTGCAAAAGAACCATTCTAAGTTGAAATAGCGGAAGTATTTTGTTACACACTGTCGCCATTTTAACTACAAACAGTAAAGGGAACTAATCGTAACAATTTCAGTTTAGGGGAAGCTATAATGAAATACTTTAAATACAATTTTACAAAGTTATCTCTCCTTTGCCTTTACTCATTTTTGACATATTTCGAAGTGTGGTGCGTGTAAGTGCAACTGGTGGTACTTCAAATGTTCAATGCTGGGCGTAGCCGGGGGCGATTCACCCCTACACCAAAATGAAATCCGCCGGGGGGGGGGTGTCGAAATTTAGATTTTTGCTTCGATTTTGTTTCTTTTAGGAGAGATTTTAATACTGAACCATCACTTACCCCAGCACAGCCAAGGGGTTTTTGAGTTTGAAACCCTTTACCAGGGGGTTTTGCATTTAAATCCCCCTCTTCTATAATAAAAAATAAAAATAATGCAAACGACAGTCCCCAAATTCTAAGAGCATAGATAAGAAAACTTTTGATTTAAAAACCCCCTCCGAAATTTACGATAAAACCCCCTCCTCAATATAAGACTAAATCATACATAAGTCACCAGATTCTATGAGCGTAGCCAAGAGGGGTTTTATGTTTAAAACCCTCCTCCAGCGAGGTTTGCAGCTAAAAACCACCTCTTTAATATTTTTTTTTAAAAGCAAATTACACACTCAAAATCCTATGAGCGTAGCCAAGCGAGGGGCTTTACCCCCCCCCGAGCTTTTTTAAAAGTTTAAAACCCCTCCAGATGGTTTTGAATTTAAAATCCACATACTGAGAGTTTTGAGGTTGAAAACCTCTTTTTTCAATATTATTCTAAAGCAAACTACAGTCACCAAATTCTATGAGCGTAGCGAAAGGGGTTTTGAATTTGTGAAAAAGACTCCAAAGATTGTTTAGTTGAAAATCCCCCAACAGATGATTTTGACAAGAGCGTAGCCAAGATAGGTTAAAAATTTCTACCAGTGGCTGGGCTCCATTAATAAAGTGCAGTGAATAGTCATCTGCTGGAATCGAAAAGGACTCAACAAAGATTGTTCAGTCAGATTTTAGGAGTCTGTTATAGAGATCGGGTCTCAGCATATTCTTTCAATAATTATTTTAAATTCATGCGCAATTACATAGACTCTGTCAGTGCTTTAAAAAGATAATTGCCGGTACTCAGTGATGAATTGCCTAACTTTTAACTACTAATAAATTAATAATAAAAGTTAAAATACAGAAAGAAAAGTAATAATTTTTTCCTCACATTGAAAAAGGTGCCAGTACGCCGTACCAACAGCAACAGTTTGCCTCTGAAAGAGACAAATGGAGAGCTCTCGCGATGGCCGCGGGACACACATTTTGAGGCCCAGAGGAAATCCCTTGTAGAAAACAGGCACAGAAGACGTAAGGAAACTTAAACAGACCCCCCTGACGAACAACGACTTTGTCTGCATTAGATGTGGAAAAATATTTAGGTCGAAATTGGGTTTGCATAGCCATGAGAAACATTGTACTCATCCTTAGTATTCCTAATCGAAGTTATTGCTATTTACTGCGTGCATATGGAGATCACAATATTGTCACATATTTATAAAGAAGTTTTCGCAGCACTTTTATATAGCTCTTCAAACTGACTGCTCTATAGAAAGAATCTAAGGCTCCGTGAAAGTTTCCACCTAAGATACCTGCAATACGCTGTCAAGGCTACTTTACTGAAAAAAAAGTTCTGCTGGCCACTAGTGGAGACAGTGTGTAGAACTTATTGTTGAACAGCTGCGCTAGGTAGAACACTTAGGCTAAGTCGTTTGAGGGATGACTCTATGCCAAAGACGATCATACCAGGCGATCTTACAGGAGGTGACTGACTTAGGCTTCAGTTCGCCACCATTGGCATTGACTATAGAGGAAAACGCTGGAAACTAATGGCTTCTAAAAAGGACAAAGTTTACATGAAACACATTTGATACCCTAAGGAAAGCTACCACAAAGTTTTCTCAAAGTGGGAGACTTCAGTCCAAAAGCCAAGAAATGAATCCTACAAAAATTTATTTGTTTCTTTCTCTGTGGGACTACATCAGCGCTATCCGTGGACTGGGGAATGTGAACAAGGTCAAGACATATTTGTGTTCTAGTCACTAAGGGGAGTTCTTAGTGTGTCGAGCGTTTCTGATTGTGTGTGTGTGTGCCCGTGTGCATGTGTGTGTGTGTGTGTGGATTTACACGCTCTTGCACATTTCCTAATAGGATCAACAAAGAAGTCTTAATCCTTTGTTTACAATTGGGATTTGTCAATATGATATAGTATTACTGTCAACTTAATAATAGTTTAGGTCAGCGTTTCTCAACCATAAGCCCGACGTGCTGTCAAGAGCACAGGGTGCGTGAATGTGCGGTCATTTATTTTTCAAGGGAAAAAACTGTTAAAGTTGTTCAAACATTAAAATGCATAAATTTCATATTTCAAATATTTCATTTTCTAAATAAAACCTTTTACGTTGTTTTTGCGAGAAGCGTCTGCAACAAGATATCGATCGTCTTTAAAACGTTAATTTAAGAAAGCAGTTGAATACGTTGCTGCTGACGCGACGCGATTCTATTCATCTTTCTGACGTCAAAACGGTTGATACTGAATTTAAAAATCATATGTGTTGAAAAAGGCCTACTACAAGACGAATAAATACCAAGATTTTTAGCCATAGGTCTATCAGATATGTCGGTAGACTCGTCAGCGGCAATAGAAAAAAAATCGAAATCTGCTTAGCTTTGAACGGAGATATTTACCCATATATCTTTTAATCGCATTGTAATTATCTTGATAAAGGTTAACAGCTTCAACAGTATTTTTCTTTTCAGGATTCATTTCTTACATCACTGCTAGCAGCACTTTTTTTTTACGCATTCGCCGTCGGAAAATGGCTTCATTGCTTTGTAGATAGTCTTACAGCCAACTCGTAGAGACTATAGAGGAAAACAGCTCTTTTCGATAAATATTCTCATCAATCCTCCACTTTAGGTGTAACCTAGCAATTAAGAATGCATCCATATTTATTTATGTGATTAGTTTCATAAAGCTGTTAAATGTTTCGTTCTTTGTAAAACAAATATGTTGTTTTTTATCGACACCAGTCCATGAAAAGAAAAAAATTAAGAGCCTAACGTAGGGAAAGATACTTTTTTTTCTTCTGATGGAGAGTGGATTTTTTCCACTTTATACCTACGTTTCGGGGGGCCAGATGGAATTATATACGTCTCAGGCTGGTTGTGGCTCGCGGGCCTTATTTTGAGCATTAAATTGTCATCTGTACTGCTAGTAACCTAAACTGCTACAAACTGTCACGCATTTAAATCTTGGATAAACATTGTTGCCACTCACAGCTTTTTAGAATGGCTGACCCTATTCCCAACCAGTTGTGAATAGGCTTCAACCCTATTCCCAACAGGATGGATGGGTCAAATAAGATCAAAACCCTATTCACAGTCAACAGGGTCAAATTAGGTCAAAACCTTATTCCCAGTCCACTGTGTTTAGGTCAAATCCTATTCAGTTAAATGTTAAATGTTTTTTTTTTTTAAAGCGATTGATTTAAAAGAAGATAATAGAAAATAGCTATAAAATAAACATTTTTTGATATTGATAAATCTTTACAATTTATTAAACTTCTATTATTTTGTCCCTAATGTAATTAAAGGAACAATGTATACTTTATAGGTTATTTTATTATAGAATTGTTAGGTCATATTTTTTGTTAAATCTTTGAGCTGAATATTTGTAATAGCTATAAGATAAATAAAATATATTTATTCACTGTTTTTGTTTTAATTTTATTCCTGGTTACATCATCTCCAATTAAATTTTTTTTTTTTGACTTGGCTTTGACTTAAGCACTCAATTCAACATTTTTTTTAGGCCTATATACTGCTTGTTGATATTTTTTGACATGTGTTTACAATGTTCCCTCTCCCATCTTCATTATAAAACTTACTGCATTGAGGATGGCTATAATAAAAAAGAGGAACTATCAAAACTAGGCAGAGATAGAAATGTAATTGGGAAGAATGGGGTTTAAAGTTTGTTGCAAAGCAATAGCATGTGTAGACACATAGTAAAATGCTATGTATATTGTAAAGCTGAGAGTTTTTTCATTTATGTTGATTCTATTCAATATAGGATAGGGGATATCAAAGTTTATTGTTCTCACTAAGGTGAAATAGGGGAGGCAGGTGGGTAGGATATATCCTACACAGGATTTTATAATCTAAGGCCAAGTTGTGGTGGAAGTAGTGGATATCTTTGAGAGATTGTACCGTAATAAGAATCAATGGATCATGTTCTATACCTATGATCATTATCCAACCAATCTTAGCACTATTTCAATAAATAAATATTTCTCTCATTTGATGTCAGTAGTATACTTGTATGATTTCTAGGTTTGAAATTTTATAAAATTCAAAACATACACATTACTTTGTTAATTTCCATTTTTCTATGTCATTTATGTTTTTTTTATATCAATAAAATATAATGCCCCTCCATCCACCAAAAAAAAAGTTTGTCGATCAACAGAGACTTTGTTTTTGTTGGGTTTTTTTTTTTGGTCATATGTATGACATACATTTATTAAAGCAATAATAATAGAGAAGAAATGTTATGTTCAACTATTACTGCTAGTTTGATATGTCATACATATTTGGTTTGTTATACACCTTTATGTATAGTAGAAGAGGAGATTTACTGAGAAAAAAATCTTTACTAATTAAGTCTTTCTTTGTTAGCATTCTTAGTTTATGTTTATAATTTTAATTTATTATGAATGACCTATAGACTAATTATAATTTATAAACATTTTTTAAACAATTCATATACAGGGCAATGGGACTTTTTTTTGTGACTGTGCGATCCGATACAGCATACGATACTGGCACCTTTTTAAATGTGGGGAAAAACTATTACTTTTCTTGTATTTTAACCTTATATCATTAACAAAACTAGAAATCAATGTGTCCTTGCTCCTTGCCATGCAGTTTTAAATCTTCTACATAAATAGCACAGCACAATCAACAGAGACTTTGGTGTTGTTTTTTTTTCTTATGTATGACATACATTTATTAAAGCAAATAATATAGAGAAGAAATACTATTACAACATTACATTTAATTGTCATTGCTAAATTCTTTTCATGCTGTTTTTTTTTTAATGTAATGAAACAACTTTAGATTCTAGATCTAGTCAATCTAGATAAAGTGAACAATACTATATCTAGATTAACTAGATCTATGTTAAAACTCTAAATCAAATCAGTGACTGAACAAAGCATGTATGATTGATTCCTGCCATCTTGTTTGACATTTAACATAAGAACCACTTCCGGTTGGCTGGGAATAAGGTTTTGACCTCATTTGACCTGAACAGACGATTGGGAATAGCGCTAAAGCCTATTCCCAGCTGGTTGGGAATAGGCACTTCGTTTTAGAATAGCATTGAACCTAACTCGGTAATTTAACAAAATCTAGATCTAACTTCAAATCTAGTCTAGATCTAAACCAAGTATGATCTAACTAAGGACTAAATCTAAACATAAACATAAGACCATCATTAAAACTCCATTTGTCATGATTTGTCTTGAGTGAAGGCTGAGTTTGAGTCCCTTGAACTACTTGAAGTTGAGTTGAGACACAAGTTGAGAGGCTCAAAATCTGAAATCAAATCCTCTATAAATTGCAAAACTCAATTAAACTAGCATACCCTAATTTAAACAAAAGCCCTGGACAGAAACCCTGCTGTTTTGCGTAGTGCATGTATACATGGTACTATACAGCCTTACAGGTCAAGAAATTGTGGTTTCCCAGACGTCTTGAGACAGAGGTCAGCAAGTCTTGGGCTGTCAAAAAGAATATGAGACACACTGTGACTGCGTGAGTCAAAAGTTGGCCATAGCCATGAGAAATATAAGCTAAAAGGACAGGCACTGTGCTATGATAGCTTGCTCAGACCTAGCCACACAAGGAAGTGTGATCAGGGTGCCTCATGCGCCCCAAGACTCCGCTGGCTTTTTGGGACTTGTCCCAGCACTCAAACCACTTTTCCATTTCTATTTTTGTTATTGTAGCCAGAGCATGATGAAAACCCACAACCTGCTCGATGGGTGGTGTTAGCCCTGTAGATTGAATCTCAAGCAATTTCAGCACTTTTGAGGCAGACTAGGTCCCTGATGCTTAACATGATGTAACATAATTTAGGAATATTAGAGAAAGATAAAAGGCCAAGATAGAGGGTTAAGAAGCTTGAAGAAAAGACTAATAATGACCTAAACAAATTATAAAAGTCTATATTCATAATTATATTATAAGAGATATGGCGCTAACTATCTTCAAATAATATGATTCCTTGTATCGTACAGAGCTAAACTGTTTGATACACAGTCAGTGCACAATTCCATCTTCATTGCAGTGACTTTTTATTTATTGTGTTCAGTAACTCAGCCATGGCTAAGTTAAAGGGATTGCTAACAATAGATGTAGATCTGCTCAGTTAAAATTTTCCATTATTTCATTACTGAATGTTCTTGTAGAAAAGTACCAGATGTATGCTCTCTTGACTGTTGTCTAAATGGTCCAGATACAACCCCTGCACCCCATACCTACATAAATTTTAAAACAAAAAGGGATAACAGAGTTACTTCAACTGGAGGTAGTAAAATATACTTATAAACATGGAAACAGATCGGCAGAGTGATATTTAGGGATGATTTGTAATTTTTAGTGCTGACAGGTTTACATTGTGAACAAAATGCAATGAAATATTTTAGCTCACCAAATTTCCAGGCTGCCTCTTATTCACTCCCCCCCCCCCCCCCCAAAAAAAAAATCATTTATTTTATTTAACAGCAAATTACTGGGAGGTTTTAAACCCATAATTCTATGAAGGGCTCAGATAATGATAATTGTTTTATTGATCAGGTTATGCAATTTAGTTTCCCCTTACTCTAACTTAGGGTGGACATGAAAAGTCAAATTTTTAACCTTTTAGTACTTATCATTTAACTAGACCAACTTTTCCTTTTATTGTTTATGATCATATAAAAATGTTAGGGGCACAGTGGCTGAGTGGTTAAATGTTTGGCTTCCAAACCTGGAGTCCTGGATTCGAATCTCGTGAAGAATGGGATTTTGAATTTCAGGATTTTTAGGGTGCCCCTGAGTCCACCCAACTCTAATGGTTACCTGACTTAAGTTGGGGAAAGTAAAGCGGTTGGTCATTGTGCGGGCCACATAACACACTGCTCATTAATCGTTGGCCAAAGAAACAGATGACCTTAACAACATCTGCACTATAGATTGCAAGGTCTGAAAGGGGAACTTTATATAAAAATGCTTGGTTGGGGTTTGTTCCAATTGAAAATGAAAAAAAAATGTGTTGGTGGGAATCGTCATAATGAGGCCATTGTTACTGAAGGATGAAAAAAAAATTGTGGTCAAAATAAACATATACCAACAACCTCAACATTGCAAATCAATGTCCAATATATGAGGCTCACTACTTTTCCACATGTCATCCTTTAAATATTATTTACACATTAATACATAGTGGAAGTATTTGACTAAAATATGTTGTTGTTTTTTTTATGACAAAAGCCTATTGGTGCACAAATTTAAGCCAATGCAATGTCAGCTGAGCTATTTAAATATATTAAAAAAAGATTGCCCATAACTAACAATGTTTAACTTTATCCACAGGTCATGAGTTCAGATTTGAAAATTTACTTTGCTGGCAGTATGAGGGGAGGGAGAAATGACATTGATATTTATTACAAGTTCATTGAAAATCTTAAACAATATGGCCAAGTACTGACAGAATTTGTGGGTGATAAAACAGTTGACTGTGAAGTAGGTAAGTCCTCATCTTATGAAGCAGTCAATCTATATATTTATACATATTTATAAATCAATATATTTATGTTTTATTATTTTTGTTATATTATTATTTATTATATATTATTATATTATTATTTAATTTAATTTGTCTTGTTTTTTTTTAGCTCATTAAAGTAAAGTTTCCAATTCAGACCTTGGGATCTATAGGGAAGATGATGTAAAGGTCATCTATTTCTGTGGCCCACCACTAATGAGGCCAGCACAATGACAAACCGCCTTTACGTTTCCCCAACTAATGTCAGGTACCCATTAGAGCTGGGTGGACTTGGAGGCGTCCGAAAGATTCCAAAGTTTAAAATCTCAAATTTAGCAGGATTTGAATCTGGGACCCCCGGGCTCATTATATTTGATTTATTTTTAAAATTTTATTAAATTGTAGTTCATTCAATTTTTTAAATTAAATTTTTGCTATTTTTATTTTATTGAATTATTGTATTGATTTCATATAATAATTTTGTTTTATTTATTTAATTACTTATTATTAGAATGTAATTTAATGTATTTATAGCTCCTGTTCTTGATGAGATATCTATACATGATAGAGATGTATCTATGTTGGAAAAGTGCAATTGTAAGTTGATTATTATTTACTATGTGAAATATTATTATTAGGGTATTGTTGTTGAAATTATTAAAAAATAAAACAAAGCATATGTTCACACCCTTAGTAAAATCATTAAATTTAGAGATTCTTCAGGATAGATGACTAAAAAGTAAAGTAGCAATTATACATAAAACACTGAGCAATAATCTTCAAATACAAAAACAAAGCCTGATAAAATACTCAGAAAGACACAAAGTTGAAGACACATTTCTTGTTTCATTTGCTAGGATAAATTTCTGCAAACACTCCTTCTTCCCTAGTGCTATTAAAGCATGGAATAGGTTGCTGAATCAGCCAGGAAAACCAACGACTTGGCAGAGTTTAAGTCATTCATTAACATTCATGACTAGGTTGACATAGGGACAAGCGTAGGATGTAATCTTTTTTTTTTTTTTTTGAAGTAACATCTGTATTTTATAAGACAAGATAAGAATTAAAACTCAAATTATATATTTAAACCATTTTTTACCCTATTATTAGGCCTCTTATTCCCCCTATCAGTTCTGTTACTCACTCTCCGCAAATATATTATTGCTTCTGAAAGGAACCTTGAAGTAAGTGGGACCATACTTCTAAGGGATGTTGGGTCACAGGCTGTGAGTCAAACAAGTTTTGGTGAAAGCCATGGACTGTGCATTGTGGTGATAACACAATCCTTAGTGTCAGGGAATTCATCATTTTTTCAGAAATATATTTAATAAAGTTCACCTTATGTTTTTACATTTAGGTGTGATTGCAGAAGTGACTCAACCATCTCTAGGGGTTGGCTATGAGATTGGTAGGGCAGTAGCCATGAAGAAACCAGTTTTCTGTTTATACCGTCCACAACAAGGAAAATGTGAGAGACAAAAAGTTTTATTTTCTTTATCTTCTAGTTTAGGCTTTATTAGTCTTAATTTTGGCAGAGTAGTTGATGAATATTTTATACTTTAAAAAAAATGTTAACAATGAGATGCCTGTAATGTCATACTTCATTTTAAAATAATTATTTTTCAGTGTTATTTTAAAAGTATTTTAGCAGATACTTCTTTTGGAGAAGTCTGCCTAGAACTCTTTGGTCAGGATAAAGGAGGAGGGTTAGGCATGTGTCCTGAGAGCAGAAGACTGTTATATCCAAAGAATCATGAAGCGTAGAGATAAAAGCTTAAAGGATTGTAATGACCATGAATGAAGCAGTGAATCAATGCAGAGGTCAGCTGAGATGATAAAAAACATATCAGTAATGGGCCTTTTTTTCCTTTTTGCTTAACCATGAAAAGCACTAATGACATGAGGTGTTTGTGAGCACAGAATAATTACAGCAACTTTAGAGTTAATAAGCAGAGACAACAGCTAAATTTCTTTCAATGTTATGCTCCCAAAAAAGGATGGTTAGGAGATAGAAGATAATGGGTTATATTACATTGCAAAGGATCCCTACAGCATACTAACATGTTGCTGTTATTTAAGATATCAATGCAAAAATTAGAAGAGATAACTGTAGGTACATGTGGATCATGGGCACCCAGGCTTTTGGAGAGTTAAATGAAAATGGAAACATTGCTAAATATAAGCTTTAATTAAATAGCTTTGTTATTGGAGGTAGTCCTACAAAAGTATACAAAACACATGGTAGTCCTGAAAACCAAATTGACTGTATTTGTATAATTTTAGTTGATCTGAGCAACTGCAATAGTTACTGTGGTATGAAACTTTTTTTTATATCAGGAAGATTTTGACCAAGTCATTTTTGAAATAATTGAGGAATCTGCATAAGCTTTCTTAACTTTTATTGAGGGATGAACCAGACCTATCTTAGGTTTCTTAGTGGAACAGTCTCTGGTATGGAGCTAATCAATTTGGTGAAAGAGGCATTAAACAGCATGAATCAAACCACTCTGGAATGTACCTTGTCATTATGGTATCCTTAAAAAGATTATCAATATAATCAAAACTGTTACAAAAGTTTACTGTGTAGAGTTTATCCTGAAGATTGCAGAGTTTAGACTGTAGAGTTTAGCCTGTAGAATGTAGATTTTATATAGATTGTAGAGTTTAGCCTGTAGAGTGTAGAGTTTATATAGAGTGTAGAATTTAGCCTGTAGATTGTAGAGTTTAGCCTGTAGAGTGTTAAGTATAGTCTGTAGAGTGTAAAGTTTAGCCTGTAGAATGTAGAGTTTAGCCTGTATAATGATTAATGTTGGATAGCTTATAAAAAAGAAAATAAGGAAACCTGTTGTAAGACACCAGACAACTAAAGATCTATCGTCTGCCCATACCACTGCAGATGTGATGGGCGGTAAGTATGTAAATAAGGTGATAGTTTTACATAAACTTATTATTAAATACATATTTTACTCAACATTAAGAACATATATTTTATCTTACAGTATTGTCTGCAATGATAAGGGGAGCTGACAACGGAAGCACTTTTAAAGTTACAGACTACAATGATGTTTCAGAGGTTCCAGAACTTCTCAAAGATTACATCCACTTATTGAACTCCTTATAGTCCACTTATTGATGTCATAGAAACATTCCAGCGTGTTATTTTGAGTCCTTTGTTAAGTTGTCTGTAACTCTTTTGATGGACATTTACTTATTTAACACTAGTGCAAGTACTAAATTATAACAAATTTGATGTAATTATAGTTTATACATAAGCATAAAAAATAAATGTTTTTTTAAAGGAGCACCAAAGTATAAAATATGTAGTAATAAGAATAAAAAAATTATTTTTGTTATTTAAAAAAATTAAATTAATGTTAATTGTTTTGTTAAATTAATGCGAAAATTTGTGAGTTTTTTTTTTTAAAGATTTGCTATTAATAGATAAATTGATGTATATTTTTGTCTTGATAGTTTTTGTATTAATAAATAAATTAAAGTTACTTTTGCTATTCAGCGTGTAACATATGTGAATGCATTTATTTTATGTTTCAGATTGATTTTTAAAAAAAGTTTTTGCAACAAAACGAACTGTTTGTAACAAAAACTTGATTTTTTTTTGTACTTAGTAGATTAGTTTAGTTCTTAATACATTTTCATATCCATTTTAGTTGAAATTTTTATTGATTATTCTTTGAAACCTGTTCCTACAGCATCATTGTTTTGATTTCTGTACTACAATTGTCACTTATGATCAACTTTTTAGCTATTTGTTTCTTAACATAGTAAGTAAAGTTTCCCTTTCAGACCTTGCAATCTGTAGGGCAGATGATGTAAAGGTCATATGTTTCTGTGGCCCATGGTCATTGAGGGTGTTATGTGGCTAGCACTATGACCAACCTCCTTTACTATTCCCCAGCTAATGTCAGGTACCCATTAGAACTCTGAGGCGTCCTAAAGATCCCAAAATTAAAAATCCCAGTCTTCATCAGGATTTAAACCTGGGACCTTTCGGTATAGAAGCCAAGCGCTTTACCACTCAGCCACCGAGTCTTTCTATTTGTGAATATATCTAGAATAGATTGAATAACTTATACTTTGTTACAGTTGATCATGCTAATTTACGTATGGTATATATCCCAAATTAAAATAACTTTATCTTACTTCCATTTCAATCTGTGCATTGGAGAAACTTTTTACAAAGCTTATATTAACTCACTCTATCTGTCTGATAAATCTGTGTGTACACATTATTTCTCCCACATACAATCACCCAGCCACTGTCCCTCCCATTCTTAACATCTCTCCATAAAATATTTATCACACTTTAAAAAAAAATCTACTTGAGTTGCTTTACATTCTAAAGATACACGTAGAACAGAGAGGCTGTACTGCTCATCCAATGCACCTAAAATCATTGCCATTGTCCTGACCTTGCTCTGGGTGATAGAATTAGAAGCACTAATTACCATTCAACAGCTGTGTTGGGTCGGACACATATTCAGTCTCCCATGTGCTATCCTGCATGGGAGACGATTGAATGCCAAAGGCGATCTTCTTGACGAGCTTAAAGGAGGAGGATGTAACAGATATATATATACATCAGATATGCCCCCCATAAGCACTATCAAGATCAACTCAGATGCCATTTTGCCCTCACTGGCATAAATTAAAGAAGCTAGCATCTAATGGTCTCTGAAAGAGACAGTTGGAGAGCTCTCACAAAGACTGCGGGACACACATGAGACCCAAAAGAAAGCCATTATTGAAGACAGGTGCAGAAGACAGAAAAAACTTAGACAGCCAGTGGACAAAGTTTTGTCTGGACCAGATGGGGAAGACTATGTAGGTCGCAGCTGGGTTTGTGTAGTCATGTGAAATACTGCACTCATCCTTAATTTTCAGAATAGAAGAAATTGCCATTATACATAAATCTTCTTTGCTAGTAAAAAAATTGTATTATGCAAACTATTTTGTCAACTTCTAACCATCTTCAATTTACACATAATCCAAGTTCAATAAATATTAAAGCAAAGCACACTAAATAAATTATTTATGTATATTGAAAATCGTACAAAATCATTTAAAATTCAATGGTAAAAACACTTGCAACAATTTTTTTGTAGAAGTCAATTTTAATTAAATTTATCATTTCTGAAAAGTTATACCAATATATTATACTCCTAAAGTAATAAAGGTAATTTAGTTAGTTAGAATGAATATTATATATAATCACACCCAATACAACCAACGTGAACATATTACGATATTCTACATATAAAGAGTGATAACTAAATGGACGACAACATTTTTAGCGTCACTTTTTTGGAAACGTCCACAACACTAAGCAGATAAGCTAACAGAGAAGAGGAATCATAATCTCATGGCAGCTTCTAAAGTACCGTGCACATTGCTCATGCAAAGGAAGTAGGAATGTCTCTCTAACTCCTTTTTGTCGTCAAAACCGTTAATCACGGGCGTTGCATGCAGACTTTTCAAGGTTAGCAGCAGCAGTATGTTGCAGTAATACAAAGGACTCCCTAGCGAGGCTTGTCTTCTGGCCTTACTAAATTATGGGTAACTGGACACTAGCTAAAGGAGCAAAGACAACGCAAAGTGGATGTGATTAAATTTTAATAGTCGCAAGGAAGGGGATTATCAGTGTTGTATGATAGAGAGGTTGGTGAATGACCAACATCTCGTTCGTTGTCTCTGGAAGAAGTCATTCTCTCTGGTCGTATCTGAAATTTCCATTCTCCCGAGGTACTGCTTCAGAACGTACCTTTGTAATCAATCTAATTGTATTTATGATTGCCGCTGAAATTTTGACAAACTAGTTCGACCCTTCAACATCTAGACATCGCTTTTACATCATTAGATTTAGGGGTAAGTCAAAATGTAATACAAACATGATCCGACTAGGCTCGTGAAGTTTATCTTTACTAACATTAACATTAAGAAATAAAATCATATCTCCCCTGTGTACTAGAATAATGATGAATCCTCTTTTACATGCTGCTTTCGATACCTTCTTACGAAATGAGCGATACACCCTACGTCACAGACCTATATATTGAGAAGGAAATTCTCAGCTCTCATCAACAGAAAAGAACCTCAAATCAGATTTTAATTAAACTGTACTTACTAAGATCTAAAAGTAGGCTACAATAGGCCTAAATGTTATCCGTGTGCAAACATAGCCCCTAAAACTAGAATAAAAAATAGATTTTGATCTTTTAATAATAAAATGAGCTATCGATCGTCTTCAATCTAAATTAAGGTTCATATTTAACGCAGAAAAAGCCATTGTCCACCAAGATTCTGTTATAGCTCTTTTTGTGTCAATCTGTTTTTGTTTTACCTCTCATCTGTTAACTGCAACGTCTCCTGGGGGTGGGGGGGGGCTTATTTTATATATTACAGATATTACTTTTAAAAAGACGATAATTACGTCCTATTGCTAAGATCTTACCAATATTTCAAATCAAATCAATAGGAATGTCAATAGTATGCAGAAAAAGTGTGAATATAGTTCTAGTGCTACATGTCTGGAGACTTTTACATTTATGTCTTAGGACTAGATTAAATACCTGATAGCACAGTGTCATTCAGTCTGATTTTAGGCCTGAAAAAAAACTTGATTTTACAGAATTCACACTAAAACCTTAAAAAAAAATAATGCCTATAATTATTTAGATTGATGGCTATTTCTATTAAGATTGAACACAATTTTACAAAGCTTATATCAACTCAATACGTTTGATACACATTTTGATAAGCTTTTCTTTTTTGTTTTGTTTTTAAGTATTTTTAAATATTTTGCTAGTTATTAGTTCAGTTTGAAATACGTTGGTAAAAGACCAGTCAGGTTGGCTGTCTTGCCTATGTTTAGTGATGGGAACTAAACTAAATTTTAGAAGTTAAACTAAAACTAGTTTTCAACCAAAATAAAGTAGTTAAACTAAAAGTTTATCATGAATTTCAAAATATAGTTAAGCTAAACTGAAACAAAAATTAAACTATCACAAACTTTTCATAACTTTTTTTTTTTGGGGGTGGGGGTGGTGGCGGGGTTAAACTAGAAATATTTATCCATAATAAAATCAGTAATAAGAAATATGTTTCTTACATAAAAGTTAATGCACAATAAAATTTAAAAAAAAAGATGTCTAAATAAAAATGTGTGCTTGTATTTTTGCCTTCCATTAAAACCTTTAGAAAAGAATGGTAGGCCTACTTTTTTTTTATAAAATTATATTTATTATATTGTTATAAACCTGGTGGTGGCACAAATGGGGGTAGTAGTGTGTGTGTAGTCAGCCGACGCAAATCGCCCCAGGTCAGCGCTAGACGAGCGGTCAACCGTGACGAGTTACGACGGTCAGTCGAGTCGAGTGTCAACAGGACGGTTCGGGAAGGATCGCCGTCGCGAACAGAGCTCAGGAGCGTCACGAGAGTTGTAGTCATCTGACCACCTAGAAACGTCGAGCGGCGTTCTGTCCGGTTCGAGAAGGCCAGTAGGAACCCTATATAAAGAGAGGAGGTGTCGCAGTCAAGACGGTTGAGAAAAGGAGTTCACGACAGAAGGTTCACGAGAGAAGGTTCACGACAGGGTTCAGAACACAGTTCAACGGTGTGGTTCTGTACGGAGCATTACGACGGTTCAGTGCGGAGTACTGTCAAGTACAGTTGAGACGACTGGCGTCTTAATCTTGGTCTGCCATCGAGTCCGACACAACGAGCCTAGTGTGTGAAGTCAGTCCTGAACTGTTGAACCCAGTGCATGCCCGGAACGAGACGGACAGGCCAGTGCAAGAATTGATACGGCGGTACGGTGTTATCGGAGAGATATTTGTACAGTGTAAGGTTTGCCAATTGTACAGTATTGGCTGTTCAACTATTAAAGTGTTACGTTACTTTGGAGCCCCGAGTTGTCAAGTTCTTTAAGTTGATGTTGTATGGTGCAGTTTGCAGAGAGCCTGGATAGTGAGATTCGTAACAATATTATTAACGGAAAATTTTAATTACTTATACCGGTAAAATTTAAAATCTCATTAAATAACATACAATTACAGTTTGAAAATTAGATCTATTACGAAATTGTTGGAGTTTTAAGAAACATTTTACCTGTATAACTATTTTATGGTGTAAAATACATGCTCGACTAACCATGCCGATGTGCTTTTTTTTTTGTCTGACCACTAAAAATACAAACTAACACTATTGCATAATAGGTGTTACACAAAGCTGTAATCATGTGTTACTAGATGTACATAATTTTTAGGACATATTTTTTTACAAAGTTTATATCAACTCACCCTGTCTATCTATATGTCTGTCTGAAAATGTTTGTACACGTTATTTCTCCCACACCCAATCTCGGATCAAGCTGAAATTTCGCACAATTATTTCTTCTACCAGACAACACAAGAATCACCTTTTTAAAAAGTAAAGAAATTAATTAATTAACTATTGGTAATTTATTACTTTGTTTGGTATCTCAAACAAGGAAAAGAAATAGACTTGACTGAAGTGGTTGTATAAACTTTTATAAATCGACGCTCTAAATTAAAACAAACCATAAATAAGTAAACAATCCTCACTAGTCAAAGGTATCTCACTAGCAGGTGGTTAGCATGTCGGCACGAGAAGGTGTGAGCCACGAGTTCGAATTCACGTCGTTCCCTTTTTAAAAATAATATTTTGTAAATGCTTTTTAAAAACCAATGACGGTAATATCCACCCAGATATCCCTTTCTTTCTCCCCCCCCCCAATTTTCCCAACTGGTCCAGATAAGTTTAAGGATCGTAAAGCATTGAGAAAGCTTAAATCATGAAATAGCGCTAAACAATAAAAATCTGGTTAAAATATCGCACAGATTTATTGTTGTTGATCTAGATCTATTACAAATTTAATTATCCTACATGACTGATCCAAACTAATTGATACACATTTTTACATTAACTTTGCTTTATAAAACAAAAGTACTTCTTTTTTTAGTTTTTCTTGTTGTCTCTCGAGTCACGAAAGATACAACAAAAGTATTACGATTGAAATCTGTAATCTCACTTCGATCGGAGATATTCACACATCGATGTAATCACACGTTTTTATTGTGTGTGTGTGTATGTGTATCTGGTCTACAGAATAAAAGGAAAACTAACTCCTTCTTCCCTAGTGCTATTAGAGCATGGAATTGGTTGCCTGAGCTAGCCAGGAAAATATGTGACTTGGCAGAATTTAAGTCATTGGTTAATATGCATGACGCGTAGGACGTAATCATCTTTGTTTTTGAAGTAATGTCCGTATTATATAAGATAAAAGATAAACTGTTTTGTTTCTTAAGTGAAATAATTTAAATTTTTGTTTGCACCTTTGAC
Source organism: Biomphalaria sudanica (assembly GCA_036873155.1). Classification (NCBI taxonomy): domain Eukaryota; kingdom Metazoa; phylum Mollusca; class Gastropoda; family Planorbidae; genus Biomphalaria; species Biomphalaria sudanica. The sequence continues at coordinate 1,696,341 of JAZGLO010005707.1, read as the reverse complement.
CCACTGCAGAATCAAAGTTTCTATCTGGGCTATCTAAACACTGTAGCTTGTATTGAGTTGGTCAAATGGAAGTTAAATTTAGCGATTTCAAAAATGAACAAGAAATAAAGAGAGTGTGTCCTTAAGCTATAATGACTACGACTGCCCCACAAACACATTTGAAACCAAAGCATCTGGACCATCTGGGCTATCTAAACACTGTAGACTGTAGACACAGAACAATTGAACCATGTCACAATCTCGCCTGGGGCATTCAGTTTTTGCGTGTGTGTTGCCTCGAACACATTTTCATTGGAAACAATGAATTCCGATTAGATTTAAAAGAAATTGACATGGGCGGAGCTTTCTGTTTTCTTTGTTAAACTTATTGGTCTAAATAAAAACACACGTGATACAACAATTTAACATCCGGCCTTGATATCTTTTTGAACATTCTTCATTTGAGAATTTTAGGAGCGCATCTTAAACTTTTTCCAGTACCTCACGGCTAATTAAAGACTTCGTGGTCACCTGGACAAAATGAGCTTCTTTGGATACATTCATACCAAAATGTACATCAGAAGAAAGAAAGTTAAAATCAGATTTTTACAGAATCAGATAAAATTTATGAAAAAGGTTAGTATTAGTTTAAATAAATATTTTTACTGATTCCAAATTTCTCTCTCTGTCTCTTCTTCTCCCTGTCTCTTCTTCTCTCTCTCTTCTTTCTCTGTCTCTTCTTCTCTCTGTCTCTTCTTTTTCTGTCTCTTCATTCTCTGTCTCTCCTTTTCTCTTTGTCTCTCATTCTTTCTATGACTTTAACATTTATTTTAACCCTGCGCATCGTCATGTTCTCCGACATTGGAAACGGACGTCTTATATACCAACACTTACATTCATTTGAATTCAAAGCATAACATTGCCTTGTATTAAAAAGCATATTAAAGCCACAGCCGTTCTAATTTGTAAAGAGTAACATCTTTATAAAAAACAAATTGCTTTAAATCGATTATTTTAAAACATTAAAATTTAGTTTTAAGTATAAGTCAAAGTTAAATTCACGCCCAACGCCTGTTTTAATTGAGCGTGGTTAGTCTGTCCATCCGTCCCACTTAGAGCTCAACAATTAGAAAGATAATCAATCAAATCCGATATATCAATATCATGGTATTTTAGATCTTTCAATGTTCTGATGTAGCAGCTACTTTTTTTTTTCTTTTCTTAAAGTGAAAAGTAAATTTTTAAAAATTAAAATTCTAAGTAGTTTTTTCCCCTTAAAACTACACCATTTTTACAACTATTCAATAAAATAGTAAAAAAAAAAATAAAAAAAATTTAGAAGACCATACTGATGAATTGAATACTTTCTCTATATACTTTAGAGACATTTATGTAAACAGTTTTATTCCTATTCTAAAATAATGTTACATAAAAATGTATTACCTTTAAGTATTTTCTGTCATATAAGATACTTACATTTTAAATAAAATGAAAATAAAAATAATAAAAACTGCATAATTTATTTATGGCAAACCAGTCACTTTGACTAAAAACTTAAAATATCTTAATCTAGGTGTAATAATAAATAAAAAAGTTGTCACATAGTATCCATATAGATGAAATTATTAAAAATAAAACAAGCGAAACAGTAGGGCTTATTAAAAAATAATTTAACAAACAAAAACATAAAATTAAAATGATGTTTAACCTTACTTAGGCAAATATTAGAATATGCATCGTTTGTTTGGGACCCCTCAACTCAAGAAAACATAAAGAAACTAGAACAAATACAAGATAGAGCAGTGAGATTTATAACAAACGAATATTCCAATTTGATTAAAGTAACGCCATTAGTAAAACCACTTAACTTAGAGACACTTCAGGACAAAACAATAAAAAGTAAAGTAGCTATAACACATCAAACACTAAACCATAACTTACAAATAGAAAATCAAAACCTATTGAAATTCTCAGAAAGACAAAAAAATTTTTTATTTCAAATACTAGAACAAATTCGTACAAGTGCTCTTTCTTCTCTAGTGCGATAAGAGAATGAAATGGGTTACCTGAATCAGCCAGGAAAACCAACCACTTAATAGAGTTTAAGTCATTAATTAACATGCATGACTAGATTGACACATGAAATGCGTTGGACGTAATTATCTTCTTTTTTTTTGTAGTAACGTCTGTAATATATAAGATAAGAAATTTACTTTTGTTCAAAAAGATAAAGAATGCATTTACTATGTTTATAAGTTGAATCTATTTAAAACTACAATTTATAAGTAATACTTCAAATTATACATGCGAAGCACATCGATAACTAATAACCAAAGGGAAATGTCTCCTTCTTTAGGCCTTGAATGAGAGATTGGCTCTTTAACTAACAATTACATCAATAAGAGAATCCTTCAATAGCATCAGTTAAGCCAAGTTCACATTGAACCATATCTCCAGAACTACCAGTTTACTGGATGCATATGAATATCAACAATGTAATAATAAAATAACATTAATTAATGTACGTATTCTGTGGTATCATGTCGTCAGTCGGACTAACAGTACAGTAGTATCGGTAACACTTTCCAAACTCACAAATCTCTTCTTTTTGTGCTGGCGGAGATAGGGTGGTGGTTTTTCATAGTTTGTACTTCATGGTAATATTCATGCTGAAAATATTGAAATCTGCTTTTTTTTTCCTGCCTCAATGAACCACTTGGGGGGGGGGGGCGATTTTGAGTTTGTTTTCACACAAACTTTCTTTGTAACTTTGTTATTCGCTCTGTATCTTCCTTGAATGTTTGGATTTTTAGCAAACGAATTTTCGACACTTCTACTCATCCAATCGTTTTGATCAATGACAACACATGAATTAGTCAAAATTCAACAAATTTGTTTATCAAAAAGTTGCAATTAATTTTGTTTTATATAGAATATATAGAAAAAATGTACAAAGCTTTGGGGCGATAAGCCTTGGGTAGACAATTAGGTGATAAGAATTGAAATAGTGGGTAAGATATAATAATTAAATATTAATGTCAAGATTATGCCAAAGACAGTATGCTAAGAAAACTTGGTATAGGATTTGTTAATTAACATTGTTTTAATCGCCATTTTCACAAATGATTTCTTCCTACATAAATACATTGACTTACAAACATAAGAGTCTTTTTATGATGGCAAAAGTTAATAACTAAATTTGACAAAACAATAAATTGTATACTATTTAATCTACATAGCTTATCAACACTAATTGGTACACACCAGATACAAACAAGCAAATAAATAAAAAAAGAGGAGGCGTGGTGGATGAGTGGTAGAGCGCTTGGCTTCCGAACCGGGGTACCAGGTTCGAATCCTAGAGAGACTGGGATTTTAATTTCGGGATCCTTAGGGTCTACTCAGATCTAATGGGTACCTGACAGTAATTGGGGAAAAGTAAAGGCGGTTACTCACTGTGTTAGCTACATGTGACCCTGGTTTACCGATTTCCACAGAAACAAATTATTTTTAAATCATCTCTCCTATAAATAGCACGGTCTGAAAGGAGAACTTTAATAATAACAAAAAAAAAAATAAATGCATATCTGAAGGAAACAACTCCGAATTAACACCAACTGACAAAAAATAAAATAAATAAACTAGAACCGACTAACTCTCACGTGACCTCACTAAATGTCGCATTCAATGTCCGTCAACTACGGTGCGTCTCTATACTAATTAAGCGTCTAACATGTAGAAGGCGTTTAACATATGCCATGTTAAATTGTAACATAAATACATAAATTATACTGCACTTAACTTGGATAATGAAATATGTGGGTTTTTTTCGTTTTTTTTCTAGTATAAGAAAAATCTTCTTTGCAAGCACAACGCTGGATCCTTTCACTCCTACGACGACAGAATTATCGACCAGGTTCTCGAAGAAGGATATCACATGTTTTCAGAAGGAAAATATGGCACATTAGAAGAGTTGGACCGCCCTCACAGGTGGGACCTGACAGATATCCATTTTAGGAATCTCTTCAACTTGGCCCACGGATCCGAAGAAGACCATACGTGTGGCGCAAGACCAATGCCAGACTGTGCTGACCAAAGTATCGGTCAGGTTGAATGTGAGTGGTGCCTAGGGAATGACCAGGGCTCGGTGGCTGAAGCCAGAAGACGTCTCTCGATGGAGAAGGAGACCCTCAGAAAAAAAATGTAATTGTTCCAACACTTTCTTTAATTACAGAACTCGTGCATGGGCCCATAGCATTTAAATTGGGAACAAGTTGACTTTGTACTCTGATAGTCTTCACCCCTTTCAGAATCTTATATTGATAGGTTTTGTGTATGTGTGTGTACCATAGCTACAATCAATTATAGCCTTTCTTTGTATAATCATATTCTATGTTCATTTGAGGTATAAATATTGCTTCGACTATTCCTTTGATATGTTTTCCTTACATTTGTATGACTTGTTATAGTTTCTGTAGACCTGCACATGCTCTTTATTAAATGTATTATTAAAATAATTAGGCCTAACTAATAATTAAAATCCTGGATTCTAGTTTTAAAAAGTTTTGAATGTATGTGAACGTGAAGGGACATAGAAACGGAAATTTTGTCTTATAAAGAGAAGGAGATACTTTCAACATACACATTGATAGAGAATTACATCCGTTGTTCAATAAAAGTTCTTGAATCGTAAATTTCATTTTTTGTTTTGTTTTATAAATCGTTCTGTATTGTTAAAGTACCTAAAAAAAACTAGATTGAAATATTTTAAGAAAGGTTTCTAGGGAAAAAAAACAACAACGAGTTGTTCCTTATAAGTTTACCCACAGAGTAGAAAAAACAAACTAAAATTAGTAAACAAGTCGCTGCTGCTACTATGGGGCTTTCTCATCCAGTGTATTTGGTCTGATGTATGTGAGTGCCAAGAAGACACAATGAAAGGGTCTACAATCAGTGCTTTTTTTGTGCCGGTACGCACCGGTACGGCGTACCGGCACCTTTTTCAGTGTGGGAAAAAATTATTACTTATCTTGTATTTTAATGTTTATTATTAATTTATTATATTATTAATTTGTCAAAATTGAATTATTTTAAAATTGCGCGCAATAAGAATTAAAATATAAAATGCGAAACTGCTTTCCATACACACTCGTCATTAGTCATTAACCCATTTCCGGTCATGCTTGTTTTTATGACGTAATGCCTTTAAAATTTCAAAATTTGAATGTAATAATTAAGACTTAAAGAAATTAAAACGAGTGTGGTTAGAAATTGATAATTTAAGAAATAATTATTTTCTTAGCCCACTTTAGAAATGAAGAAAATTTCTGATTTCTTTTTGCATTCAGTGGATGTTCCGACTGGGACTTTGCCGGTAAGTAAGAAAACCAGACTAACTGACGAAATAACGGCCGAAGCCAATGTCACAGAAGAAACCCTAATGGAACTATCGGAACCAAAGCCGTCAGATATCGTTCGTGGTTCCTCTGTTACTTTTGAACAACTGCAGTCTGCAGATGTTGACTGGCCTACCTGCTGGACTTTAGATCAAAGAAATTATTTCCTTGTGAAATATGATTGGCTATCTATCCGTAATAAAAAACTTGGTTGTATCCCTTGCCGAAAAGTTGGCAATCTCGGAGTTGAGGCAAAGATGGGAATGAAGGTATCAAACGAATGGGCCGACAATAAAATAACTTACTTCGGTACTGATCGACAACAACAGCTTATGTCTTTAAGAAAGAAATTATTCGATCATAAAGAAACTGCGGCACACAAAGCTGCGCTTAAGATCCTAACAGAAGCCGAGGCAGCACCTATTGAGAACGTGTTGTTAAAGGCATTAACTCGTGAGAAAATCGTAACTGCAAAGATTTTTCGTACAGCTTACAAAGTAGCCAAAGAAAACCAATCGTTTCATAATTTCGAATCTGAAATAGATTTGCAAGAACTAAACGGAGTTGAAATGGGCCGTATTCTTCATTCAACCAATGCTTGCATAAATGTAGTGAATCACATTAGTTGTGAAATGAGAAAAAAATTGTTCCAAGAAATTGTACGGTCGAACAATAAAATTTCATTGATCATCGACGAATCAACTACGCTTAGCCAAAAATCGACTTTAATTGTGTATATTCGGGTTTGTCTTGCAGACAGTGGAATGACCTCACCAGTAAATTTATTCTTGGATTTGGTAGAACTCGAAAGTGTAACTGCAAATAGAGTTTTTGCTTCTTTACTACACTGCCTTCATTTCTATGGGTTAACAGAAGACTTTCTAAGAAGGAACTTAGTTTCTCTTGCATGTGATGGAGCAGCTGTGATGTTGGGAAGCAAAAGTGGCGTCAAGGCATTGCTAAAAGAAAAGTTTCCATCGGTTCTGGTTTGGCATTGTGCAAATCACCGACTGGAACTCTCCGTTGGTGATGTCGTAAAACAAGTTTCAGGTATCAACAGATTTAAGGCATTCATTGATAAACTGTATGTAGTTTATCATTCTTCACCCAAAAATTGCAGAGAATTGCAAGTATGTGCTCGTTTGTTAGAGGCTGAGTTGTTAAAAATTGGAAGAATGTTAAGCACGCGATGGGTGGCATCCAGCTTCCGTTCTGTTTTAGCAGTTTGGGAAGATTATGAAGTTTTGGTACAACATTTTGAAGAAGCAAAACTTGACTCAACCAGAGACAAAAAAGATCAATGCATGTATGAAGGTTTGCAGCGAAAGATTACTTCTACTGAATTTGTACTAGACCTCGGATTGATGTGCGATGCGCTCCAAGAATTGTCAGAGTTAAGTTTGGATTTGCAAGAGCGCAACATAGACATCTACAAAGCAGATAAAAAAATCAAGGCTGTTATACAGATTTTTGAAGAAAGGCAAATTATTCCAGGCCCTTATTATAAAATTGCGGCCACTGCTGTAGATAGTAACCTTTTCAAAGGAGTTTCACTTCACACCAAAAACTGTACCAGTGATCCACCAATTGACGTAAAAGCTTTTTACAAAAAACTACAAGAATCAATTGAACAAAGGTTGCTTTCTAGTGAAGATGCTGAGTTGGCATATTGGGCTCGAGTGCTCGATACAAAGCAATGGCCGGACAACATTGGTACTCACTTAACATTTGGCGAAACAGAAATGAGAAACTTGTCAACAAGATTGCAATTAAACGAAAGAATAATGATTCGCGGATTTCGTGAATATCTCATCGAAAAAAACATTCCGGATAAACTACTTCCTTTGCAAATTGCTCTCAGTACAATCCCAATTTCTTCAAGTGAAGCCGAAAGAGGATTTTCGCAAATGAATCTTATCATCACCCCGACAAGAAGTTCATTGATGACAACAACTGTATCTTCACTGTTATTTATCAGATTAGTTGGACCACCACTCGTACGTTTTGACCCAACAAGATACGTTGAATCATGGTTGCTTAGAGGCAGACATTCAGCCACAGATACCAACAGCAAAGAACGCAGTCGGGAGGATACGTCAGATAAGAACTTGATCAAACTTTGGAATTTATTATGAATAATTTATTCAACATTTGTATTTTATTTTAGTTTTTAACAGGGTTCTTTCCTATAAAACACAAGAGAACTTAACACAATTTTTTTAAAGTAAATCAAGAATAACTTGAATAAGTTGTTACTTAAATTTTTACAATCATAACAAATGTTTACGGTATACTAATAAAGTAATAATAAAACAATTTAAGTTGGTTAATTATAAAATAAAATTGTTTTAGACATTATTTTAGTATCTTTGCAGTTGTGATTTAACTTGTGCATCGATGTGCGAACTGGTATAGTTAAAAGTTAGGCAAACCATCACTGAGTACCGGCACCTATTTTGTTACAAAAAAAGCACTGTCTACAATACTATAACATAATTTAAGGAAAGAAAAAAAATACATATTCCAAGAAGTAATACGAAATAATACATAACAATAACATAATTACAATCCAAGAAAAAAAAGAAATAGTCCGAACAAGAACAAAAACACAATCTAAGAAACAATAATACATTTAAAAAAAACAGCAACACATTGTAACATATAATAACAGAATTGAGAAGTATTAATAATTAAATAGAATAATCGACAAAGAATTACAAAGAAACACAATCGAAAAAATAGTACTAAAATCAACAAAATGTAAGAAAAACAATAACAAGGTACACATTTCATAAAATAATAAAAACACAATAATAGAAATAAAAAATTACAAAATAACAAAACAAATTTAGTAATATGAATTAACAGCATTTCAGAGAAATAACAATACAATACACAAGAAATAACGCTAACAGAAACCAAATCATCAAGGTTTTCATAGTGTTATACCAAGAGTGCTAAATGGAAATAATACTCTATACAGATCTAAATTTAAAATTCTGTTAGACGTTACCAGTAATGTAGACAATGTAGATTAATATGTTATGTAATTGTGTACTTGTAATTATTATTATTAGATACTAGACATATTAGTCCTTGAAACAAAAAGATCGGGGAAAACGTAAAAGCTCAAGACTCATTAGACCAAAGGAAAAAAACTTGAACTTGAAATTAGTTTACACTTTTGGGGAAAATTTGAGTATGAGCTCAACAAACGAGGTTTAAATGAACATTTCTTTATATTAGGAATCTCAACAAAAAAAAAGTATGAAACTGAGTGAGGGGGTGGGGGGGTCGTAAAGTATCACAGGTATATGAAATCATAGAGTGTATGAAATCAAAGAGTGTATGAAATCATAGAGTGTATTCAATCATAGAGCATATGAAACCATAGAGTGTATTCAATCATAGAGCATATGAAACCATAGAGTGTATTCAATCATAGAGCATATGAAACCATAGAGTGTATGAAATCATAAAATATATGAAATCATAAGGTGTATAAAATCATAGAGTGTATGAAATCATAGAGTGTATGAAATCATAGAGTATATGAAATCATAGAGTGTATGAAACCATATAGTGTATATAATCATAGAGTGTATGAAATCATAAAATATATGAAATCATAAGGTGTATAAAATCATAGAGTGTATGAAATCATAGAGTGCATGAAATCATAGAGTGTATGAAACTATAGAGTGTATGAAACTATAGAGTGTATGAAACTATAGAGTGTATGAAACTATAGAGTGTATGAAACTATAGAGTGTATGAAACTATAGAGTGTATGAAACTATAGAGTGTATGAAACCATAAGGTGTATGAAACCATAGAGTGTATGAAACCATAGAGTGTATGAAATCATAGAGACTATGAAATCATAGAGTGTATTAAATCATAAAGTATATGAAACCATAAAGTATATGAAATCATAGAGTGTATGAAGCCTTAGAATATATGAAAATCATAGAGTATATGAAACCATAGAGTGTGTGAAATCATAAAATGTATAAAATCATAGAGTGTATGAAATCATAGAGCGTATGAAATCATAGAGTGTATGAAATCATAGAGCGTATGAAATCATAGAGTGTATGAAATCATAAAGTATAGGAAACCACAGAGTGTATGAAACCATAGAGTGTGTATGAAATCATAGAGTGTATGATATCAAAAAGTATAGGAAACCATAGAGTGTATGAAATCATAGAGTGTATGAAATCAAAGAGTAGTGCCTATATGAAACCATAGAGTATTTGAAATCATAGAATATATGAAATCATAAAGCACATGAAACCATAGAGTGTATGAAACCATATAGTGTATGAAATCATAGAATGTATGAATTCATAGAGTGTATGAAATCATAAAGTGTATGAAATCATAGGGTGTATGAAATCATAGAGTGTATGAAATCATAAAGTATAGGAAACCATAGAGTGTATGAAACCATAGAGTGTATGAAACCATAGAGTGTAAGAAACCATAGAGTATATGAAATAATAGAGTATATGAAATCATAGAGTAGGGCCTATATGAAACCATAGAGTTTATGAAACCATAGAGTATATGAAATCATTTGATAACCAATTGAGAAGCTGAAGTATAGTCAGAGCTTGTTTGTAGGACAAACTTTTTTTGTTGTTGGCTGGACGACCGGAAGGAGGGGGAAGTAATACTAGAATTAACATCTGAAAAGGATTCGTTCGAGTATGCACTCCAGTTGAACGCAAACATCTTTGTTAAATAACATTAAGGTGCGCAGGATGAAAAAAACAAACAGACAGAAAGAAACTCAGGAGAGAAAGAGAGTGAGAGAAAAAAGGAAAGAGAAGAAAGAGAGCGGGTCCTTCCAATTCAATATAACAGATACTAAAATTCATGGGCTAGAGAGTTGTTTTTTTTTTTTTTGGGGGGGGGATCGTTACAATGCGCACCGTTTATTGGAAGTTCAAAAAGCCAGCCATAATAAATAAAATAAGTGGCCGCTGTTTTATTCTAGTACAATATAAATTCTTTGTATGAAAACAAAAAATAAACGTTTCCAATAAATCTTTAGTAGCCAGAAGGCCTACATGGAACACATATATGTAAAAAGTCTCAGCTTATTGGGCACATTGGGAAAACTCGACGTTGACCAATAAATAGGTTGAAAATGTTCCATTGTCGTAAAATTTAATGTTGGCAAGAGTATTTTATAAATGAAAGTTTGGAATTACGTCCAACGAAAATAAAAACCACCCCTTGACACCACTAACGTCACTCGGCTTACAGCACTACACATAAAAATTTCTTTGCAAACATGAACAAATTTTATTGAATCGATAGCCCTAATTAAACATTTGCGCACCATCTTATTGTAGGCTTTATTGGCCTCTTCACCAAAGTAAAAGCTATCAAGACGGCTCTCCCTATTTAAAGTGTAAACACTTCATATAAACACGAATAACACAATAACAAAACATACCTAGAAAAATTTAATTCTATTTTTTTCTTCCATAGTTCTATATTAAATAAATCTACATATGTGTTTGTAAGAGTCTGTGCATTTATTAAATTTTAAAAAATAAAAACAATGACTATTTATGAAATGCATTGTAATACTTTAATCGTGAATACTCTTTTTATAGTGCAACTTTTATTCTTATAGCCTTCAAAGAGCGCTAATGTCTAATCTTTTCATTGGAAGCTGAGGAGAGGAGGGGTAACTGGAAACAGGTTTCGTGCTGCCTTTAGGCGCTCAGCAAACTCTGGGATTTAAACTCGAGCCCACTTGATCGGTATCCAAACGACTCTTTTCACTCAGCCACACATTACACACCGTATACCTTATGGCAAGAATGGTACATAAAATGTTTCACAAGGTTGAAAAGGTCCTTTTTTAATAGGATGAATAAATTATATAATAGATGTCAGGAGAATGCGTTTCTGCAGTGAAGAATGCAAGAAAACGCTTTTGCAGCGCTCCCCCAGACCGCCTAGCTGTCAAGAGAAAGGCCTCAACATATTTGTTTATTGTTGTTTTTTTTTAATTATTTTTCGAATTATTTTTTTTCTTCGGCGGCGATCCTCAAAGCCTTAATCTAAATTTGTGGGGTATCTTAACTTTTCAAGGAACAAATCGGTTGTATTTGCAATGAAGTATGTGACAGGTTGGGGAAAGTGACGTGTGTTTGGCGCGTTTAGTGTCTAGGGGATGATTATTTTTGAAACTATCACACACCAACCCGTCAGCATAAAAATCGGGAGCAGACACGCAACGAGACAAGCTTATAGCGTTCCCTCAGACCTCCTAGCTGTCAAGAGAAACTGCTCAACATGACTGGGGTGTTTTTTCGCCAAGGGTTGAGAATTTTTATTTTTTTTAAATTCTAATATATATAAATGCTGTACGCGCGTTCATGCTTAGGGTTAGGGTTTACTGGGCGTTAGGGTGAGGGTTTGGAAAAAAATCGCCCCCTCCCACTCCAAAGTTCTGGATCAGCTAGTGTCTGGTATAGGGTATATCTTGGCTTCTTCTGTGGCGGTGGAGGGTGGGGAGGCAATCGCAGCTACTGTGGGTGAATAGAATTAGTTGAATATCTCTATAGTATAAGTAGTTTACATCATTTTGTTAAATTACTGCATTTTAAAGTTTGCTAAAATCTCTATATTTTTTTTGACAAAGTTGTGTGTTCACGTGCCTGTGTGTTTGACAGGCCTGCCACCAAAAGAGGTTCTATCCAAGGTAAAATACAGAGAGGAATGGAGAAAGATGGTCGACAAATCTATCGTGGTACCCCAACGGTCCCACCAAATAAGGAATAGGTAAAGGTGTGAAGGTGTGGGACGGGTATGGTGTCACGGCTGTGCTATCTCCTGCTCTTATAAAAGCTTAAAGAATTTCTGAAGGGCGCCTCACAAATATAAAAAAAAACGTAGACTTTTATTTACGTTTTTCCGGCCCCACCCACACCCCAATGTATATATTTTCCTTTAACCTGGTCTCCTTACCTCCTTCACCCCACCCGGCCGTGATCTCCTTGACACCATATCGAAGGTGCCGACCCGGCCATTTTACTCTGTGGCTCTGAGGTCCCGTCTAACTTCTCTCTCTTTTTTTTTTCTTCTTGTCCATTGACAAGCGACTCTACCACCTTGTCATAGTGGAATATTTGTGTGTTTTGGGCGGGGAGGGAGAAGGGAGGTATAGACAGATGAACTCCATGCCATCTACCTTTAAGAAATGGCCTAATTGAAAATAATCCAACTATTGTTTAGGCCTATCAAGTCCGGTCGTCATCTCGATGGTTCATCGTCCCAACCCTGCCCGAATCCAACCTTTGTTGCTCTAAAGTCTATTTGCGAAGGTCGGAAGCTTTAAGGCCTACTCCTCTTGTTGATCTCAAAGCTGTGAACGTATATATTACGAATAAAGAACACAAAATTATTTTTCGGCAAAGGCGCAATTTCTTTTTACAAAGCTTATATCGACTCACTCTGTCTGTCTGTCTGTCTGTCTGGTAAAATGTTTGTTCACGTTATTTCTCCCACACCCATTCTCGGGTCAAGTTGAAACTTGAACAATTTTTAATTGGCATTGACAAGACATGAATCAACAAACACAAAAAAATGAATGATTTATTTATTTATTGGTAGTAGTAATTACTTCTTTTGTGTCATAACTTCATATGATATCAATCCTTCAGTATTTAGAGATACGGCTAAATATTTAGGGTTTAGATAATTGAACATGTTATTTATCCTACACTCATTCTTGGATTAAGTTGAAACTTTAAAAAAAATATTTATTGTACCTAACAAAACACGAATCAATAAAATTAACTAATTAGTCAATTAATAACGGATACATATTTTTATATAATTTTAGTTGCCACTTTTATATTATTCAGAGATATAGTTGTAAGTGCGGAGTTCTTCTCCTTCGATTAGCTTTGTTTGTTCTTTAAAGGATTTTGTATATTTTGCTTGTTTATTGTGTCGCGCTGCGAAGATAAAGTCATTGAAATCTGATTTTCATTCTTTCTTTATTTGTTTTATTTTGATTTGAAAAAACAAAAAGTCAAGAAAAGAGTGAGAAGTGAAGATGGAGGTGGAAAATGATACTCTACTGTCTACCCCAGGTTCTGAAGCTGCAATGACTACACATCTTAATAATCAAAGCAACATAAACCGAAGCTAAACCAGGCTTGCTATTTTTGGGGGGAAACTAACTAGAGTTGCTCAAATAGAATTGATACAAAGATCAACGGCTACACTTTTGATTTACCGTCTTAATTTTTTTTTTCAAAATCATTTCCAATCAGGGGCGTAGAGAACAAAACGTGCGCCCGGCGCAAGAAAATGTATCCCCCCAACCATTTTTCCATGAACATCACATAGAAATTTGGGGTTATATATAAAAAGTATTTAATAAAATTATAATACAAAAAACCTTAGAATGTATTGCCTAACAAAAATATCTACCATAACGGTTGTTTTTTTTTGGCGCCTCTCTGCATGTGGGCGCCCGGGCAACGTGGGAGGAGCACTTAACTACTCTCTCTGGATCCGCCAATGTGAGACAATATTGTTTAGCTCCAATCCTCGCCTCTTTCCTATTGAAATCTGTGATTAGTGTGATTGTGGGAGGGAACCTTTTGAACACAAACTGCTTGGACCATCTGGGCTCTCTAAACACCGCCGACAGAGAACAATTAAACCATGTCACGATCTCGCCTGGGGCATTCAACTTTGTTTTTCTTGTGTTGCGTTGAATACATTCCACTTGAAATGATACAATGAATTCTGAGTAGATAAGGCGCTATATCTATGGGTTGGGCTATATCTTATAATTTCTAAACTTACTGGTCTAAATGAAAACCCACGTGATACAGCAACATTTATAAATTCGCTTGAACATTCTTCATTCGAGATTTCTAAGAGCGCATCTTCAGCTATATTCTGTTTCAATAACACTTCGTGGATATCTTCATAATGAGCTGCTACGGCTATATCCGTTCCAAAAAGATGTACACTGGCAGTAATAGAATCAGGAATCAAAAGGGATTAAAATTTTCACAAAAAAAGGTAAGTTTTTTTAAAATATATAAAACATTCGATGTATTTAAAGTTTTCGTGTACAATAAAGGATATTAAATAGTATTACTGTAGAAATGAACTAGTTATATTTCTATGGCACTGTTAGGGTTGAGTTTCGTTCAAGGTAAACAAAATTCATTGTAACCCCATGACATCGGTCTTATGTTTTAGTATGTTAATTATATGCTAATCAGCTACGTTAAAGTGATCATAAAATGGCGAGACACCTTTTATTCTTGTATTTTTAGTGTGAGATATTTACTTTGAGGCTATTTATAATATGTTTTTATATAACATTTTAGCTTCTTTTTATTTGACATCTCTCTCTATCTCAAATATATGTTCATTTATGGTGACCGCTAAGATCACTTAAAACTTAATCTTTTCATACTAAGTCACTAGAACATATCGTGACTGAATTCTCTGATCTTTTTATCTAAGAAAGTTGAGCTTTATGAAATCAGTAATATTTCATCTAATTATTTTTATTTAGATGACAAAAAGTGTGACAAATTAGAACAAAAATGTCAAAGGGGAAATAAAAATATTCAATCCATATTTTGTAATAAAATTGTATGTGTTAATTGAGGAAATGTTTGATATTAATTAGACAAATGTATTAATTTTCATAGGTAATTAAATCAATCAATTGACTCGTATCACTATGATTGCAATAGATTACCTTCATAATCTTGTATACTTTATTTCTTAAGAAACAAAAGGGGAAGATATATGGCTCCTTTTTGTCTCGAAATGCAATGGATGCACCCAAACGAGTCACTGGATTTGGCTTAATCTTGAGACGGGGTAGAATCTGGTGTGGTTAATCAAGCCAATTATAGAACGGCAGACTTTGCCACAATTCGTACATGTGTATGCCTCTGATTTAGGGCTAGCGGACAGGGCAGCTTTCTTTTTTTCCCTCTTGATTAAGGCCGCTTCAATTCTTTTGTTCTCAGCAAGGGTTGTCCCAGCACGCACAGTCTGTCTCCATGCACTCCGTTCTTTGGCTATGTTTTCCCACATACTTTCGCTGATGCCTGTGGCTCTCATGTCTCGCTTGCAGACATCTCTATATGTTAGTCTTGGGCGGCCCTTGGGTCTGACTCCTTCCACAAGCTCAGCATATAAGATATCTTTCGGGATTCTACCATCTGGCATGCGGGTGACATGTCCGAGCCAGCGTAATCTTCTTTGTGTCAGGAGAGCATACATGCGTCATTGGATTCATATGGGGATTTAAATTTAAAACCTTGACAGTACCGTTACATCAATACTCAATACAACATATTTGTTTAAATGACTTGGGATTGATTGACCATGTCTTTAGATACGAAATTTTGATATAGATCAAGATAAAGATGAACATAGATTAGATTAGAATAGAATAAAGTAGAAAAGAATAGATATATTAAATAGATTTCTTAGATAGTTATATTAATAGATACATACAAAGATGCATAGATAGTTCTAATTAAATCAGAAAATAAGTAGCATCACAAAAACATTTCCCCTTTGGTTATTTTTGTGACTAAGCAATAGATGAGATTAACTAGTTCACACATCGACCTGTTTGCTTGTCACTTGTCTGCACTACGAAACTTGATCAACTCAGCCTGAGATATAAGCTCTAGCCAAGCAGCTACCTAATTTCATGGGGAGTTGGGATGATGAGGTTCAACAAACCCCATCCCCACACCACGAAAAAAAGATATTTCTCGCATTAATCAAAGATTTGGTAGTTCCATGATATGATATTTGACATGCACAGTTTTGTTTGGAGTAAGAATAGTAGAGTAATGCGCGTAATTAAATGCATTTTTGAAAGTCAAAAAATTTGGGACGGGGGGGGGGAAACGCATGGAGTATCTACTCAAATCTAAAACTAAAACATTATGTATAAAGTCCAGGCTTAATTGTTTCCAAAGTCTATAGTCTAGAACTGATTTTAGAAGCGACACTGTCTGATACTTTCTCGGCAGTGAGATACAATATCCCACAAACGGAAAAGAAAATTCTGCAGTGCTAAAAGGTTTATCCTCTATAGCTATACAGCGTTATCAATTCTTTCTATAATACATCCAGACACAACGAAGCGCTAGCTATGTTATATTAATACACCATCGAGCTATTGTTGAATCTCCATTCCATTCATGTCACATGCCGAATGTTTATTTCGCTATTGCTCTAACTGACTTTTTTTTTCCTTAGCCATATCAAGCGTTAAGATTAAGAAATAAAACAGGTAGATTCCATACAATATAAAGAATTTTTCTTTCTTTTGTTACAAAGCTTATATTTAGTCCTCCGTCCGTCTGTTTGTCTGTCAGTCTGGGTGGTTTGTTGTATATCATTTCTCCCACTCTCTATTTTTATGATCAAGTTGAAACTTGGCACAGTTCACAGACCTATAAATATTTTATACCTAGACTACAAAACAAAGACAAATTTGTATCTAAGCGTTATGTGCGTAATCTTTTTCAGTTGTAAGGGAATCTTAGAAAAATGCTTTTTTTTTGTCTTAGAAAAGTAATGATCTTTAGTTTTCATGTTTAGATATAATGCAATCCCATATTGCGGATTTAAATAGAATAGACTATTAATCATAGAACTATATTTTCACGGAAATCTATGAAATAAATCCATTTCCTATTAGTTTTCATTGAGAAAATGTTTTGAAAATCCTAGATCTAAATAATTCAAACATGTTGATTTTAATCATTTTCATGATTTTGTATTGTGCATTTAAATAGATTGATTACCTAGATCTTTATAGATCTAGATTCTTGATCTAAAAATTGAAAAATAATAATTTTGAGACCACTCAGACCAGTGTACTCTTATTTACATTGTTCAATTACGCGGACTTAACATTATAATGATTTCAGTATATGTTACATAGGTTAGGTTTGAAAAAAATCTTCTAACAACTGTTTTACAAAAAACAACGCATTGTCTCAGCTTTTCGAAGTTACTCACAATTTTGTCTAGGATTAGTATTTAATCATCACTTATGATGTCTGTTGGATCATGGATTTTGAAAAAACAGCATAGAAACCTCCCAGTTACCTCCTCCCCCCCCCTTTTTTTTTTTTAATTCCAGCTAGTCCAGAAAAATGATTGGACAATAGCTTACTGAGCGTTCTATAAGCGTGAAAGTGGCGCCAAACAAAAACAATTATTTCAAATATATAGATATTATAAAAATTCACTACATGATTGATTTTAAAATAATTGAATTTAAAAGTATTTTTCATATTTTTCTTTATTTTTCTTTAGTGCAACACTGATGACGAGACAGATCTTGAATGCAAGCGCAAGTTTGGACGCAACCACCCCTATGACGGCAGAATAAACTTCAAGCATTTAATTAACCAAGTTCTCAAAGAAGGATTCTACATACTTACAGAAGCGAAGTATCTTCACCTCATGTATCGTATGGACCTTTCTTTCGAGGAAGAGTATAGCCGTCCTCAGAGGTGTCTACAAAACCGGTATGACTACGCCGAGATAGATCTCAGAAATCTGTACTACACCGCACACAGAGCTGAAGTGGACGCAGCACACGATACGCGTGGGGCCAGAATTAAGCCAGGCTTTCCTGACGAAACCATCGGCCAAGTCGAATGCGAGGGTTACAGGGGGAATGCCCAGGACTACGTGGATGAAGCCAAAAGGCGCCTTTCTATGAGCAAGACCCCAAAGGAGAAGGAAGTCCACAGCAAAAAGCTTCAATTGTTTGAGTCCATGCTTGAGTTACAGAAAATAAGCATTGTGCCAGAGCAATTGAAAGGACCAAGGTTGACCATGTAGTGTGTTGATAATGTTGTAGTTTCCACTTTTTGTGGTCATGATAAATTTTATTATAAAATCAACTATAGTTATTTAAAAATATTTAAAAATGTAGAAAAAGTTAAGAATCTATGCTTATCTTTTTTTGATTATTGCTTGAATAGTTCAGTTACATAAAACGTTCTAATTTTTAATGAAACGCACATGTCATTTTTTAAAAATGTAATTTAAATCATATAAAGGGAAATTCTTTTTTTTTCAAACATTCGCAGTAAATGTTTGTATTAAATTATCTCCCTTATTGTATACTTTTTTTTTTTTTCTGTAATTTTAAAATCTTACTGCGTTAAAAGCAACACAATTTTAAGAACTGTCAATAAGATGTAGTAGTTGTTTTCTATTGAAGTATACCAACTGATAGATACAAATAAACAATTTGTTTTGTGTACTCTCTTATAGTAGTCTGTTTGTTATTGAAATTTAGAAAAGAGGAAATAAAAATAACAGCAACAAAATTCATAAGAAAATAGCTATCTATTTGAAAATACAATTACAACCCTATATATGAAAAAAAAATGCAATCAATGAAAAAAATAAGAAATAAATTACAATACAATCTGTGGAAAAATAACAATAAAATTACAAATCAATCTATGGAAAAATAACAATACAATTACAAGACACTCATTGGACGAAATTGTAATATAATTACAACACAATCCATGAAAAATCGCGATGAAATTGCAACGCAACTTATGGAAGTAAAACAAATTAAGTACAACACAAACTATGAAAAAATATACAATAAAATTACAACATCAACTATGGAAAAATAGCAATAAATTACTATTAAATCTATGGAAAAATAGCAATATTAATGCAGATAGCATAGGGTAAAGAAAACAATATAATTACAACGCAATCAATGGAAAAATAACATTAAAATATAAATCACAATCAAGAAAATAAAAATGAAATTACAAAACAAACTATGGTCCTAAGTCCCGACGCCAAGAGCCTTCTTACATTCTTCACTGCAGAAACGCATTCACATGACATCTACTGCTCATTATTCATCAATTAACAAGGGCAGGTCAAATTAAGTAAAATAAAGTAACATGTGGGGCAAGGACCTATGCTGAAGTATGACTGACAATCGGGGCACAAGTAGCATATTTGTCATACTATTATCTCCATGTTAAGCGAGACCCCTTGCAGTGTTTTGGTCAGAATAAGACATTAACAGAATGATGGTAAAGGCTCTCAAATATCTCATTTCCAAGATGCTTTTGAATAATCAGGGCCGCCGCTACCTATTCTGCAATGTGTGCATTGCACGCAGGCGGCCGACTGTAAGGGTCGGCCAAATCATTATTCCATGGTTACTTTTTTTTTTTTGATTATTAAATAAAAAAAAAATATTTTAAAGAAATTCTAATTATTCCATTATCCTTTGAAAATATAAACGATATTCGTACATAAGAAATTATTTTGTAAACTAGAACGTATAAAATAGAGAAGCGTGCGAGGGATTCCAATGGGTTTTTTCATAAGCGCCTACTCATTTCTGGCCTTAAATTTTTGTTTTAAGTCGAATGGGCCACCCTGTAAGTAGATCCATTTCGGGTAATTTAAAAAAAATATTTTCACTAGGGGGTTGGGGTTTAGTTCCTATCATATGGAGGGGGGAGAGTGCAACGTCCTGACAAAAAGGGGTGTTATGGAGCGTGTGTGTTTCCTAAGCGTCGGTGAGAAGAGGTTAAGTGATTGATAGCTGGTTACGCAGTGCCAATGATGAAATTAACGTACACATCTGAGACGATCTTAAGACATGAAATAGTAAAGACTTTTATCTTTTTTGCAAGGTAGATTTTGTTTAAATATCAGTTTATTTCATTACTATTAGATCTATACCTCAAGTTAAATCGTGAATAATAACAGTTATATTGAG
This sequence comes from Biomphalaria sudanica, assembly GCA_036873155.1. Lineage (NCBI taxonomy): Eukaryota > Metazoa > Mollusca > Gastropoda > Planorbidae > Biomphalaria > Biomphalaria sudanica. The sequence continues at coordinate 1,676,139 of JAZGLO010005707.1, read as the reverse complement.
TTTTTGTTGATACAGAAGTTAGTTGAAGTTATCCAAAGTTTATTTTTCAAAAAATTCAAAACGCCTTCATCAGTTCCGTTATACTGGCTGTTTGGAGCTACAAGTCAACAATCAACCGACAACAGGGACGGGCACCAACTTCTATTGGGGGCTCGAACGAACATGTTGTTATCTAGTGAGTCGCCACCCGGAAACTTAAGAAACACTGCCTTATTCTGTTTTATTACAAGTCATTGTTTAAGTGACTTGTACTTTGGATTATTTACTTTGTATAAAACTCAAGAAAAATATTCAGCGCTTAGTTGCTTCATTTGTTGGATAAATTTATAGGCAACTCTGAATCCGTGTATGTCAGATGATTGTGGATACAATGCACTTCTCTCCAAAATGCTATTGTGATGATTATCATGAAAGTGTACAGAATGTTGAAAAAGTTCCACTGTCAATGGCATTTGTATTTCGAGCTTTTTTATTTCGGATTATGCTTTATTTTGTAATAACAAACAAGTTAACATATCAGCTAGAGTCAGGACCATATAAAACATATCAGAGTAAGGACCATATAAGGCTGTTGAACGAGAAATTGTATTTAGATCATGATCATTTCCGCTGTTCATTGTAATATACCTGCACAGCTCATCAATTATAAATTCATCTTCGCTAATAAAGGAGCATAAGTTAGTAGTCTGAACGAGATAAGTTTTTTAAGTTTATCACCAAAATAACAACAACATAAGATGTCAGATTTCTGTAGGCACATATGTCCGAAATTGTTCCTAGTGCATAATTTATAGTTGTACTTTAGGGGTACAACAACTGTGTGAATATAAAAGGAAAAAAATAGAATGGCCTTTAAAAATGGAATTTAATCCAATGCCACTTTTGGAACAGTGTCCAGCTCAGTCTTAATGTTGTTTTTTTTAATTTTCTAGAAAAAAAAGGGGGACGGTATTTTAAAATTTCGCACGCAGGCGGCCTCAACCCTCGCGGCGGCCCTGTGAATAATGTTTTACTTGAAAAATATTCTAATATGAATTTATAGGCATTACTACATCGCAAAGACAACCGATTTCTTCCTTGAAAAGATAAGAAGATAAGATACCCAACAGATTTAGGATCGCCGCCGAAGATACCCAGCAGATTAAGGCCTTGAGGGTCTAAAACATATATTATCAATATTATCACAAATAATAATAAAATCTCAGATTGATTGGGAAACGGTGAATAGAAAAAAAATGTTTGGGTTCAGAACTCATCTCAATTGTTACTATTATACTTCAAATTTCTTATGAATTGTACATTTTCCAAAATAAAGTCTTTCATAAAAAAATTAGGATAAATGCATGCGAAATAACATAGACTTTCTCGACATAGTTTACTTGTTTTAAAACGTAATGTTTTTTTTGAAAAAGTGGAAGGGGACAGTAGCGTAAAAACTATGCATCATAATAACCAAAGCAACATAGACCGAAGCAAAACCAGACTCCAGTTAATACTTGCAAATGATATCCTAGATAATTGTTTTTTACCTGATGCTTTAGAACAGCCCCACCCCTAATTATGTAGCGGTGTGACAGGGAAAGGGATTACAAGAATTGATTAGAATATAGGCTTAAATGTGCATTGAATATAATTTCAACTTTTAGCTAAGTGTTTGTACAAATAATGTAATCCCTCGGCAAAGTTAGCTTCAATTGGAGAAGGAGGGAGGGTTGAGAGTACTTAACATCTATTTGGATCCGCCAATGTGAGACAATGTTGTTTGGCTCCAATCCTCGCGTCTTTCCTATTGAAATCTATGATTAGTGTGATTGTGGGAGGGAACCTTTTGAACACAAACTGCTTGGACCATCTGGGCTCTCTAAACACCGCCGACAGAGAACAATTAAACCATGTCACGATCTCGCCTGGGGCATTCAACTTTGTTTTTCTTGTGTTGCGTTGAATACATTCCACTTGAAATGATACAATGAATTCTGAGTAGATAAGGCGCTATATCTATGGGTTGGGCTATATCTTATAATTTCTAAACTTACTGGTCTAAATGAAAACCCACGTGATACAGCAACATTTATAAATTCGCTTGAACATTCTTCATTCGAGATTTGTAAGAGCGCATCTTCAGCTATATTCTCTGTTTCAATAACACTTCGTGGATATCTTCATAATGAGCTGCTACGGCTATATCCGTTCCAAAAAGATGTACACTGGCAGTAATAGAATCAGGAATAGGAATCAAAAGGGATTAAAACCATTACTAAAAAAGGTACTTTTTTTTTATTTACATAGAACAATCGATATATTTAAAGTTCTCGTCTATAATAAAGGATATTAAATAGTATTACTGTAGAAATTAACTAACTTTAATTTTATAGCACTATTCGGGTTAAACTGCGTTCAAGGTAAACGAAATTCATTGAAGCCCCATTACATTGGTCTTTTAGTATATTAATTTTATGTTAATTAACTACGTCAAAGTGATCACAAAATGGCCAGGTACTTTTTAATCTTGTATTTTAAGTGTGAGATATTTACTTTCAGGCTATTTATAATATGTTTTTATATAACATTTTAGCTTCTTTCTATGTGACCTCACTCTATATTCAAATATATGTTCATTTATGGTGACCGCTACGATCACTTAAAACTTATTTTTTACATTCCAAGTCCCTCATTCACATTGTGAGTGCATCATGTGATCTTTTTATCTAAGAAGGTTGAGCTTATAAAATGTATGAATGCAGTACTATTTCATCTAATTATTTGTATTTAGATGACAAAAAGTGTGACACATTAGAACAAAAAAACATGTCATTAAGGAAATACAAATATGAAACCTACATATTGTAATAAAATTGAATGTGTTTATAGAGGCAATGTTTGACATTAATAAGGCAGGTACACTAATAATCATGAGTAAAGAAATCAATCAATTGACTCCTATCACAATGATTGCAATACATTACCTTCATGATCATGTATAGATCTACTTTACTTCTTATGAAACAAAGGGGCAGAGATCATTGGATTAATATGGGGATTAAAATTTAAGGCCTTGAATTACATTAATACTCTAGTGGAAATTAATTGATTAGGTTTTTAGAGACGTTGATTATATTACAGGAAATTAAGTGACCGAAATTGTGATGATAAAGATGAAAATATAATATAATATAATATAATAGATAGATACATGGATAGATAGATACATAAATACATAGATAGATACATAGATAGTCTGATTTTAGTAGCAACAGTGTCTGATACTTTCTCGATAGTGATATTATAACATTCAACAAATGGAAAAAAAACAAATTCTGCAGTGCTAAAAGGTATCCTCTCTAGCTATATAGCTTATGAACACTTCCTATATGCGGTACATCAAGACACAGCGAAGCGCTAGCTATGCTATAGTAATACACTATCGAACTATTGTTAAATGTCCGTTCATATCACTTTTTGTTTAATATATGTAATTATGTTTTTTTTTGTAAGCCATATTAAGCGTTAAGATTAAGATATAAAACAGGTAGTTTCCATACAATATAAATAATTTTTCTTTCCTTTGTTACAAAGCTTATATTTAGTCCTCACTCCGTCTGTTTGTCTGTCAGTCTTGGTGGTTTCTTGCATATCATTTCTCCCACTCTCTATTTCTCTGATCAAGTTGAAACTTGGCACAGTTCACAGACCTATAAATATTTTATACCTAGACTACAAAACAAAGACAAATTCGTATGTAATCGTAATGTACGTAATATTTATCAAGCTTTAACGAATCTTGGAAAAATACTTTTTTTGTCTTAGAAAAAAGAAATGATCTTTAGTTTTCAAGTTTAGATATAATGCAATCCCGTTTTGCGGATTTAAGTAGAATGGACTATTAATCATAGAACTATATATTCCCGGAAATCTATAAAATAAAACCATTTCCTGTTAGTTTCCATTGAAATATTGTTTTGAAAATCCTAGACCTAAATAATTCAAGCTTGTTTGTTTTAATCATTTTCATGATTTTGTATTGTGCATTCAAATAGATTGAGTATCTAGATCTTTATAGATCTAGTTTCTTGATTTAAAAATTGAAAAATAGTAATTTTGAGACCAGTGTGCTCTTATTTAGGCGGACTTATTATTATAATGATTTTAGTATTATATGTTACATAGGTTAGGTTTAAAAAAAATCTTCTTACAACTGTTTTACAAAAAGATCGGAGCCTCCAGTCTAGGATTAATATTTAATAATCACCTATGATTTCATTCGGATCATAGATTTTGAAAAAGCAGCATAGAAATCTTCTCACAGTCACCTCCCCCCCCCCCTATTTTTATTTCCAAGTCGACAAAAGTGATTGGACCATAGCTCACTGAGCGTTCTATAAGCGTGAAAGTGGCACCAAACAAAAACAATTATTTCAAATATTTCCAATTGCACAAAATTTATTATTCTTAGTCTAGATATTATAAAAATTAATTACATGATTGATTTTAAAATAATTGAATTTAAAAGTATTTTTTATATTTTCCTTTCCTTTTTTTTAGTGTGACACAGATGACGAGACAGATCTTGAATGCAAGCGCGACTTTGGGCGCTACCACCCTTATGACGGCAGAATAAACTTTAAGCACTGCATTAACCAAGTTCTCAAAGAAGGATTTCACATTTTATTAGAAGTGAAATATCTTCTCCTCATGTATCGTATGGACCTTTCTTTCGAGGAAGAGTCTAGCCTTCCTCAGAGGTGTCTGCATAACCGGTATGGCCACGCCGAGATAGATCTCAGAAATCTGTACTATACCGCTCACCGAGCTGAAGTGGACGCAGCACACGATACCCGTGGGGCCAGCATTAAGCCAGGCTTTTCTGACGAAACCATTGGACAGGTCGAGTGCGAAGGGTACAGGGGGAATGCTCAGGACTACGTGGATGAAGCCAAAAGGCGCCTTTCTATGAGCAAGACCCCAAAGGAGAAGGAAGTCCACAGCAAAAAGCTTCAATTGTTTGAGTCCATGCTTGAGTTACAGAAAATAAGCATTGTGCCAGAGCATCTGAAGGGACCAAAATTGACCTTGTAGTGAAATATTTATTTTTCTTTTGCAGAATGAGATGCCCAAATAAGTATCAATCATCCGTAAGACCAATTATAGTTCTATATAAATTTTAAAAGATGTAGAAATGGTCATTGATATATGCCTATGTGTATTTTTTATTGCTTGTATAGTTCTAGAAGTCATAGGTTTCAATCAAATGCACATTTCATTGTTTTTTAAATTTAATCTACTATGCTATTAAAATTTTAAGTATTTCAAGATTTGAATGTATGGGAACGTGTTATAAATAAAGGGAGATAATTTTAACAAACTTACACTGTGGAAGTTTGTATTGCATTACTTCCCTTTTTCTATAATATTTTTTATCGCAATTTTTTTTTTTGCCTGTAAATATTACTGCAACAAAAGCTGTCTTAGAGCTAAATATTTTTAAAAATCTCGATAATGTGTGTCTTTTTTCTTTTTAAAGTTTACCAACTGATATAAATAAACAAATTGTTTAGTGTACACTCTTTTGTTCTTTTGGTCTGTATTTATTTAAGGCCCTTCTTGAATAGTTGTTAGTGAAACTTAGAATTGAGGAAATAAAAATAACAGCAAACACAATCAATGGGAAAATAATAATAAAACTACAATACAATCTTTACAGAGATAACATCTGAAGAAGCATCTGTAACAAAAATGTAATAAAAGAAATACACAATAAAAAAAAAACCGACATAATTTGCAGAACAATTATTAACAATTTTTAAAAATTCAATTTTAGAAATAAAGAAATGACTTAATATTAAATCATTAAAATGAACAAACAAAATACTTAAAAAAAAACTATAATTGATATCAAACAATATAATTGATTGATAATTGAGATTATGTTTCAAGAATCCTAGATCGTAATAATTCATGACTATTGATTTTAATCATCTTATGTACATTACAGATACAATATATTTAAGTCTATGGTTTAATTATTGTTTTGACGATTTTAAATTCTCTTGGCTTTCTAAGAAGAGTCGTTGATGAAACGCTAAACACGAATGAGTCCCCATGTAAATAATTGCCAGCAATGTGGGAAAATGAATCTCGAATGGTTAAAACATACCGGAGACAGTCCTGAGCTTTTACCCAGAAACATTTCCCAAAACATTTTCAGTTCTGCAGTTAAGTTTCATTTCGTCTTCGATGTATGCATAAATCTTTTGTGATTCCTTCTATTGACTTACACTCTCATAATGGGGGGGGGGGGGGGGCGGGACTGAAAGGGAAAAAGTCAATGTCTGAAAATGCCTGAACCATGGCAGCGAAGGAGATAGACCGTCGCGCTAAAAACGCTAATGTCCGATCAGATCCTGTCCGATTTAATTTGCTTCTGAATTCATAGGAACATAAAGTATGAATTTAATTAAAATAAAAAAGTAAAGGCGGTTGGTCATTGTGCTGGTCACATGACACCCTCGTTAACCGTGAGCCACAGAAACATATGACATTTACATCATCTACCTTAAAGATCGGAAGGTCTGATAGGGGAACTTTACTTTTTTTTTAATTTAAGAAAAAAAAGTACTTTTTTTTTTTTTTTGTTTTGTTGTGTTTTTTTTTGTGTGCGTAAATCCAAACTAAATGACCAAATTGTTATGATATTTGTTATGATATTTGAAAAAAAAATTTAAGCTAAAAACTTTAATAATAATTAGTATAGACTAGATTGTCACTAGATCCTTGAAAGGGTTACTTCCATATTGAGTAACATGTTCTGGTTTATAAAAAGAACACTGTGGCCTCTCTTAGTCGCGAAACAAATATGGATCATGTCACAGAGGTGAGATGAAAGCCTTGACATTTGTCATGGTAGGAATCATATCGCCCACACAGTGTCAGGGGGAGGTATGGCGAGAGTGAATATGTTACTTTGTTGATATTTTAATATGATAGACTTTGTTGATATTTTAATCTGATAGTAACATCCCACTTTATTATGTACTCCCAGACTCAGGTTATGAATGGGAATAGTGTTATGAACTGAATGGTTTAGTCTTCGTTGAATGTGCGAGATAGTGTGTTAGTCTGTGAGGTCTTGTTTGCGGTCCAGGAAGGTTGGAAGGTCGCTTCCTGGACTGGTATTTTGTATTATTTCTTGAGAGTGATATAATTGTGGTGCTATATTTGATATTAAAGTGTTTTTGTTATTCATGGATAGCTGGAGCTAGAGTTGAAGTATTTAGTGTTCTTTATTTACGTAACCCCTAAGGAGCAAAGCAAAGAATAGAACCTGACACACAGCAGTTCCCATCTCTCCACGGAGATGAGGCACAGTGTGCTGTAAGCTAAGTGTCAGCAGCTTCAGATTTTTCCTGAAGCCTTTCCCTTGTATAGGCATAGCCTCAAGGTAGCATAAGTTTGGATTTGTTCTTCTTTTAGGAGGGTAGCCAGCCAAGACTAACGAGCCCCTCCCGCCTGGAGCTTTTTTTTGGTTTAGGCAGGGCCGGCTTTAACAATTGCGGGGACCTGTGCGAAATAGATTGCGCGAAGCCCAGTCTGTTACTAGGGATTAGGATAATAAATGAAAATTAAAGTTTATATTTGAAAATAAATTTGTCTTTGCATTTTATCCATTTTCTACTAAGTAAAAAAATCACGATCTAATTAACTTTACGATCGAATTCATACAGTATATCATCACAATTCTATTTCCTACATAGATCACGCTCAAAAGCAAGAATAATCAAATTGTTCATGAATAGTTAACCTCCAGTAATTGCATGACACCCCAATATGACAATTTTCCCCCAATTTTTCAGGAGATTTTTATGCGTTTTCTGGAGAATTTAATAATTTTAGGAGATTTCCATTAGCTCCTGGAAAATCAGTAGGCCGCGGGAACCCTGTAATATATGTTATAATGGTTTAATTTAATAATTTACACCTAGAATTAGCCCGGGGGCCTATGAAAGTGCGGGACCCAATGAGGCCGTATAGGTTGCAGTCGCCTAATGCCGGCCCTGGGTTTAGATGCCATTTACTCGACCTTCTCCGTTAGAGACAACAGTTCAGCCGGACCGAATATCTAAGTCATACGTGATGGCGGGGAGTTGGACTGGTTGTCAGAGGCTATTTAAGTTGCATGCCATTGGACGGGTTTTATAGGTAGTGGAGCGCTTACACCCATTAGCACTTCCGGCAATAAAAACTTTACGGAGAAAAGAAATCAACCGCACTGTATTTTAGCCAATAACGCATTGGTACTGTTGATTAAGATCTAGGCTCTCAGTCAGCAATAAGCACCATATCAACAGGTACGATAAATTTTAAAATGTAGAAGTGACAACATGTCTGTTATAGGATGACTGGAAAAATAATCTTCATTTAGCGCCCTCCTCCCCAGGAGTGTTGACTGAGGAGGTTGTCCCACTGGCAACCCAAAAAAAGCCGCCTCTAGTACATAAGCATGCGTGTAATAGTACTAGAGTTTAGATCTAGTTAGTATAAAGTAACAAGAATGAGAAGATATTTATGTTTACAAAACATTGTAGTACTCCCTCATTTGAGTAGTAAAATGCGCACCAATCCGCACGTGATAGTGCATTGGTTGAAATGCTTTACTACTTATGGGTTCTCATTTATTCATTAGCATCTGCCCCTGTGGCCTAATGGATAAGGCACCGGCCTCCTAAGCCGGGGATTGCGGGTTCGAGTCCCGTCAGGGGTGATTTTTTTTCCTTTTTTTTTTTTTATTTTTATAAACACTAAAATCGAATAGTATTTATATAGAACTTGCTAATATCCTCCCTTTTCAACTTCTTGTTTCACTTAAGAGGCCAATCCTTGATACACAGGTTGGGCATCTGTAATCACCAGGCGCGTTGTACTTTCGCCATTCTTTCTGCTGCTGTTGTGCATGGCATCTGCTATTCGGGACACTTCCTTAAGCTTGATCTCCATGTGGATATATCCAGTGCCATTTTTTCCCAGCCTTAAGTGTCGATTTTGAAGAGCTGATACAAGAGCGATGCCCTGGCACCCCGCTCTTCGTAGCACTTCCTCATTGGTTATATTATCTCACCACCTTACTTTAAAGATCCGCCTTAGGCTTTGGAGGTAGAAGCGGGAGGACCTAAGTCTAAGTCTAAGTAAGTAGGTTGACCATGTTTCACTTCCGTATAGCAGGTCCGGTAGAGTAAGGCTTTGGCATTGTTAGCAATACTTTTTTAATGCAGCCGTCGTGCCCATTGCCTCGGCTTTCCTGTTGTTGATGTCTTTATCCAGTAGAACATCGTTGAATATGATGGAGCCAAGATAACAAAAATAGTCCACAATTTCCAGTGATTGGGTCATTAATTGTTACGTGAGGCGAAGTATTTGTGTTCTGAACTAGTATTATAGTCTTGCTTTGACTAATATTTAAGCAAAACTTCTTGCAAGTAGCAGAAGCTGGGTGAAAAGCAGAGTAGCAGAGTCAGCCACAAAAGCTGCATCATCAGCGTAGAGGAGCTTTGGTTTTTGCCCTCAACCTTGATACATTAAAGAGTTTTCCAGAGGATCTTGTTGGTGTTGTAGGCCTAAGCACAATGCAGTAGGTAGGAGTAGGCAGCAGAAGAATATGCCAAACAGAATAGGTGCGAGCACACATCCCTGCTTGACACCACTTCTAACCTCAAAAGGTGCTGATTGGGCTCCATTGAATTTCACTGTACATTTTGTTTCCTCACGAAAGCACTCAATGAATTTCGGTAGTTTGAAAGGACATTTTCCAAAGGAGTTTGAAAAGGCCACTATTGCTGACGTCAAAAGTTAGATGAACAAAAACTATGCGAAGGGGTCTGTCTGTATTGCGTCCTGTTAGGGGCGATTTTTTTAACGTAATAAATAATGCATTGATTTATACAATGTTATACCACTGCCCCTGTGGCCTAATGGATAAGGCACCGGCCTCCTAAGCCGGGGATTGCGGGTTTGAGTCCCGTCAGGGGTGAATTTATTATTTTTGCAAATTATTTTATTTTTAAAAAATTATCTAAGGCTACTTTAATTGTATTAGATGTATAATTGAAAACAATCTTTCTGTAGAGGAAAGGACATTAAATTAACGTCTTTAGAATGCTTTGAAAAACTCATTATGTAAATCATCTTAATATCTGTAGTAAGTATTACACCTGAAGCCAACATGAGTGTTGACAAATGTATAATAGGATTCAGCAATGGGAAACCATGTGCTGACCAAATCGCAACATTCAGAATAATTGTACAGTAAAATGTCCAGTGAGGTGCGGGGCTTGCGAACCCAGTTGTGCCAAGTTCGAATCCTGGTGAAGGCTGGGATTTTAAATTTCAGGATCATTATGGGCACAGAAACAGATGACCTTTTACATCATCGGCACCATAGATCGCAAGGTCTGAAAAAGGAACTTTACTTTTTAAAATGTCAATAGCAATCTATTCTTCACACACTTTTTCTAAACTTTTAAAAGTTTAATCAGGTTCTTATTAATGTAAATGAAAACGTCTCTAAATTTATTTCATATAATAATAATAATAACAAGAACAATAATAATACTTTATAGAGCGCTGATAACAAACATAAAATGTAGGCTCAATGTGCTGTGATAACATTATACACACGTGATTTAAAACTACAAAGTAATCTAAAAAAAATAGGACAGATAGGTTTTAATTTTCTTCTTGAATGTACTGAAGCGTTGTGTCTGTCTGAGATCAATGAGAAGTGAGTTCCCAACCGTAAACTTTTTAGGGAGAAACGTCATCACTCCATGGATCGCAGGACACTCTGAGGGACATATGTTCATCAGTTCACTAAGGTACAAGAGCATTTCTATGTTGTAGATGCAATGATGAGAAAGTGTGGCCACTTCATAGTCGATTCTTGCTTTCACGGGAAGCCCAATGGAGTGTGCGCAAGAGAGCAGTATCAACATCGAGCTGCCGTTATTTTTGTAAGTAGCTGCTGCTAGGCGATTTTGTCATCGGCGATACGTGCTTGCACGGCATTGCATTAGACAAGACGAAGAGTATGAATGCCACAGCTAGCTTTTTTGTTGACTCCGTTGTCGAATATGTTCGAATCTGTCAAAGTAGTCGACTTCTAGGAATTGTTAAAGTGTCATGTCACAGCCAAAGTTTAAACAATATTGTCTTTAACACTGCCATCCTTTCTTGTAATGAACATCAGTTTCAGTTCAGAAAATGAATGAAATATAAAATAATATCAAAAGCTAGAGGAAGTAGATTTCACAGACGACATGAACATTTACAAACTTGAGAAGAGCACAAGACATGGAAAAAGTGAATCTAGAAATAAGAAACAAAAAAAAAAAAGAAACGAAAAAAAAAGATAAGAAACGAAAACAAACGAAAACAAACGAAAACAAACGAAAACAAACAAGATGGATAGAGAATAAATTATTTCAAACATTATCCAATAATATTTCTTGATTTAGTTTGATTATAGCATCAACGCGAGAAAGAATGAAAACATCAATCATCACTGATGTACAATGAACTGTTTGGAATTGAAAGTTTTATAGACTTCAGAAAGAAAAAAATAACGCACTCATGTGTGTGGATATATTATAGTGCAATATATTCAGTTGGAGAGCTTAGACCAGCGATTCCCAAAGTGGTCTATATAGACCCCCAGGGGTCTACGAAGACCTCCGAGGGGTCTACGAAAGTGAAAAAATATATTGGGGGTCTATGATATGTCCACGGGGGTCTACAATAATAGATTTCATCCAAGCAGGTCACTACTTAATTTTCACATTTCATTAATGTTTATATTTCATACACTAATATACGATTTGTACCTTCATTAATCCTTTAAATATTTATCCTGCTATTGTTTTATTCAATTTCAATACTAATTTAACTAGCTTAATTTTGTAACTAATATTTAGAAAAGAAAAAAGAAATGTAGACAGTACAGAATTAATAATTTAAAATTGGCATTCCTTCCTTGTAAAACACACATTTGCTTAAGGGACCTTTTTTATGACGATATGGATCTGCATCTGAGACGATGCCACCCTGACAAAAATTAAGATTTGAAATACTTTCAAACACTCAAGTTCAGAATAGACCCACAAAATCTCTGTTCGACATCATACAGAGAAGATGATGGTTTGTGGGAGTCTTAAAAAATTTCTTTACTTATAGGGAAATGCGGAAAATATCAAAGGTCAAACATTGATTTTACCAGCCGTTTTACACAAAACCTACGTCTGTTATTATTAAAAGAATTTCTTAAAGCGACTATACAGTTCAAGGTCGCTTTGGTGGCATGAGTTATAAAATTAAAAGCTTCTTATGTAAATCTTTGCAAAAGATAGAAATACAGTTTGGTCTGACAAGGTGTAGCGCTGTGTGCTACAAACTGTCTAATGGTCACCATCTTATCTCATCTCATCTATGCCTGTGGTCCTTTCTGGGCATAGGCCACCAACCAGCTTTCTCCAGGCATCTCGGTTCTAGGCGAATATCTCCAACTATTCCCACGTCTTGCCCATCTGCTTGGCATCTGCTTCCATATCGCGGTGCCATGGTAAAGCTCGAGCAGCCTTCCATCAGTTGAAGAACACCTGGGGATCTAGGGAAATAAGCACCACCACTAAGATTAAGCTCTAACACCATTGTTAAGCCAATAGTTAAGCCAATACAACTTTATGGAGCAGAGACCTAGAGAACCACGATCACCACCATGAAAACAATCCAGGTATTCAACAATACCTGCCTGAGGAAGATTGTTATAATCCGCTGGCCAGACAAGATCTCGAATAAGGAACTGTGGAAAAGAACAAAGCAGCATTAATATTTAATGTTGGAAAGACTACTTCATAGAACGACAAATTCGTATATGAAACACAATATCCGTATTTGTGTAGTCTTAAATTATCTTTCCACTCTTCAACTCATTACAGTTAGAAATTTGTTTTAAAAAATGTTGATGAATTTGCAAAAATTTGCAAGTTGAGCAGGGGGTCTACCGAAAACTAGAAAACATGGCAAGGGGTCTACGAGACAAAAAAGTTTGGGAACCACTGGCTTAGACGAAGCCCGTGGGACACACATTTGAGGCCTAACAAAAAAGTCCTTGCTGTATTTAGTCTCAAAATGAATGAATACAAACTACTGCTTGCATATGTAATAACATGGGAAGGAATCATGTCACACAATCTGTTGCCTCGCTTGGACTGTATGACATTGAGAGTGTCAGAAATCACACGCACGACTTTGCCTTCTCTGGGTAAACGCATACAACTATGTGCATGTAAAGACAGAAAATTTACAAAAGTAAATCGACACCAACTTTACCTTCACTACATCAATGGGCGTCCGCAGGGGGGGGGGGGGGTGTAAGGGGGTGCCTTGATTCTGAGTAGCCGAATTCTAGCCATTTTTTCGCACCATCAAATCAATTAACTTCTAAGTAGCAACTGAACAAGTAGTGCTTCCACTGGTTAATATAGTTGTAGATTAGCCTAGAGGCGTATCAGGAATTGATGACCAACCATGTACGTGCACTCCTCTGAATTCTGAGTAGCCACATTTTAGCCAATTTTTTAAATATTTATTTTATAATGAAATACATCTTCCAGATTTGTTTTGTTTTTATAACGTAGATGTAGATTTAGTCAGAATCCAGGGGGGTGCAAGTGCACCACCATGACCCCCCCCCCTGCGGGCGCCTATGCATTATTGATTCAAAGAGCTTAATAAATTAATGTTCAGGAAAATTTTGCGCATCTTCTTCTAAGTCTAAATCCAAAGGCCTATCATTGGAATAGTATAAAGGGTAGTAACTTAACAAGTAGTGCCTTCGACTGAAGTACAGTTGTAAAGGTATGCTATTATTGTAACTAGAATTGGCAAATCTGTAGTTCATGTCCGACCATGTACGATTCATTATAGGCTTGCAATTCTTTGCACATAAAGGGTATCGAATATTCTATAGCATGATAGTCGTGACGGTTTGTTTTCATTAGCACATAGATTTAGTTATTATGAATGCCACAAGGTCGACTTTCACAAGACATTCTGTATGGTGATTAAAGGAGATCCGCTGGTCGTCCAATGCTAAGGTATACTGATGTATGCAAACGCGACATAAAGCTCTTCAAAATCGAAATTAACAGCTGGGAAAAAGTGGTAAAAGGATTGGCCTCTTTAGTCACACAAGAAATTGCAAAGGGAAAAAATCGTCTTGAGGCGTAAAATGCCACAATTACTTTTTATAATAATTAGTTAAGGTCTAGAATTTATTTTTTTTTGCCTTGGAGTAGAAATCATTGCCAACTATCTTTTGATGTGATAAATGTTCTAGTTTCTTTGAACAAAAGTAAGAAGTGTAAATGTCTTAACGTCTTGCGGTCGGTGTCAGCGCTCGATAAAATAGCAGGTGAAACACGTCCACCAGTTTACAAAAAAAGAGATACAAGAAATTTCTTCACATGCCAACGTCCAAATCAAAACGTTGATTTGGTACAACGGGGCACTAGCAGCAGCATGAAACCAAAAAATACATCATGAATTATCGGCATTTGCTGGGTATTTTAGGGAAGAAATTGTAGATATCTCAGCCACCGAGCAGATGTTTTTGAGTGTTCGGTTTGTTGATTGCGATTGTATTCGACTTCATTGGTTTAGTTCCTGTGGTTCATAGAGACGCACTGCATGTGTCAATTGTCATTGTACAGTCTAGACATGGACAAAATACTGATGGCTAGTATTCTTTTTCCGTAACTGTCCCTAGCGATAGCGTTGGTGCTAAATTTACATCTTTTGTGTGAGACACAATCAACTGAAAAAATACGAATCCATTCGAGATTTAAGTCTCAACTTTGAGATCTTTGACTGTTTGGCGGATCTTAAAATAACGACTGCAAGTGAAACCAAACAAACTGCAGACATGTGAAGTAAATGCCTCTCCTCTTGTTTCTGATTTGTCTTTTCATTGTCGTTAATTAGTAGTGTTTTGGAACCAGTTAACACGGTGTTGCACATCCTTAATGACATAATCAAAAACCAACTTGACCATGCTGAGGAACACGTCAGTGATGTCATCTTGAGGAAGGAGAGGCTGCTGACAGAAAAACCTGATACCGGATAATGGGTTGCTGCTGCCGAGAATTCGCAGTCGACAGACACACTGAAAATAAAAAACACATGTTTGGAGTTTTGGAGTTATTACAGAACAAGGCTTTACATCATTACATATCTTGATTCTTAAGTTTCTTCATTACATCTCGCTTCAAGAACAGACTACTAATTTAACGACAATGAAAAGAGCAATAATATTGCTCAGTTTAACTTGTTTTGTCTTCATTTTAAAAGCTGCAACGCAAAGAAGAATTTCATAACTGCACGATAAGCGTTCATCGCCAGCTTGTCCATCGCGACGAAAAGCAATGTATTAGTTAAGCAATTGACAGTTTCGGCAGCTACAGTCAACATTTGCAGTTTTTGTTTGATCGAACGTAGGGAAGCACGGGCCTCACGGATAAAGTTAACAATGTGTACTGTGAATACTCTGTTCACGTTTTTAGTTTCTTATTTTTGTATTTCATGAAAAAGAAGGATTTAATGTGTACTTATTATCGATTAGATATGACGGCTCGAATAGGGGGCAGTTCCTTTCATTAATATTATAACAAGAAAGTTGAAGCTTTGAGACATGGGTGGCAGCTTGCACCCCACTGCAAAAAATCCTGCGTGCGCCCATGACTACATCAGATCTTCTCGAAGTGGAAGAGTTCTGTCCAAAAGGCAAGATAATAAAATTCTACTGTTTTAAAATGCAAGACTGAATCAGCGCTGCTCCAAGAAGATAATCAAGATGCTTCTGAGTTATGTTGTGTCTGTTGTTTGTTGTTTGTTTTTGCAACGCTTATGTCTGTCTCTCTGTCTGTCTGGTATAATTTTTTTTCACATTATTTCTGCCACTTCCCATTCTGGGATCAAGCTAAAACTTAAACTTTGCAAAATTATTAACTGTTCCACAAAAATATGAATAAATAATAAATTTCAATAATTAACTAATTAATTAGTGGTAATTCATTTAGTTTGATATTGATTAAGTAAAATATCTTAAGTATTGATAGATGTGGTTATAAATATACAGTTCTTCCCTTAGATAAGCTATGCTTTTTAAAAATGTATTTGTTTTCTTTATTTAAAAATGTATTTGTTTTCTTTATAGAATGTACTTGGTTTAATTTCCAATTGGCATCAATAAATCAGTCTTAAGTCTTAAAAAAAGATGACTTTGAGACACTTGTCACTAGGAAAGATGCCACAAAACGAGACTTTCCTGGTTTTTTTTTATGTTTTTGTTTTTCTAATACAATGAAATCAATCAATCAAATCAAGGAAATGAAGAATTATTTTTAGCTTTATTTCACAAATTCACACACTTTTAAAATTATTTTATGTTAGATTTTTTTATATATTGCAATATGTGCCCCTGTGGCCTAATGGATAAGGCACCGGCCTCCTAAGCCGGGGATTGCGGGTTCGAGTCCCGTCAGGGGTGAATACTTTTTGGGGCTTTTTAAAATTTTATAATATACTTTTTTAAAAATTTACTAAACCACAGCGAGTATATGATCCTTGGTGAATATTTGAAAAAAAAAATCAAACTTGTTTTGTATAGGAAATGAAATTAGAATTGACGTCTTTAGAATGCTTTGAAAAACTTCCACAAATCTGGGAATACAAGGAGAGGGGATTGAAAGAGAGGGAGAAATAGAGAGAGAGAGGAAGAGGGAGAAAGGCAAAGAGAGAGAGAGAGAGGGATACAGAGAGAGAGAGAGAGAGAGAGAGATCCTCCAGCTAACATATCTGCCTCATCGATTTAAAACAAAAACAAAGCTTTCATCTAATCTAGGGCTTAGGAGTTATTTATGTCATTTCTTTGTCCTCTTTAACGCAATATCTTCAGGAAGTCTTTATTTGGAAGTAGAGTGCGCACATACGGCAAAAAGAACCTTATGTCATCTACTTTAAAGTGCCATTTTAGCATTCAACGGATTGTCTGCATCAGCCAGGGAGAAGCCATGGCTTAGCAGATCTTAGATTTTTAATTAACATTGACTAATAAGTGGGTGGTCAATTTAAGAGCCTGTGTAATTGACAAGTAAAAAAAATGCTTAATGATGTAAATAAAATGAATGCTTCAGTAAACTAACAAAGTTAAAGTTTAAATGTTAACTTATCTCATGTTTTAATATAAGACTTTTAAACGTAAAGATTTCAGCTTCTTCATCCTTTTCTCCACATGATGATATTGACGATGATGGCTAGGCTTAGGGTTAAGGTGATGATGATGATAATAATGTTGGGATGACGATTATGATAACTGTGATCTATTGTTTGTTTCAAACTTACTTTAAAGTGGCGACCTACCAAGGGGACTAATTCAGCTCATACCACCACCTCAGTCAAGTACAATTTCTTTCACTTCTATGAGATACCTAACAAAATAATTAATAACATATACATGGACGTAGCCAGGGGACCCCCCCCCCTCCCGAAATGAAAATCCCCCCCCCCCCGTAGGGGGAGATCGGAATTTAATGACAAATTTTTGCTTTGATTTTGTTTACTTTAGGTGAGATTTTAATACTAAACCATCACTTGCCCCAGCGCAGCCAATGGGGTTTTGAGGGGGTTTTGAGTTTAAAACCCTTTACCAGGAGGTTTTGAGTTTAAAACCCAGGGTGGGTTTGCAGTTAAATGATCCTCTTCTATAAAACAAAACAAAAAAATAATGCAAACGACAATCCCCGAATTCCAAGAGCGAGGGTTGTGGCCGCCTGCGTGCAAAATTTTAAAATGCCGTCCCCTTTCTTTTTTTTTTTTTTTTAATAGAAATAGAAATGTATTAGGCTACGACTGAGCTGGACACTGTACTAAAAACGCCCGTTGATTTAAATCCATTTTTATAGATCTTTCCATTTTCCTTTTATATTCGCACCGTTGTCGTATCCCTCATGCCATCTTAGTTCTTCTCCAGTTGTATCAGTAATTGGGCGAAATCCCAGAAAATGTTTATGCAATGCAACATGAGGTATATAAGAAACACAAGCAATATGAGACATATCTGGTGTACAATCCATGGGCGTAGCCGGGGGGGGGGAGTTGGGGGTTCAACCCCCCCCCCCCCCAATGAGATACACCGTTTTGAGGAGGAAAATCTCTATCTTCAATATTATTCTAAAGCAAACTACAGTTACCAAAGTCTATGAACGTAGCTAAATGGGGTTTTGAATTAAAAAAAAAAAAGAACTCCAGAGATTTTTTAGCTTAAAACCCCCAACATGATATGATTTTGACGATAAAACTTCCTTTTTCGATATAAAATCTAAAGCAAACTACAGTCACCTAATTCCAAGAGCGTATTCAAGAGAGCTCCATTAATAAAGTGCATTGAATAGTCATCTGCGAAATTGAAAAACACTAAATTTGGCTCAACAAAGATGGCTAAGACAGATTTTAGGAGTCAGTTATAGAGATCGGGTCTAAATCAAGGAAATCCTATCTGGACTGGGAGTCGACCCCTTAGTAAGATCGTGACATAATTACGCGATGACATCCTATTACAACTTGGCGCCACACATTCATGGAGGTCTTCAGAGCTGGTGGGAAGAGGCTTCAGACATTACCAGTGACAGATTTTTTGTGGAAACAGCTTGACGGCAAATGCGCCGAACGGCGCGGGATGGTCTAAGTCAATAAGAATAGCACATTAGGTTTTTTAAATAAAACTTTTTAATAGCAGGAAAATGCACTATAGATACCTCACAATATGCATTTCATTGGCTTTCAATACCAGAAATGGTGCTTGGCGGCGAGGCTCCGCCCCGCACTGGGGGAGCTCCTAGCGCTCCCCCAGACCCCCTTGCTGACAATGACGGGGAGTCTACAATTTTTTCACTAACTCCAGTCAGAACCTATTCTAGGGCACAATAAACGTCTTCCGAAAGAATGAAGGGTCAGAATGTAATAAAGATTATGCACACACACACACATACCTGCAAATGAATTTTTTTTTCGCGGTGGGGTAAAAAAAAATCCCTCCCAACCCCCCCCCCCCCGAAAAAAAAATCCTGGCTACGCCCATGGTACAATCTGATGTTTTGTGAAAGTATTTGTGTGCTTATACAATTTTAATGATGTTATTTTCTATTTCATGTCATTTTTGGAAATATTAATTAATAGAAACACCCGCTAGCGTGTGTGTCAAATAAACTATTTGTGTGTGGATCCTTTAAAAGTTAGACATGGCTGGGAACCTAGAAAAGCGATGTAAAACGAGTCCGTTGTTTTTTATATTTATTTTTGTTTTTGTTTTTTGGGGATAGATTTGAACATTCGGCGGGTTTCTGCTCACGTCGGCAAGGGGTCTGATTTCGGGGCCAGACCCCGGCGCTGAGCGTATTCTGAGCGTATTCTGGCGTTATCAGCTTCAGAAATTCTTTCTCCAGCATTTACACATTACACCTTTTTCTCGTAGTGAGAAGAAAGAATTTTTCTTTTTGAACGCACTATTCATACTTGTAAAAACAAAATTGTAATAAAGAGACAGCCCTGGTCAATACTATTATTCGAGGGACATTCTAGGTACATATAGAATGTGGACGTCTGTAATAGGCGTGATCTTTTTAAAGATCCTCTTCGTGCAAAGTAAGACGTCTCTGTCGCGGATCTTTTTTTTTCACACAAAAATCGTAACTCTAATGAAGTGCAATAGTAGGAAGAAATTCGACAAATCTCAGATAAATTAATCCAGAAGAATCACACTAGCCGAGACGTTTTGAAATGTTATCTTCAAAAAGTTTTAACCCATATTGTTATTGTCTTATTAGAAGATGAAACGACGTCTCTTACTGAAGATATTTTAATTTGTAAGCGTTGGTAATATTTAGACACGGATTAATAACTACAATGAAAATAAAACATTTTTTGGCGTAACCCCCCACACCTTGTTATTGGTCAGTCATTGGCTTGTTGCTCCAAATAGCAAGTAGCCGACAACTTAATGTAGATCTACATCTATAATGACACAAAATATTCTACGCTTAAATAACAGCCATTTAACACAAAAAGAAAAATGTTTTAACATTGAATTTTTAATTGCTAGATCTACTTACAGGGCTGGGTATTCAACTAAACAACAATATTTATATGTAATAAGTAGAAAAACTCTTGGGAAACCCTCGAGCACAGCTCCTTTTTTTTTTAAGCTTCCAAAATAGCGTCTTATGTACGAATATTGTTTGTTTTTTTTTTAAATAGTTTTCAAAGGATAATGTAATTATGAATTTATATAAAATATTTAAATATTTTAGTAATTTTTATAACTAAAAATTTAAATAATAAAAGTAACCTTAGCATAATTATTTGGTCGCCCCCTACATTCGGCCGCCTACGCGCAATGCATTTATTGCACAATAGGTAGCGGCGGCTCTGCGATGTACTCCATATTAAAGTCTAGATGTAAGTTCATGAACCCACTGTTAATTATTTTCAAGTCGTCAGCCTGGAATCCAGCCAATCAAATTATGCCCACAAATCAAACCGCGAGCCAGATAAAAAGGGAAACAACCAAAAAAATTATAAAATAAATATCTCGTTACACAAATTATTTCCTCTTCCCTCCCCTTTTAATCCAATCTTTTAACCCTTCAACCACTGAGAAATGGAATGAGGGAAGAGAAGAAGAGAACGAACAAACACAAAAGAGAGAAAAGAGATTTGTTGTTTTTTTTTGTTGTTCATTGTGTTTTATGGGCAGACATCGTCCACGCTAATAAACGACACGGTGTCTTTGAGTGAAACTACACCGCGTGGTCACAAGTGTTGGAGAACTCGTAAACTTTCTCTCCATATCTCTCTGTCCTGCAAGAGCTTCTGGCGGCAGGGGACGAAGTTACTCGCGTCATCCAACACCAAGGGAAACCCAGGCAGCCCTCGCTTGAACCATATCTGGACTTCAAGAAACCTTATTAATATTCATTTATGCGCCCTATCGGATCCTTGGGAGAAGAAGAATGAAGACGAGAGCTGTTAAGGAGGGGAAAACGAAAAAAAGAGAGAGAGAGAGTGAGGGAGGGAGGGAGGATGAGTTGTGGCGGAGTAGAAGAAACAAGAGTGTAAGAAAACTTGAGAAGTCGGCGCCGGAACGTACTTTGTGAGAAACTCAACCCCTCTGGAGAGCTCGCGTCTAGAAAAAATCGCGGGTTCTAACGATGACGTAGATTTACGGCGCATGACAGGAAGCGAGGCTGTCACGTGATAGAGAGACCACACACACAAAAAAACTGATCAAGAGTTCAAAAAAATCTTTTTTTTTTTTTAAATCTAAAACAAAGAGTTAAAAACTAAAACTTATTTGTGCAAGAAAGTATTCTTTACCATTGGGGCTCTTTGCGTTATGAAATGTCTTCAAAACGTTTTGAGTCGAGATTGTTTCAGACACCTCTCTCAATATTAAAACAACAACAACCTCATGTTTCTTAGATCGGTCTTGTCGCGTTACATCGGTCTTGTTTAAATGTTATCTAACTTATCTTATAAATTGACATTTCTTCAGCGGGAAGATAACTAAAACCTATGCTTATCCTGGTGTTAATTTAGTAGTGAATGCTAAGTAAAGACTTATGAGACATTGGTTTTCCTGGCTGATTCAGCCATGCTATAATAGCACTAGGGGTACAGAGCACTTGTACAACTTTGTCCTAGGATAAGGAAAAAGAAATATACATAAATATTAGCCTATGGCACTGACATCCAAATATTTATAGAAAAATATTGAATAAATAAATTCAAACAAATATTCACTAACTTGCTGTTCGGATTATAATTTCATTATTTTATTTTATTAAGCGTATTAATCCCAAACCCAATGCTCAATAAGTTATTACGTCATTTTCTTTAGTAAATGAATTTATTTTAAAACTTACTTGATAATTGATTACGTCATTTTCTAAACTAAAATCTGTAATCTTTAACCATTTGAGTTCTGTTAATGTGTGTTCTATAGTATATGTCTTATTTGTGACGGAGTAATTCGCATATTGTTGAATACAACCTTTTTTTTTTTCTCGTGACCTAACAAGATCTCTGTATTCTTTAGCTTTAATACTTATATTGATAAACTTCAGGAACTTGAGCAACACACCACCAAGAATGGAAACCAACCTCCGAGCTGTTCACAGACTTCTCTTTGGTTCATCTTCCTTTTGGCAATTGTTTTTGTTCTTTCTTGACTTTAATGCTCTTTCCAACAGCAGGTCAAGAAAGGGAAATGCTTTCTCCACCAGCGCGGTTAATTTGTAAACTGAAACGGCATTTAACACCTTTCTTGAGATACGCCATCGACGCCATTTGCTGGGTTTTTTTTTTCTTCTTTTAATCGAGGCAAGAAATAAAAAGTACTTTTGTTTACCTCGCCTTCGCGTGACGGTCTAAAGTTGGTTCAGGACATCGGCCTGGACCCTAGAGGCTGGTCTTTATTTAGGGAATAATCGTGTTCGGCCACAATGCCACGCAGCCGGACAGGGGAGACAAGTTATCAATCTGCCCGCCCGGAAAACGACCTCTGGGAAGGAAGATAATGCCCGTATACTGGGCCCCATGGGAGATTACTTCGAGCGCGAGGCGTCAGGAGCATGCGCACTCAACTCACGAGTTTCTCGAGTAAGCTAACAGGGGTACATACATCTGCTGTACCCAACGAGGATGCGAGGGCGCTGGTTCTGCTCCCGGGCCCCATCCCTTTATAAGCCTCAAGAGAGATTCGTTCGATCATTTTTTTGCTTCACAGTATTTCAGCTGTAGAAGCTAGGATAGAAACATAGTCTATTTCCACAAACAAAAATTAAGCCGATTGAGATGAATGAGTTGGCTATAGCTGCCAATGCATTGTGCATACATTATCATAGAGTACTTTTTTTTAAACAAAGCTTATATCAACTCTGTCTGTCAGTCTGTCTGTCTGGTAAAAAGTTAGGACACATTGTTTCTCCGACACCCAATCTCGGATAAGGCTGAAATTTCGCACAATTATTTCTTTTACCTGACAACATACAAACTAATTAAAAAAACAATTAGTTCACTAATAAGGTAAAATCCACACAGATATTCCTTTCTTTCTTCCACCTCTTCCCTTCTCCCAACTGGTCCAGACAAGTGTTAGGATCTAAGCGTTTTGAGAATGCTAAAAGCATGAACAAACGCTTAACAAAAACAATGGGCCTCATTCACCAATCGTAAACAAACAACATTTAGCCACGTGATTCTCTATCTCTTCTATACTAATAACGATCTAATTTTTAATACATAATGGCTATCAAGTGACATTTTTTTTCGTTCTTTCATCAATATTATCACGTGACTAAATGTTGTTTGTTTACGATTGGTGAATGAGGTCCATTGGTAAAAATATTTTTATCGCAAAAATTTTTTGTTATTGGTCTAGAGCAGTGATTCCCAAAGTGGTCCAAATAGACCCCCAGGGGTCTACGAAGACTTCCAAGGGGTCTACGAAAGTGAAACAATAAATTGGGGGTCTATGAGATGTCCACGGGGGTCTATGATAATGGATTTCATTTAAAGCAGGTCATGACTTTAATTTTCAGATCCTATTAATGTACTTATTTCATTCACGAATATATGATTTGTTCTTTATTAATCCTTGAATATTCCTGCTAATCAAAAGAAAATTGTTGTATTTAATGTCAATACCGGTTTAATAGCTTAATTGTGTCAAAATTTAACTAATGCTTAAAAAAAACAAATATTTAAAATTTATTGATAATCGGGATTCATTTCTTTCTTGTCCACTAAGCGGTTGGTTGCCTAAGTGACTAAGTATTTACGTT
The DNA here is from genome assembly GCA_036873155.1 of Biomphalaria sudanica. Lineage (NCBI taxonomy): Eukaryota > Metazoa > Mollusca > Gastropoda > Planorbidae > Biomphalaria > Biomphalaria sudanica. Next base: position 1,652,197 of record JAZGLO010005707.1, on the reverse strand, counting down.
GGACTCCCTCTGCAGGGTCATTTGAGATGATGTCACCCTGACAAAAAAGGTAAAGGTTTGAACAACTTTCGAACTCTCAAAGATAAAAACAAATTATTTGACACAAACCTACATCTGATATTATTTAACAAATTTCTTTAAGCAACACTACAGTTCAAGGGCACATCGGTGGTATGAGTTATAACACTAAAAGCTTCTTGTGCTTATGGAATTCTTTGCAAATGACATATACAGTTTGGGATTAGCCGTGTCGAAGGTTCTGACTGGGTGTAGCGCTGTGTGCTGCAAGCTGCCTAAAAGTCGCCGTGTTGAGGTATAGTTGCACGGCAGCAGAGGTTTAAATTCAGTTTTTCTTCTGCTCGGTGGGTTGCAAGTGAAGGCTAATGAGTCCCTCCTGCCAAAGCTTAGTGGTTTAGGCGCCAGTTCTCCCTTTCTCCTGTAAATGAAAACAGTTCGGCGGACCCAATGTTTCAAGCAGACGTGAAAGATCAAGAAATACACGAGAAACTGCTCTTTGCGAAAACTTTTACAATGATACTTAATGCAAATTTATAAATTAATTAATATTTAATGATTCTAAGACTACTTCATAGAACAATACATTTCTTAATGAAACATGATACCCGTAGCAACGAAAGATGAAACTGCTCAACAAGCCCACACATTTCAAGTGTGTTTGGAGATTCCAGTAATATATATTAATTTGAATTTTACCAATAAAAAACATCTTGGACTCACTACAGTAAGAAATAAGTTTTTTTTTAATTTTGTTGGTGAATTTTCAAAAATGCAATATATAAGTTAAGCAGGGGGTCTACCGTAATCCAAAAAACATGGCAAGGGGTCTACGAGACAAAAAAGTTTGGGAACCACTGGTCTAGAGTCTAGATCATAGACTATATATCTAGATCTAGATCTATTACAAACATGACTGATCCAATGTAATTAATACAATTACACTTTGTATAAGCTTAGTTTTTTTTAAAAAGTATTTTGTATGTTTTTCTTGTTTCTAAATTGCAACGTGGTTTGACAATTTACATTTATCCTTATCTATTGTAAAGTACTGTCAAGTCAACTAGACAAAAAACATAACCCAAGATATCAAAAAATTAATAGTGGAACTGGAATGGACACACCTTGGGAAAACCAGCTCTAATGTTGCGAGTTGCGAGACTGGAACTTGATTGAAATCCGCAAGGAAAGAGGAAAGTGGGCAGGCGCAAACCTGGAAGAGGTCAGTCAACAGAGAAGCTGAAGGTACTGAATGACCTGGGAGCAGATGAAGAAAGCTGCTCAGAACTGAGATTGGTGGAGAGGTGTGGTTTCGGCCCAATGCTCCCCTGGGAGTGCACAGGATTGTCAGTAAGTCATAGTAAACCATTGAGCAATTCTTCTTCTTCATAATTCTCCTAAGTGATGAGTCTAAGACTCTTGAAACTCTAGCCCCACAAAAATCTCGCCTCAATCTGCCTGTTTGGCCAAACTTCTGTCTTGGAAAGACCCATGAACCAAGCAACAGTCTCCTTTGATATTAAAAGATTCTATGAACATCTCACCTTTTTTCTACAGTGGTGGCCAAACTTAACCGGCCTGAGATATTTAAAGGGCCACATCGCATCAAAAGCTCATCAAAAGCTCATCAAATTCAGTAGAATCGAGTCTCTGAGGTTTCATTGCGGGGAAATGTTTTGAGGGGCCATAGCATCGCGCCAGGGACTGAAAGGTTTAGCAACACAGGCTCACTACTACGGTATGTCTTGGACAGCACAATTTACTTTCAGCTGAAACATGAGCGCAGGTAAAAAGTTCCAATGTTTCGTTCGTCAAGAAGATGTCATATGGCAATCACAATGACCTACGGAGTAAAAAACAAAAACAAAAAAAACAACGAATGTTTTATATTAATTAGATGTGACTTGAGCTGAGAATACCCTAACATTTGATTTCCAAATAAGGGCCGGTTTAGAGAAGTAGATGACTTGACCACTCAATCGCCACTCTTTTTAGAAAAGATCTACTATTGTAAAAATAAGGCTGCATTTTTTTAAAGCATTTGTGATTGCTACCAAACATCGGTACTATCGCCATTTTTTTCCCCCGCCTCACGTGCGGCGACCGGAAACTTTTTTTTTTTATCTTCATTTAAATGTGACGGTGATTTCATACATGCTACCCAATCTCAGGTCACCATCTCCGTGTTCTCCTTTCTACTTTCTATCATTCCATCTTTCTTCTTTCCTGGCATTTATCTCGTCTTCAAACACCTCTCCCTCCCCCCCACCGCCCGGCCCAAAACACCCAATCCGTACAGCATCCACACGCTCCCCTAAAAAACAATTCAGTCAAGCCAACGTGACAGCAGAAGTCTGCCGTGAAGGGCACCAACGTTTTCCCGCTTCTTCTCACTTCCGCTATTAGTGGCTAACATTTCCGTTGGACACCGACAAGTAGAGAATAATTTCATGGGTTTATTATGTGTTAAGATCTTGGGCTTTTGTTTCTGGATATTTTTTCAAAAAGCAGAAGAGAATTAAAGGTGCTACACCAACACGAATAGCTACTTTAACTTATACAGCATTGAGAAAGTGGGGAAAGAGAGGAGAGGGGGGGGGAATAAATAGGAAAATTCAGCGAATAGAGATAGAAGGAATGTAAGACAAATGAAAAGAGATGTGGCAGGGAAGGGGGGGGCACAAAGATTGAGAAAAAGATGTGGGAAGAGAGAGCTTGACAGAAAGAGATTTGGGGGGGGGGAGAGCGAGGAAAAGAAAAAGTGGGAGAGATACTGGGAGGGAGAAAATGTTGAGATTGAGCGAGAGACTGAGAAAGATGGGCAGATATATTTAGAGAGAAGAAATGAAGAGAGAGAGTGAGAGAGAGAGAGAGAGAGAGAGATTAAAGAGCTCTCCAATAAAAGTGTAACAATTTTATAATTACTTAAAAGTTACAAAACTTTTCATTCAGTGCTAGACATCTACAGCCAATAAATCAATTATGGTAACTAAGTTAATAACACATAGCTCGATACTTACTATTTATTAGAATCGACATAAACGTTTCAAATGTTTATGTTTAGTAAAAAAAAAACAAATATCACGATACCTATTATTTACCAGCATCGAAACGAGCTTTCAATGTGTTTTAGTATACAACAGCACGATTCTAACTTACTGCTGGCATCGATATGGGATTCGTAGCAGTATTGGATATTGTCTAGATACTATCTACGTAAAATATTCGATCTTAGACAACGTATAATTCTACAACTTTCTCCATGCACTGTGTCACTGTCAAGCTTGTATCATCCATAATAATCCATATAGCTTTTAATCATACATTGCTTTTAAATAATGATATTTAGTTGTTATACAATTTTAACTTACACCTCAATGACCGAGTATCAACAGTCTGTACGTCCGTCTGTCACGTTTAGATCTTAAAAATCTAACAACGTTTTTGACAATTCGTTTTCGTACACGTAGTTAAATAAAAGTTCAATACTTTCGAGATTCTGGAAGCTAATCTTTTTTTTAAATATAATATGTAAACCTTTGTTTAAATACTAAACCCACATTTAAAAAAGAACAAACAATACTTAAGAGAATTATATGGTTTGCTCTAATAGTAACAGGAAAACTCTTTTATGTATTTTTTTAAGCTATTAAAGTTTTACTTAAAATGTTTATTTTGTTTTAAAGATTTTTAAACACCTTTTGTTATACAGGATTTATTAAGCAGTGGTACCTTTCATTTAATAGTTGCACATATGCCGGCATCGTACTGTAGGTCTTTGACTCGCAAACCACGTATCTGTCTACATGTAGAAGAGTATGGACTATTATTAGACAGACAGGCAACAAGCATGACCTCGTGGGCGTAGTGGATGGCAGGCGTGGAAGAAAATGGGTTTGTAGCTTTTATAGCAGTTCATAGTTTCTGATGACCACACACAAAATTGTCTTATGACAGTTCGTTAACCAGTATGCGCCTTTTGTTCTTTATAATAACTTCTGCAAGTAACTATTACAGGTAACTAGTAATATAGTCGTCTGTCAAAAAAAAAAACAACAACAACTAAAGCGCTTTTGTAATCCTATTTCACTCTTACGCTCGTGGAGCTAATAATATCCAAAAACATGCAATTTTACCTGCATTGCTTACCAAATAGAGTAGACACACGGTGGCCGCCTACGAGTTTGTTTGAGAACACAAACTATTTTCATTGTCTTGTTTTGTTTTTTTTCTTGATTAGGAATATAAAATAGCCAATGTTATAAAAGATAATCAAGATATCATTAGGGATACTTAAAGTACTACTAATAAGTTGACTCATGCTTTTTACCATAAAGCATCTTTCAGTCTTTGCAGTATCAAAAACTTTGATATTTGTGAGAGGGGAGATCCCTCAACTAATACGACCAGGTAACAATAACCTCACAACGTTTTCGTGATATTTTGTAACGGGCAGCTGTGTCCAGAGCGTTATAGCCCCAACGTGTGTCCAGCGATGTGTCAAGCCAATATAGAGTTAGCCTCCTGGATCATCATTATTTACATATACAAAGATCTCTTGGTGTTACGCCACGTTTTTGGGCCTAGATATGCACATTTACATCCATTTAATATGGACCCCCGGCGTGAGTTTGATATTCTGTTTATGCTCATCCTTGGATTAAGTCTTTCCACTTTTCGTGTTGCTTTACCTTTTTTTTTATAACATCATGCTAACAATGGACGTCACGCTTGATAAAAGAGGCGTCCACTGTTACCGTCACGATAGAGTCATTTAGAGTCGCCTCTTTCTTCTTTTAACTACCATTTTTTTTTCTGTTATATCCTGTATCCTTGGGTATACAGCGTAGTATCCACAAGTGACGGAAAAAAGATGGGCACAGGAGCAGGGGTGGATAAGGTGTCGAAGGGGGATACTGCTTGGAGCAATGGGTTTGAACGTACAAAGCTCCTTCAATGAAATACACAAAAAATCAAGGGCGCTCCGTGAAATTATCATAGCTCGGGAAAGATGACAAGAAGAAAAAAAAACAGCCAACGGCGTCCTTAAGCCACCTACGTACGTTTAATTTTATGTCGGCAGCCCACCTTATCATGACAGATATCGACATTGAATTAAAACAAAACACAGCAACAGAAGTTGTCACGGAGATTAAGGCCTTCTCTCCTTCCCACCCCCCCCCCAAAAAAAAAAAAGAGAAGCAGATATTTAGCACGCTAACACGGCCGTCGACGCCGCTGTCATGTATGAACAAGGCATGCGCATGTCAGGAAGTTGTAACCGATTCGTGACGTCAAAACCGCCCGGTGCATCCCGGGACATATCGGGCTAATCCACCCCCTTCCCCGTTTCTTTTACCTCATTTAAAAAAAAATGAAGTAGCACTTTTCTTCTGAGGGGGGGGGGGGGAAGGGTTGATGCTGCTCAACCTTTCCATCCTGCGGGGCGTGCCGTGCCCAATTATACGCCGTGGACAACAATAGAGAGATCTGCCGCCGAAAGCTAGGGCAGGTACGCGTCTGGACGAAACGATTTCGAAGGCTAAGCCTCCCGTCTTACGCCCGACGCGATTGGCGTATGATGCCAAGCATGTTGAGTGATGATCTGATAAGTCTGTCCGCAGCCGCGCCGCACATCTCGTGTCGACGTTAGAGTTGGCGCCTTTTTCAATCACGAGTTCATGGAGTTAAAATCTGACAGAAGGGAATGAGGTGGTAGTGGTTCAGGTGGGGGGTTGATGTTTACTATTTATCAAATTTTTATCAAAATTTTCTTCTACGAAATAATTTAGACAAATAGTTTAAATTCAAAGTTCAACATTAAAGTTGAGAAAAAAAAATCTCACACTTTTGGATCATGAAAATGAAACATACAAGGGAGATAGATTGATGGCCAACTTCCAGAATTGATGCTTCGAACTAGATCTAGGTCTAAATAGAATCACACAACATTTAAGGTGTCCACAGTATGCTGAAGTTAACAGACTCACACTTTTTAGTTCATTGTCTAATTTTCCTGCCCTCTTGAAAGGGTGCATTGACACAGTTCTTCAGAAAACTGTGGTGCGCATACCATTAGTAGTACCATAAAGCCATGCCAAGTGGTACTTGTGTAGTTGTTGTTGACGGTCGTAGAAAAGGCAGTACGGAAAGCTCCCATATCCTTACTCCCAACCCCAACTGGTCCACAACTATGATTGGACCATAGCACACTGAGCATGCGCACTGAGCCTGCTGCAAGCCTTGGAGTAAAAGAAAAAATTACAACCGCTTTAGCAGAACTGAAACGTAGCTACAGCAGAAAAAATAAATCATTCAATGTTGATGTAAAGATTATATCAAAGGCTGTATGTTAATGCAAAAAATATGTTAATGTAAAGATCATTTTGAAGACTGTATGTTAATGTAAAAATATGTTAATGTAAAGATCATACCAAAGAGTAAGTATAAAGAAAACATCAACTTATTCTAAACACACCTAACGCCTTTTTAAAATGTATATTTCTTTTTTTTTTGTACGTTTTAATATAATAGTTGCATTTAAATGTGTGTTTTCCATGGGTGGACAGTGGGGGCCGACTCAGAGTTTGTGTGAAACAGAAACTCTTTTTGTAATCTTGTTTAAAATTGCTTTGATAAGGCAATACGGGAACCTTCTGCCAGATACTTCTCCCCCATCCTCCCAAAACTGGTCCACAAAAGTGATTGGGCAATAACGCGCTGAGTATGCTACAATCATAAAGGTTCCGATAAACAAAAATAATTAAAAATATTTCCAATCGCACAAATTTTATTATTTTGTGTCTAGTTCTATTGAAAAAAAAATTAGTTACATGTTTGATTCAAAATAAATGATGCCATTTCACAATAAGTGAGGTTTTTGAAAAAAAAAAAATTTTTTACTTGTTTCTTTGTATACTTTCCCATCTAAGTTATCTATAGAGGATATCTAAATAATCTTTCCCATCTAAGTTATCTATAGAGGATATCTAAATAATCTTTCCCATCTAAGTTATCTATAGAGGATATCTAAATAATCTTTCCCATCTAAGTTATCTATAGAGGATATCTAAATATCTTTAACTAGAGAAACTTCAGATGTAATACCAGTCGCTTGCTATTATCGAAAGAACTATCATAGAAGAACCTGAAGAATGCAAGTAATATAATAAAATTATGGCTCCTTCTGTCTCGGAAGACAATGGATGCGCCAAGACGAGTCACTGTCTTTGGTTTCGTCTTGAGACAGAGCAGAATTTGGAGGGACTGATCAAGCCAATTCTGGAGCCGCAGAGTTTGCCACAGTTCGTGCATGTATATGTATTTGTCCTAGGGCTAGCTGCCAGCACGCACAATGTCTCCATGCTCTGCGGTCTTGGGCTATCTCCTCCCACATACTTTCGTCTATGCCTGTGGTTCTCATGTCTCGCTAGCAGACATCTCTGTAGGTTAGTCTTGGGTGGCCCTTGGGTCTTACTCCCTCCACAAGCTCAGCGTATAGGATGCCTGTAGGGCTTCTTCCATCTGGCATGCGAGTGACATGTCCTAGCTGTCAGGTTTGTGTTAAAGCCTTAGCTCGTTTTCCCGGGCTACTGACATTCAACAGGCACCTTCGTGCTTGCAATAAACAGTCAACGAGATATTAACAATATAAATGTTTAATGAGATGAATAGACTTGATGATGACAAATCGATGAAGTAATATCCTTGTAGTTACACGTTTTACAACATAATTGTTATATTACTTAAATAATCATTCTGCACCTTGCTGTCCCACTACGTAGCACATTAATGTTCACAATCACAACACAACACACTGCTGACTCGACTCTAGTAAGATAAGTATCTAGTGTAGACTTCCAATCCCATACAAACTCCCTGTAAAGACAAAAGTAAAGACAAACTAAAAAGGTCTAGTAGACTATCACTATGGCATCGAAACAACTGCGAAACGCAGTCATGCCTTAGATACTCACCCTAAACAGGGGAACACAGAAGAATCTCAACAACGTTACACCAGCATAACAAAACCGCTCCATAAATTTACAAGCAAGGCAACAAAGAAAGTTCGTTCAAAAATTGTGCACTTAATACACATTGGTGCTAGAATACCATAACCTACACACCGACACTAGTCAGCGTAGTCTTCTTTTTTGAATGAGAGCATAGATGCTGTGAATATTGGCCAATTTCAAAAAGTCCAGGCTGGAGACATGATCCCTCCAGATGTACACTATAAGTCGCGGCAGCAGAATGCAAGTACTCTGAAAACAATTTGCAATGTGGCTTACACTGTTAGTGACACTCGTTGGTAGAAAGGATGCGTTCTTCCATTACCAAACATCCGTAGATGGTCTGTTCTACGTCGAGAAGGGCTGGATTATATCGACGTTTATTATGGAAATGGGAAACTTTATTTCCGATTTTCTATATCAAACAATTAATTAATAAATACTAATTCATTAATTACTCAGTTAATTTGTTTTTATTGATTCGTGTTTTGTAAGGGACAATGAATAATTGTGCTAAGTTTGAACTTGTCCCGTGAATGGAGAGAGGGAGAACTAACCAGACGGACAGGCAGAGTGATATGATATACGCTTTGTAAAATGTAATTGTGTCACTTAAACTCAGTTCAGTTACAGCGCTTAAACATATTAATGTCAAGACACCCAACCCTTACACTGCTTCACAGGACTAAAAAAATAAGGTATTATTCATAGATTTTAATTTTAAAATTGTTTAACTGTTGAAGTAAGAAATACCAAGTAAGCATCGACAAAGTTTGAAATCTAAATTGATAAGAATGGTTGTTTATAATGTTTAACAAGAAAAACAGAAATATTTTTTTGAGTTATCAAACAAAATAATTTATTACCAATTGTTAATTAACTTATTGTTTAATTTTTTTTTTTATTGATCTTTGGTTTGTCAGGTAAAAGAAATAATTGTGTAAAATTTTAGCTTGATCCGAGATTGGAATCGGAGAAATAACGTGTACAAACTTATGGCCCGACAGACAGACACACAGACAGAGTGAGTTAATATAAGCTTTGTAAAAAAAACAACAACATGTGGCGATAACTTTTGGATCAAACCAGGAGACATGTGTCTCTCAGCCTGTAACGTGCGACAGTTTATAACATCCATAGACTTTTTTTTTCAAGTCCCGTTTCGCTTGAGTGATCCTATGACGACGGTAGAAGAAGGGTTACAAGGGGGGGGGGGCCAAGAGGTAGGAGACCAGAGGTGGGCTATCACTCAAAATCGGAATCCCAAGCTGCTAGAATGTCATTTTGTTTTTAAGCCGGGTGGTCCAAGATTGCTCCTTCTTTTGGTCTCCAGTTCTTCCTCTTGCCTTGGTCTTATAAAACCACGCGCCTCTTTCTTTGAGAGGGGGGGGAGGAGGTAAGAAGATCTCCACGATCATGGGGCCGTATCATTAGACGCCCTTAAAATATTTATTACACTGAGGCCGTTAAAATGCCTAGTACCTAATTTTATTTTTTAAAAGGGGGGGGGTTGTGATGGGGTAGTGCCGGTATGGGTATTGGTGGTTAATACTTTAGACAAACCACTGGGGCTACCTTCCATCTTCCACGTACCTAAAGTATTAGGGGGATGGGGTAGCAATGCAGAGGATCTGGAGGTCAGGCTTGGAGCCGAAGATGATATTTATGGCTCTAGTTAAGTCCCCTTTCTGATTACCGCCCCGTGAGCCGATGGCGAGTGTCAGGTTACACAGATGTCGTGATTTCGGTACGAAAATTGTATGAAGGCACCCCGGTCGTCCACGAGGTCTTAAACGCGAGTAGGTCTTTTTTTGTGTGTTTATTTTTTATTAGTTGAAGGCTTTATTTTATGACGAAAATCTGCTGGGTTTTCCCTACACCTTAAAATCGGTGAGGTCTAGCTGCGGGTTCGGCAGTTGATTGTAGGGGATGGCAATGGTTGCGGGAAAGGGGTGTACGAATACGAGTAGCGCAAGCAGCCTGAAGAAATAGCCGCAAGCACGCACATGGGAAAAAAACAACAACAAGCACTTCCAAACAATACCATTTTTTTTGTTGACATTCCTAGAAAAGAAATCAAGAGAGGTCACTGCAAGATAAAGAAGTTTTTTCAATCCACCTTAAAAAAAACAAAAAAACATAATTGTTCATCAACGCTTGTCTCATCCCTAAAAAATGAACAACGACAAACGGCTTATGGACATTTGGTTTACATATAGATAGATTCAGATAGATAGAGAGATACTTAGACAGATTCAAGAGGAATTTTACGTCTCGAGAAATGATTGTTTCCCTTTGCAACTTCTTGTGTGTCTAGAGAGGCCAATCCTTGATACACAGCTGCGGTCACAGGTTGGGCATCTGTAGTCACAAGGCGCCGTTGTACTTTCATCCTTCCTTCTACTTCTGGTGTGTATGGCATCTGCAAACCGGGACCCTTCCTTTATGCTCGCTCTCCATGTGGATAGATAGATAGATAGATAGATAGATAGATAGATAGATAGATAGATAGATAGATAGATAGATAGATAGACAGATGTTGGTAAGTATGTGGTTGGCATGCGGGGAAGGCAGAGACACCGACTAATACACATACACACAATGCAGTCACACTACAACAAAACCTATCTTTATAACTTCCTTATCTTCGCCGTATATCTTCGTGTGCATCTAACTAATTCTTCCCTAGAGTCTCTACCACCCGTGATAATATGGCTCTACGTACGGGGGGCCATTTTCACGCTCTGCTGACTCCAGTGACACTAATTTCCAGTTGGCTGTAGATCAACGACACACCACCCAGGCAGTAACATAGACCATGAAACATTTATCTTTCATTCCTCGTCATCTACTACTTTCAGCTCTCCCGACGACTTTTCCCGAGTCTTTCCGAATGTTCCCGACTAAACACAACATTGCCTTTTTTTTTTGTTTAGCTATATCCTCACCCACTTTTTTCCCCACAACGCTTTTACCCCCTTCCCCCAACACACACACACACACACAGCGTGAAGTATTCTCTCGTTGGGATCCTAGCGAAACAACAAAAATTATAATTCGTATATCGAATCTCCAGATCGAGTAGATGATAATGGTCCGATAAGTCGCGGTCTGAGTAGAGCAGAGACGATTGGACTAGAGAAGGAGGGTGTAAGATAAGCAGCGTGTTGACATATCGGGGCGTTGTGGAGAAGAGGGAGGTCGGGGTGGGGAGAGGAGATGGGAAATAATTGGGTGTCTTTACAGCGTAACAAAAGGAGACCGCCAGGTTTCGTAAACGACAGAGAGAGACACACAGAGAGAGAGAGAGAGAGAGAGACTTAACAATAATATATCTGTGCGATTACAAATATTTTTACCAATTATTTTTGTTAAGCAATATATATATATATATAAAGCTGATGGACCTTCATTTGAACGGGGGGGCTAAGCCTCCTCAAAGTTAACACTTTAACCACTGTGCCAGGGAAGTGCTTATGAAAAGAGAAGCTTATACGATTATCTATTGTTAGTTTCAACGTTTTCTCTCTACATAGTATAAAGGGGACTAATTCAACTTATACGACAGCATCAGTCAATTACAATGTCTTTCAGTTGTTCGAATTACGAAACATAAACAAAATTACCAATAGTTAATTAGCTAATTGGTTTAATTTTTCTTTTACTGATACTTCTTTTGTCAGCTAAAAGAAATAATGGAAATTTCCGCTTGATCCGAGATTATAAGGGTGGAAGAAAAAACGTGTACAAACTTTTTATGAGACAGACAGACTGACAAAGTTGATATAAACTTTACAAAAGCAATCCCATTTTTTACTAAATATATTATTATCGTATAGTTTCATGTTTTCATGTTTCGATGATCGTGACGTTGAACACATTCCATAATGTTTGTTTTGGCTTTATCGTCAACCCAGAGTTGTGTTGCTGTTGTTTTTTTTAGAAATCTTATATCAACTCATTTTGTCTGTCGGGTAAAAAGTGTGTGTATATATTATTTCTCCCGCACCCTTTCTCAGATCAAGCTGAAACTTGCCGGATTTATCCATTGACATAGAAAAGACATTAATCAAATACAAAAAAATTTTGACAAATAATTAATGGTAATCAAAATTAAATTAAAATCCACAATTTAATTTTATTAATTCGATGTCAACGCTGAAACGGAATTTATAATATTGATCCAAAGATGACTTTTAACACTGCATGAAAAAATTAAAAACACCAGAGAACTTTTCAAATATTTCAATAAAAACAAGGTTACAAAAACAGTTTGTGTGGTCCACCCAGGAAAGTAAAAAGGCAGGTTTCAATATTTTCAGAAAGAACATCAGAATGAAATTCTATCAAATACAAAAATGACAGAGAAGAATGGAGAAAAAAATGTTGACAGATCTTGTGTGGTGCTCCAGCAGACCAAAGGATAGGTAAAAGTGAATGTGAAGTTAAGTGTGAACCTGGCCTAACTGATGTCTTATAATGAATATCTAATTGTTTTGTACAAGGGTCAATCTCTTATTCAAATACTACCAAATAGATTTCCGTAAAAAATATAATTTTCCTTTAGTTAAGTGTGCTACGGTTATTGTAAAACGCGATAATATGAAAAACTATTTATTAATTGTTGCTTTAAATTATGTCCAACTTAATTAGATTTTTCCTCTTAAAAAAAGTAAACATTATTTTTGGATAAATGTAGTAATTAGTAGGACAGAACTTACATAACGTAGCAATATAAAATGTAAAATAAAAAATATTTTTTGTTATAAAATCTAAAAACTATTTGCGTAAATATGTTGAAAATATGGTAAATGGATGTCTTCCCTACTAAAGAGCCTCACGTGTTTGTTACTGTTAATAGTGAATAGTTGTAAAAGTGGTGTATTTTTATGAAAAAACTGTTTGCATAAGTGATCTAAAAAATTAGATTTTTCGCTTTAAGAAAAGAAAAAAGTAGCCGTTGCATAAGAACTTTGAATGAACTAAAATATTATGATGTCGGACTTTTACTATCTTTTCTAGTTTACGAGATCAAAACGGGACGGACGGACAGACGGACACACATTTCACACAAAAGTAATAGCATATTTTCCCCTTTCGGGGGCCGCTAAAAAACTGTAAAGTCGAAGAATACTCATTTTGTATATAGGACTATTTTCTAAAGCGTGCAGTGCGTGTGTGTGGAAGTGGGGTAATAAGTGGCGACAACTCTGTGTTTGGGAGCTTTATAAAGCAAGCAAATTAGATGTCATTGATACTAACATTCAAGTATTCTGAGGTGCTGGACGAAAAGAATGGTGGGGGTGGGTGGAGAGAAAAACGTGATAAGGAATTCAACAGGCCAGAAATGAGTGTTTGGGAGGGCGATTTAACACGGACCGTTCCAATTCAACGTTACATATATTAGTTTTATGTTAAGTGCAAAAGAAAGTAATGGGGAGGGTATGGCTAGGGTAATCAATGGGCATTAGTAGAAAGTAATGGGGAGGGTATGGCTAGGGTAATCAATGGGCATTAGTAGAAAGTAATGGGGAGGGTATGGCTAGGGTAATCAATGGGCATTAGTAGAAAGTAATGGGGAGGGTATGGCTAGGGTAATCAATGGGCATTAGTAGAAAGTAATGGGGAGGGTATGGCTAGGGTAATCAATGGGCATTAGCAGCAAGTAATGGGGATGGTATGGCGAGAGTAATGGATGGGCATTAGCAGAAAGTAATGGGGAGGGTATGGCTAGGGTAATCAATGAGCATTAACAGAAAGTAATGGGGAGGGTGTGGCTAGGGTAATCAATGAGCTGTTGTTATTATATCTTAACTTGAAATCACTTGAATAACTTCTTTTTGTGACTAGTGGTGACTATAACTTTTATTACAATACAGACATATTTAACTTGAGATGAAATGAAATAGATGTAAGAGTAGACTTCGGTCATCATATAAAATGGTATTTGTAACCAAAAAGTGTTTTTTCACTCTAGTAATCTGGAGTCGCCTGTTCTACCCAGACAGCTTATGATAGTGCCGCCTTTCTTGCATCATTCACACTGCATAGCCACAAACTAATCGCTAACTTCTCACACACACATCCCATAACCAGGGGTCCATTATAATTCAAGGTACTAGATAGCCAGATCAGCTGGCCAATGGAATGTATGGGGGAGCATGCACCTTTATATCATTCCATTGTTATAAGTCAGAAAAAGAATGGGAAACTAAACACTATGTAACCTGGGAACAAATCAACGGGGGCAGAAATGTGTGACGCTAGTAAGTCTTGTCTTCCAGTTCGAAGGTTAATGAGGAATGCAGAATCTCCCGTGGCAAACATATATCTATGTGTCAGTCGTTGACCTGTAGCTCCAGACAGATAGTACAACTAAAACAATGTAGGCGTATTATATTTGTAATAAATAAACTTTTAAGAACTTGAACAAACTTCATAAATACTCAATATAACTTCTAACAACATTGTCAGATTTTACTTCAGATACGATATAGTGATATAGATGTAATAGTCATGAATTAAACTGATACCTAAAATTAGCTCACAACAAATACACGTCTTTTACTGTTTCATGTCTCACCTAGGAAACACAAATATACACTACATAACACACACACACACACAGACACACACACACATACATACATATATATATATATATATATATAAATATATATATATATATATATATATATATATATATATATATAGAGAGAGAGAGAGAGAGAGAGAGAGAGAGAGAGTAAGAGAGAGAGAGACAGACAGACAGACAGAGACAGATTTACAGAGAGAGTTTTAGGCTTAGAAGCTGTAGGAAACCCAGTATTCATTACAATCTTCGTTACGTTATTTCATAATCTGACTAGACATTGTATTGATACATAGATATATATAATAGAATGAATATTTACAAACAATAGAACAATCTTTCTTTTTATCCGTACTCGGAATAGTCTTGTCGTGTGAAATTCATATTTTAATTACCAGTCTGTAAATATCTTGTAGTATGCCGGCATTTCGTTACTCTGGTTAAATAGCTGACAGATAACTGCGTCCTTTGCTGAGAGCTGTGTGAACAATGGAAGAAGAGAATGCAGCTTACGTACAAGAAATAGAAGAGTCAGACAAGCGACCACGGTTCAACATAGACACTTGTCTTATGTGTGACAAGGCTGTTTAAACGTGTACACGTGTGTGTGTGTGTTATAACAGAATCTACTTACGAAAATAAAAATTAGAATAAAGGCTCAAACGACTGCAAGGAAAATGCAACGTGACTATAACTTGATGAAACAATATCTAATTGTACAAGACTTACATTATTCGAATTCCTACAAGTGTCTGTAGACAGCTCCACGACATTTCAGTGCTGTCAAGTTTAACAACATTTTAGTTTATCCTGTTCAACAACATTTTAGTTTATCCAGTTAAACAACATTTTCATTTATCCAGTTCAACCACATTTAAGTCTATCCACTTCAACAAGACTTTAGTTTATCCAGTTCAACAAGACTTTAGTTTATCCAGTTCAACGAGACTTTAGTTTATCCAGTTCAACAAGACTTTAGTTTATCCAGTTCAACAAGACTTTAGTTTATCCAGTTCAACAACATTTTAGTTTATCCAGTTCAACAACATTTTAGTTTATCCAGTTCAACAACATTTTAGTTGATCCAGTTCAACCACATTTAGGTTTATCCAGTTCAACAAGACTTTAGTTTATCCATTTCAACATTTTAGTTTATCCAGTTCAACCACATTTTAGTTTATCCAGTTCAACAAGACTTTAGTTTATCCAGTTCAACAACATTTTAGTTTATCCAGTTCAACAACATTTTAGTTTATCCAGTTCAACAACATTTTAGTTGATCCAGTTCAACCACATTTAGGTTTATCCAGTTCAACAAGACTTTAGTTTATCCATTTCAACATTTTAGTTTATCCAGTTCAACCACATTTTAGTTTATCCAGTTCAACAAGACTTTAGTTTATCCAGTTCAACAACATTTTAGTTTATCCAGTTCAACAAGACTTTAGTTTATCAGTTCAACATCTAAAATTGTCTAGTAGTGTTGTGCGTCGCACTTGGAACACTAAGGCCTGCAAGAGCGAACAAAGCTCCCTTTCACCAGACTGAATTGGGCGGCGAATTCCTCCTTTCCGCCACCCTGTCTGACGGGGAGTGAGACTCGGGGTTAAACTTAGAGTTTGTTTTGCGTTCACTTTCAGTGGACACGGATACTCCGGGCTAGCGGACTAGAAACGCGGCCGAAGGCCGCATTATTCATATACTATACCAGGCTAACCGTGCGAGACACGCCATTTATGTAACGGCCCCTTGAGGGACGGCGCCCGGACGTTGACAGATCGCTGCGGGAGCTCTTTTACATCCCCGCACAGTGCAATGAGAATACTCTCGTACTCTCTTAGGCACTTCCGCGGGATCCTTGTTTTGCTACCCATTTGGCCTAGTCGTCCCCTCTCACGACCGTTTCCACCCGGGCGTCACGATGAGGCAGGGTAGCAAGCCTGAATCCAGTTCAACAAGGCTTCAACAAGGCTTCGGCATATCTAGTTCAAAAAGGCTTTAACTTATCCAGTGACCTACTTATTTTGCCACATTCAGCGAAGACTCGACCATTGTCCGCCGGCTGTCTATTTAAGTCCTCAGCAGGGGATTTTCATTTGTTCTCCAATGTATATCCTGAGGCCTTTGTAAGAAATCACCTACTGTTTTGTTCGGAAGCCGCCTGCAGCCAGGTGCTCTCTTCTATGTCAGTTAAAGCCAATTGAAGCCCAAAATTGCCTTTAAAGCATTTCCGAGAGGCACCTCTGTTACGCCAACCACCTTTCAGCTCACCAAAATCTGTTGCCTTCGGCATATGATAGTCTTCCATACAGCATACGTGCCCTGCCCAACGCAACTCTCTGTGCTGTCCATACCGGCTTTCGCAAGAACGTTGCAATTTGTGATGTGGTATTTTAATAGGGTGTTTATGGTGCATTGTAGATATCTTTAGTGAAAGCGTTGAAGAAGTCTTATTTGCTTTCTGTATAGAAACCATGTTTTAGTTACATATAGAAGGTTGAAACAACTACTGCTTGATAGGCATTGATTTTCTGGAGCCAGACAGAGCGATTTATTCCGCCACACTCTCGATTGGAGGCGTTCAAAAGCACTACTAGCCCAGGCCAGATAGTCATCAACTTTCCTTAAAAACAATGCGCGTTCTAATCACGTTAAAGGGGTATCCATTCACGGTGATCTTTGGGGCTGAGTAGATTTTATTGGGTGACTTCTTTTTTACCCGAGGTTTATTGTTTAACCAAAAGAAGCGGCAAGCGTACGCCAATTTGTTGACCGTGAGCTGGAGCTCATGATCAGTGTGAGCAAGTAGAGAGCTGTCATAGGCAATCGAAAAGTTCTGTTACGACCATTTCCTTTTTTTTTTTTTGTATGAGCCAAAAAGATTAAACACATTGCTGTGGAGCGGAACCTGACGTAGATGCCTCCGGCCAGTTATTGTCTGATTTGAGCCAACATAACGCCAAAGAAGAAGAGAACAGAGTACGTGTCCTTGCTTTTCGCCATTCTCTATGTGGAAGTGATCAGATCATGGCCCAGGGTGGGGGCTTCTGGGTTCAAACCTTCTCCGAAATGAAATCCCCTCTCCCCCCGCGGTAGAAGCAAAGATTTTTTTGACTTTTGCTCTGCTTGAATTTTGTGTTATTGGAGGGGATATTTTAATGTTAAACCACCTATTTCCCCAGCGTTGCTAAGAAGGATTTGAGGATAAACCCCCTTCTTCAATAAAAAAAAAATTCAAAGAAAACTACTATCACCAGATTCAAAAGCATAGCCAAAAGGGGGGAGGTGAGTTTAAAAACCCCTTCCGGAGAATTTTAAATTTACCCCCCACACACACACACTTTTTAATACAAAGAAAAGCAAAGCTACAATCACTAAATTCCGTGAACGTATAGTATCACCACAAATACAAAGCTAGGGCTCTATCGAATTGTAATCCTTTCTGCTTTGCTCTATGCCTCAGAAACGTGGACAGTGTACAGAAAGCATGCAAAGAAACTGAATCACTTGCACATGACCTGTCTCAGAAAAATACTGAATGGCAAATGGCAAGACAAAAATACCTGACACTGAAGTTCTTCAAAGAGCGGGTCTGCAAAGCCTCCACACAATCCCGATGAAGTCCCAACTGCGCTGGACAGGACACATCTCCAGAATGGAAGACCGCCGCATCCTTAAACGACTCCAGTATGGCCAATTAAGGGAAGGAAAGCGCTTTAGGGATACCCCCAAAGCTTCTCTGAAAGCGTTCAGCATAAACCCAGCCACCTGGGAAACGGAGAAACATGACAGAGCATCATGACTTCGTGAAAACAAATTACTGAGATAACTGCGTAGGCAGAAGAAAAACGCCAGAGAAGCAAAGCAAGGCCAAGGACACTAGCTCCAGCTGGAATAACATGGCCAGTATGCAGCCGAACATTCCAGGTTCACATAGATCTCACCAGTCACATGAGGAGGCACAAAACCCCAGTGCAAAGCCCTCAGCCACTCGGATGACAAAAGTGGTCATCATCGAACCACGATGGACGAACCATATAGTTACCATATCGACGAGTTTTTTCTGCCAGACCACCACATCAGACAATTTTAACAGAATACAAAAAAAAGACAACTATAACAGTCCACTACACTACAACAGACCATTACAGCAGAATACAAAAAAACAGACGACTACCACAAAACACCTTAACATAACACGATAACTGACCATATCATCAAAACACTAAAACAGACCATTACAATTGACCCATATGGCAGTCCTCTAAAACTGTATACAACAGACCATTACATCATACTAAGAGAAATCAATAGTTGCTTGACATGGAACTAGTGTTCCATTTTTTTAAAAGGAGTTTCAAGAAATGACAGAGGGTCTAATCATATTCTAATGCTTCTGAACAGGTTTAAGAATGCGGTGGGAGTCATTTGTCTTAGCCTGAGCTTTCCTGGTCACATGAATTATGTGAATCAGAGTCATGTCTCGTTGACAGGAGTACCTGGGAACACCTTAGAATGACAGAAGCGATTCCCTCGCTTGTCATCATTAGCCTTATAAAAGAAGTTCTTGTCTTGTATCGGATTCGCTTTTTACCCCCCCCCCCCCCACACACACACAGTTTCCCTCGTTTCCAGGGACGTTTTTGAAGAGTTAGAACCGAGGAGAGGGTGGGGGTGGAAAACAGATTGCCTTAAACATCTTACATGTTCCTGTCTTCCACTGCAGACACTTGCAACAAGAGCGATGACTCCAGGCGCGAAAGGATTCAATGAACCCGGGCCCATGACCAATAGGGGCCTACAATGACACTTGAAATCTATCAAATTCTTATATAATTTACTTAGTATTATTACATATCTAACATAGATATTGAAAACAAAAAAGCAATTAAACAAAGGAATGTAAATGCGATGATTAACATTGACCCTGATTTCTTCCAAACGGCGCGGGAGGACCCAAGTCTAAGTAAGCGTCAGAGAAGTAAATCGAACGTAATGACTCCATTACTTCTAAAAGGTGGAACCAACAAAAGACAGCCTTTTTAACAAACACAAATACGCATACTTCATAGTTAGATATGTTGTGTTGTTTTTTTTTTACTCAATGTAGAGGAGGGTGGCCCACGTCATACTCTTGAACCCGGGCCCATATGAACCTTGCTACGCCACTGACTCCAGCCATATCTCGACTTCATTATTGCCTAGTTGATGGCTGGCTTTGTGGACCTCAACTAGTTCTTTAGGTCTAACATTAGTTCCTCAGGGGAGGCGACCTGCTGAAGATATGGCTCTGTCAAGGTAGACATAGCTCAAACGCAAGGAACCAACAATGACTGTATGGTACTGTTGAAGCCGTTGTGCAGTAATTGGCCTTTCCAAACCAGTAGAACGCTACCAGATAGAATTAGTTTTTTTATAAAGCTGTATGTCTGTCTGTCGGTCTGGGTGGAATCTTTTATGCGTTATTTATATCACTTTCCTTTCTCTGATGAAGTTTAAACTTTACAGAATTGTTCATTATCAATGACATCATATATATGCTAAAAAAACAACTTACGAACTAGTTAATCAATTAATTGCAATTAATTCCTGTTGTTTTAGATAATAATATTCTGAACCAGGGGAGATTAGCCTTGTGCAGAGAACAATGTCGTTCGCTAAAAAAATAATTAACTAAAAATAGTCTGTATAACCTTCTATTTTTATAACTACTTCAATATCTTATCTTATATAATGCAGATGTTACTTCAAAAAAGAAGTTGATTACGTCCTACGCGTCATGCATTCAGTCATGCATATTAACCAATCACTTAAATTCTGCCAAGTCACTGGTTTTCCTGGCTGGCTCAGGCAACCCATTCCATGCTCTAATATCACTAGGGAAGAAGGAGTATTTGTACAAATTTGTCCTAGCATATGGGACAAGGAATGTGCCTTTATTTTTGTGTCTTTCTGAGTATTTTATTAAATTTTGTTTTTTTGTATTTGAAGATTATGTTCAGTGTTTTATGTATAATTGCTACTTTACTTTTGAGTCTTCTGTCCTGAAGGCATTCTAAATTTAGTGATTTTACTATAGGTGTTACTCTAGTCAAATGTGAATATTCATTTGTTATGAATCTCACTGCTCTATTTTGTGTCTTTTTCTTAATGTTTTCTTGAGTTGAGGGGTCCCAAACCAAGGTTAAATAACATTTTAGTTTTATGTTCTTATTTGATTTATCGAAATTTCTTTTAATAAACCCTAATGCTTTGATTGATTTTTTGATAGTTATGGGGATTCCATGACAGTTTTTCATTTATTATAACACCTAGGTATTGTTACAAATGAACAGTGATAAGTAGAGGCCAACGTATGACCCCGGCGAGATCACACAGTAACGAGTGTTCTCTGGAATCTACATGTACAAACAAAGACAGGATGTGACGTGTCCTCACGTGTTGTTCCAGGGGGACGAACAGATCTAAGTAGGGGGACAGTTACTAATGAACAGTGACAGATAGAGGCCACTACGTGTGACCCCGACCTGATGACACTGCAGCGAGTGTTCCCTGGAATCTACATGTATAAATAAAGACAGGATGTGACGTTTCCTCACGTGTTATTCCAGAAGATACAAGCAGTGTTTGTGCAACTTTGGAGAAGCGATTAGGGACTCTATATAAGCCAGAAAGTTAATGTGAAAGTCAGTCGTGAGTGAGTCGTCGGTACTGTTGTCTACTGTGCGAGACAGTAGAGGAGAGATGCGTACGACTCGATGCAAGTTAACTAGGGTAGAGTTAACTGGAGTGGACTACTGTCGTTAAAGTCTATACAGCGAACTACAGTGGACTTGAGCCGTTACAGTCGATACAGTCGATGTAAGACGTGTGCGGCTCTGATTCGGTAGACTTGAGTACGACTTAGTTCAGCTTTGGGAGACCTGGAGCGACACTGGAAAGTGTGTCGTTAGTCTGTACTGTGGAGTACGGCTCGATGCAAGTTGAGAAGAGATGAATAGCAACGAAGTGAAGAGATAAATTGCAACGAAGTATAGCTAACTGTAAACTGACAGATATTGTACAGTCTTCTACGCTACATGTAACAGTAACAAATTGTTAGAGTTAATAGTCATTAAAGTTATAGGAAGCTGAAAGTTTAGTCGTCAAGTTCTTTACAGTGTTTTTATTTGTGTGCCTACTAGTACATTTAGCCAGAAGATTCAGAAATACGTAACAGTATTTTGCGTTTTTAGTCTGTGTTACTGGTTTACCATGAATAAGATAAGTGGAATTAATTAGTTTTAGCTTTTTTGTTAGTTTAGTGGCAAGCACGTCGGCCTTCCATTTAGGATGCTAGAGACCTTCAGACTCCAGCAACTTAAAAAAAAAATTAACTTACAGTTTTAGTTTGTATAACCTTATATTTTTATAAGTACTTCAATAGCTCAGTGGCAAGCACGTCGGCCTTCCATTTAGGAGACTAGAGACATTCAGACTCCAGCAACTTCAAAAAAAAAAATTACTTTTGAAAAGGCAGCACGAAAACCTTCTCCCAGATACCCCACCCGCCCAGTCCAAACTGATTTGACCATAGCGAACTGAGACAGATGTAATCAAGAAAGTTGCGCTAAACAACAGTTAATATACCATTTCCAATCGCACCAACTCATTATTATAAATCTAGATCTATTAAAAATGTATTTATTGATTTATTAAAAAAGTAATTGATACAATATCAGTCAATATAATTTTTTTAAAAGTATTTTTATAATGTACATATTTTTTCATATTAACAAAAAATCTCACTGGTAGCTGCGTCAGTAGGGTTAGTGTCGTTCGGGCGATCCAACTCAAGCATTGGCGATACAACACCAACTCACTCTGTCTGATTGCCTGTCTGTCTGTCTGTTTGGCAAAAGTTTGTTCACGTTTTTCTCGGACACCCTATCTCGGATTAAGCTAAGATTTCGCACAATTATTTCTTTTACTTGACAATACAAGAATAAACAAAGTTAGAAAGAAAGTTTGTGTTGAAACACAAACTCAAAATCGGCCCCCCGAAATGGTCCACGAAGGCAGGTAAAAATATTTTCAGAAAGATTATCAGAATGAAATTCTATCAAAGCAAATGACAGAAGAACGGAGAAAGAAGGTTGACAGATCTTATGTGGTGCCCCAACGGTCCAGTATACCAAGGGATAAGTGAAAGTGGAGTTAGATTTAAACCTGACCTAACTGATGTCATTTAATGATTGATCTAATGATCTAATTGTTTTGTATAGGGTCAATCTCTTATTCAAATCTCAAGGAAAAATAATTTCCTTAAAAAAAATTATTTTTTTTCTTAGGATACCTCAGCTTTTTATCTTTTGACTTCAGTTGTCGAGCTGTTTACATCCTAGGAATCCTTGGGCCTTTGTCTCTTTTCTTTGCCTCTTTTTTTGGGCATTGCCTCTTTTTTGGGCTATTGGCCTCTTTATTTATTTTTTTTAAATTAACAAAAAGATGCATATTTTATTAGTAAGCGTACAAATTAAGTAGTTACATTTTAAAGTACAATGATTGCAAAACATAGCGATGCATATAGTTACATTTGGGCTGTCATAATATTTTAACGTTTTAAATTGCTTTGTTTATGGCATTATTTTTTTCCAATAGCATATAATGAATATTTTTGAAATTTAAGGTTATTAAAATATATGTGGTGAGAATATCAACAATAGGTAATTAAATAGAAACAATCAAAAAGTGAAAGTAGAAACTTAAATGATATTAAAACATTTTAAACATCGTAGTCACATTTTTTTCCACTTTGTCTACATTGCTTATGGTTGTTTCCTTTGTGCTTTGCTACATTACCCCAGTTCTTTATATTAACTTCTATCAAACGTGCATACGTATCTATGTGTGTACACACCACACTTATGCGAACATAGCAATTTAAACATTTATATTGTTTCTTTTGTTGTCTCCCTTTTTATGACAATTTTTGATTTCCTCCCTTGAGATTTGAAAAATACTTCCTCATCACCACGGTGGAAATCCTGTCTGCTAATATATTATTTCTCTGTAAACTGCACAAGCATGCGCAATATTGACAATGGTGTTAAAGAATTATTTTTACTTTTAACAATAGTAAAAACTTTGACATATGTAAAAAAAAAATGAAACTAAATACCGGTACTAATTTAGTAACAATTTGATGCAGAAGCTTGTTGAGATATGTTGATACTCAATATTAGAACAACAGAAAAAAAGTAATATCTGTATAGACTGTAAACGTCTGCAAGGTAGTAAGAAATAATATATTTGTATGTAGACTGCACAGGTATGCACAATACGGATAGTGGTGGTATTTTTTCAATATTTGTAAAGAAGTCACTATGGACATAATTGTTAAAAAGTACAAATTTATACAAAGAATTGTTTGCTTCGATATCATGTGGTCATGCCTGATTCTCCATACAGGAACAACAGAAGAAAAACAGTGTTTACATAGAACGTAAAGGTCTGCCCTTGTTCTTGATTTCTTGGAGTTACTCTTCTTTCCCTTTTCTTGGGTTCCTTATTGTGTTTCCATTCCTTGACTTGCCGGCCAAATGTTCCATTTGGATATGAGTCTCTGTTTCAATCGAATGAGATCTCTTGTTTTCTCCTGCCTAACTCACGCGTCTTTGTAGATCAAAACTTTGGTTTAAGTCTTTACAGTCACAAGGTCAAGGCGTGGCCTTCGTGATTGTGTACTGTCTTGAATTGTCTTAATTAACATTTGTCAATTTCAAGGGGGGATCACTGTTTTTTTTTTATTTGGAGTACTAGCTTTTTAAATTATATGGTTACAGGGTCTTTAAATTTATAAAAAGGATCATTTGGGATATATATCTATACACACGCATACACACTCGCATACACATATTCATCTTGGTATTTTTATTTAGCGCTATATTGTTTCACTTTGCGTTCAATAATTTTCTTAAAAATGTGATCAACTAATACTGTACCATATAGCAGGGTTCTCAACCTGTGGGTCGCGACCCCCTTGGGGGTCGATTGACCATTTGCCAGGGGTCGCCTAAGACCATCGAAACTATGTATTGTTATTATCTATTCTTCTATTGCTGTGTGTGTGTGTGGGGGGGGGGTCGAGGCAGAGTGAGGGATTGTAAAAAGGGGTCGCCGAACGTAAAAGGTTGAGAACCGCTGCTGAATAGCTTATTATGGTTGACAATTTGTAGGTAGGTATTCCAAATAAGGTTTCTATATTCTGATAAAATAATTACATTGATGTCTCTTAGTTTTTTATTTATGGCTTTAGGTACTTTATTAAAGAAAATAGCAGTATTTACATTTGCACAGGTTTGACTGTTTGCATCAATAATATCTTCTTAATTTTTTTTTGCTTCCTCAACCAACTCACATTCTCTAAATAAGCGTTTCTCTGGGTTTTGGTTTTCTTTTTTACAAATTACACAGGTATATTTGGACCCTGTTGTAGTTGAGAGTCTTTCTTTTATTGGGGTCATCCCGAAGAGTAATCTGTAGGCCACTTCTCGTGCTTTGGGTGCTATGTATTTGTTATGTAAATGCGTGAATGTGTCTGTCCAGTTGGTTGGTTTAACCCCTGACTCCCTGACCCACTTTATTCTAACTTCTAGGTTTTCTTTCAACTTGTCTCTGAGTATAGTTTATATTGTTTTTGAGTCGTGGTGTGTTATGTTTTCATTGCTGGGTAGGTGTCTTGTGAGTGATCTGTAGAATGGATGTGTATGGTTACCAAAATGATGGGGTGTGTTGTTTTGAATGGGGAGGAGTTTGTTTAGTCTAAGTCCAAAAAAATATAATACTAAGGGGAAGTTATTGGGAGACCTTACTACTTTCCCTACAAATTTTATTCTAAGCGTTTTGATTTTTGTGTGAATGTTTTGTAAGCCTATTCCTGCTTCTTTTTTGTCTAGTATGAGTCTGGTATGTTTTATGCTCCTTATTGTGTTTTTGGAAAAAAATTCTTTAGTTAAGTGTGGCCTACGTGATATTTACGTTAATTCGCAACCACCGGTGGTTACCCGATAACATAAATAATAATACTTACTAATTGTTGTTTTAAATTAAGTTTTACTTATATGCATATTAATTGTTTTTTCTCTTTAAAAAATTAAAAGTAAACTTTTTTTGGGGTAAATGTAGTAGTAAGTATAACAGAAAAAAATTAATTTAACAGTACATTTGTAAAAAAAAATATATTTTTTTTATAATCAGTCCAAAACCGTTTGTATAAATATGCTAAAAATATGGTAAATCGTCGTCTCCCTTAATAATTAGCCTCCCGTGCTTGTTACTATTAATAGTAAATTGTTCTAAAAATGGTGTAGCCGTTGCATCAAAGCTTCAAAAGGTCTAAAATATCATGATGTCGGATTTTTTAAATGAAAAAACAGCTTGCATAATTGATTTTAAAAAATAATTTTTTAGCTTTTAGAAAAGAAAAAAGTAGCCGTCGGATTTTCAATATCTTTTCTAGCTTACGAGATCTAAACGGGACGGACGGACGGACAGACAGACCCCAAAACTTATAGCGTCTATTCTCTTTTCAAGGGCCGCTAAAAATTAACCAATTGGTTAGTTAACTATTGGTAGCAAATTAGTTTGTTCGGTATCTCAAACAAGGGAAAGAAATAGTACTTCACTGATGTGGTGTTATAAGCTGAACACAAACATGAAATAGAAACTATAGATAACTATACAATCTACCATGTTCATAGACTCTTCTGTATCAGGGTGGTTACTGCTATGGCTTGAGAAGACGGGAAGGCTTTAGCCCACAAATTCGAATTCAGGTCATTGCCTTTTAAAAAAAAATACATTTAAAAAGCGATCACCCAGATACTTCCTTCTTTCTCCCTCTTTCCAACTAGTCCAGACAAGTGCTAGGATCATAGCGTATTGAGAATGCTAAAAGCATGAAATTGCGCTAAACAAAAACATTGGTTGAAAAATATTTCTAATCGCACAGATTTAATATTTTTAGTCTAGAGTCTAGATGTATTACAAATTTGATTTCATGTCTGATCCAAACTAATTTATACACATTAATATAAGCTTTTTTTTTTTTTTGTTGTTGTTGTTTTTTTTAAGCTTGTTTTTCTGGTTGAATGTACATTGGATCAAGTGGTTGAAAGAGTAGGAAATAACTAAATTGAAGAAAAGAAAAAAAATGTTTTAGGTGATTCTTTTTTTATAACGTTTGCAAAACAGAAAGATATATTCGTGTTTTTTTTTTTCTTTACAAAGCTTTTATCAACTCGCTCTGCCTGTCTGTCTGGTAAAAAGTTTGTACACGTTATTTCTCCGACACCCAATCTCGAATCAAGCAGAAATCTTTCACAATTATTTCTTTTACCTGACAACACAAGAATAAAAAAAAATAACCAGTTAGTTAATTAACTTATTAGTGATTAATTATTTTATTATATCGAACAAGGCAATGAATTGCATTTGACTGAAGTGGTGGTATAAGCTGAATTAGTCCTCTTTATAGGTCTAAATTGAAACTATACTATCTTCTCTAGTCCTAAGTACCTCACTAACATGGTTGGTTACTGGCCCGAGGACGCGTGAGCCACGAATTCGTATTCAGAACGTTCCCCACCCCTTTTTAAAAAAAAAACTAATTACGGTAAATAGATATTTCTGTCTATCCCCTTCCAATCTCCAAAACTAGACAAGCGACAGGATCCTAGCGTAGTGAGACAAGTGACAGGATCCTAGCGTAGTGAGACAAGTGACAGGATCCTAGCGTAGTGAGACAAGTGACATGATCCTAGCGTAGTGAGACAAGTGACAGGATCATAGCGTAGTGAGACAAGTGACAGGATCATAGCGTAGTGAGACAAGTGACAGGATCCTAGCGTAGTGAGACAAGTGACAGGATCCTAGCGTAGTGAGACAAGTGACAGGATCCTAGCGTAGTGAGACAAGTGACAGGATCCTAGCGTAGTGAGACAAGTGACAGGATCCTAGCGTAGTGAGACAAGTGACATGATCCAAGCGTAGTGAGACAAGTGACAGGATCATAGCGTAGTGAGACAAGTGACAGGATCATAGCGTAGTGAGACAAGTGACAGGATCCTAGCGTAGTGAGACAAGTGACATGATCCAAGCGTAGTGAGACAAGTGACAGGATCCTAGCGTAGTGAGACAAGTGACAGGATCCTAGCGTAGTGAGACAAGTGACAGGATCCTAGCGTAGTGAGACAAGTGACAGGATCCTAGCGTAGTGAGACAAGTGACAGGATCCTAGCGTAGTGAGACAAGTGACAGGATCCTAGCGTAGTGAGACAAGTGACAGGATCCTAGCGTAGTGAGACAAGTGACAGGATCCTAGCGTAGTGAGACAAGTGACAGGATCCTAACGTAGTGAGACAAGTGACAGGATCCTAGCGTAGTGAGACAAGTGACAGGATCCTAGCGTAGTGAGACAAGTGACATGATCCAAGCGTAGTGAGACAAGTGACATGATCCAAGCGTAGTGAGACAAGTGACAGGATCATAGCGTAGTGAGACAAGTGACAGGATCCTAGCGTAGTGAGACAAGTGACATGATCCAAGCGTAGTGAGACAAGTGACAGGATCCTAGCGTAGTGAGACAAGTGACAGGATCCTAGCGTAGTGAGACAAGTGACAGGATCCTAGCGTAGTGAGACAAGTGACAGGATCCTAGCGTAGTGAGACAAGTGACAGGATCCTAGCGTAGTGAGACAAGTGACAGGATCCTAGCGTAGTGAGACAAGTGACAGGATCCTAGCGTAGTGAGACAAGTGACAGGATCCTAGCGTAGTGAGACAAGTGACAGGATCCTAGCGTAGTGAGACAAGTGACAGGATCCTAGCGTAGTGAGACAAGTGACAGGATCCTAGCGTAGTGAGACAAGTGACATGATCCTAGCGTAGTGAGACAAGTGACAGGATCCTAGCGTAGTGAGACAAGTGACAGGATCCTAGCGTAGTGAGACAAGTGACATGATCCAAGCGTAGTGAGACAAGTGACAGGATCATAGCGTAGTGAGACAAGTGACAGGATCATAGCGTAGTGAGACAAGTGACAGGATCCTAGCGTAGTGAGACAAGTGACATGATCCAAGCGTAGTGAGACAAGTGACAGGATCCTAGCGTAGTGAGACAAGTGACAGGATCCTAGCGTAGTGAGACAAGTGACAGGATCCTAGCGTAGTGAGACAAGTGACAGGATCCTAGCGTAGTGAGACAAGTGACAGGATCCTAGCGTAGTGAGACAAGTGACAGGATCCTAGCGTAGTGAGACAAGTGACATGATCCAAGCGTAGTGAGACAAGTGACAGGATCCTAGCGTAGTGAGACAAGTGACAGGATCCTAGCGTAGTGAGACAAGTGACAGGATCCTAGTGTAGTGAGACAAGTGACAGGATCCTAGCGTAGTGAGACAAGTGACAGGATCCTAGCGTAGTGAGACAAGTGACATGATCCTAGCGTAGTGAGACAAGTGACAGGATCACAGCGTAGTGAGACAAGTGACAGGATCACAGCGTATTGAGACAAGTGACAGGATCACAGCGTAGTGAGACAAGTGACAGGATCATAGCGTATTGAGACAAGTGACAGGATCCTAGCGTATTGAGACAAGTGACAGGATCCTAGCGTATTGAGACAAGTGACAGGATCATAGCGTATTGAGACAAGTGACAGGATCCTAGCGTATTGAGACAAGTGACAGGATCCTAGCGTATTGAGACAAGTGACAGGATCCTAGCGTATTGAGACAAGTGACAGGATCCTAGCGTATTGAGACAAGTGACAGGATCCTAGCGTATTGAGAAAGCCAAAAGCTTGAAAAAGCGCTAAACAAAAATAATTGGTAAAAAAATTATTATTTATTTTTGTTGATTAATTCTATTACAAAATTAATTACATGACTGATCTAAACTAATTGATACAATTGCACTTCGTATAAGCTTTATCTTTAAAAAAAATTTTTTTTTTAAATTTGTCTTTTATTGAAACAGATGACCTTTACATCATCTGCCCTGTAGACCACAAGGTCTGAAGGGGAAACTTTTATTGCTTTTTTTTTTTTGTTTCACACTATAAAACTCTTAGTGCGCTTTTGTAGACATGAGAGAGGATTTGTTCCCTTTCTGTGGCATTTTTGAAATCACTCAAATTATTTCGTATTGATTTGTTTGTGTCAAGAAATTTTTTAGGATAATAAAATTAAAAATGTTCTAAAGTAGACACAACTCTCCTGCGCTGGCTTGGACTTTGAGATATCCCCCCCCCCCCCCCGGATTCGCCAGACCTAACTAGTAACAACACACACACACACACACACACACACACACAGGAAATGAACAATTCAAAGAGATCAAGCTAAACTAAAAAAACATTTCTCTACTTACGTTTTCTACCAGCTCCCAACCAGAGCTGCAAGGAACTAAGTTGCCAATACGGAGTACACTTCATGTAGAGACATACAATGGAATTAAGGTGGGTCGGAATCTAGCTCCCCCGGGTGAAGACTCCGAAACCGAAATCCCTCCAACCAGAATACACCTTCAAAACTTTGTTAGAGACAAGTGAAACTTGGTGATCGACTGTTTCGCTGACGTTTTAATGTTCTGGTTTGTACGCAGTGGCGTAGCTAAGGATTTGGGGACCCGGGGGCTTGACCTCTTTAGGGGCCCCTACATTTTGACATTCGACATCATGACAGGAGATACTGGCGTAATATTTAATGTAAAAACAAATTTCGGACACTCATTGGTGAGGGTGGGGGGGGGGGGGGGCTCCCTCAAGTGGGGACCCGAAGGGATATTCAAATTTGAAGGCTACGCTACTGTTTGTTTGGTGAAACTAGATTAGTGCCGTTGGTGCCGCAAAAAACTTAAATCAGTGCTCTATGCGCGCGCAACTATCTTTATACTATCTGTGATTTTACCATCACAAAAAAGATACAAGACACCGATAGCAAAGACAAACAGAAACAAACACTCTTTTGTTCCCCTGGCAATCAAATCATTAAATAAGAACAATCTGGTATAAACTTTGTCACATGTAAATTATGAGTGAGTCTGGTGTGAATGTACATTTTGGTTTCTTATAGTTATAATGTTTTTTGTTTGGTGTAATGCACAAATTGTAAGACAAATTTCCATACGGACAATAAAGATTATTATTATTATATTATTATTATGCTGGAAATTCCTTTGCAAATTGAACTTATCAACCTCTGAACTTATTCAATAAGCTTACAACCAGATCTTTTTAAATATTTTATTTCACTATGAACGTTGAATGTCACATGCTTACACGGTGAATCATATAGCACTGTCAAGCACTTGGCTTCCAAACCGTAGACTCTTAGGTTCAAATTTATTGCCATAAACGAGGTTTTGAACTATTGTTAAGACGCTCATGAATCCAGCCAACTCTAATGGCTACCTGACATACTTTGGGAATAAATAAAGTGAGGATGGTCGTTGCGCTGGCCCCATGGCACCCTCGTTAATCGATAGAAACATAGAAACTTTATGTCGCAAGGTGTTCAGCGAGTACATTGAAGTATGTCATTATGACTTCTCTAGACTGACACAAATAAAAATACTCTCTTGGTTATTCTGTTTAGAGGTATCGGACATCTATACGACGTCCAGAAAACGAAAAGAGAAGAAAAAAAAAGAGGGGGGCAAAGAAAGTCTCACAAAGAACTCTAACAATGCACTTCATAACAGGTACAATAGTACACTAAACACAGATCTTTACAACTGCTATATAGGCGGGCTGGACAAAAACCCGGTGAGTCGGTATACCCAAATCAGCCGGAGGACCGACGTCGAAAGTGTTGCTTTGAACTTCAGTAAGGTCTTGAATACACTAAGATTTTAGAATATTATCTTTTAAAATAGGCCTACGGAGTCTTAGCATTCCCTTTAATGACATATCTTGAACAGACTTTACAGTACAACATAAGAGCCTAACATGTTTTCTTTACAATGTAATGACCTATTTGGGTGAGCTTCAATCCCCACATAGGCTACCAATCAATAAACTAACAACAAGAAAGGCGTAGGCTTATAGTATTTAGACTTCTAAGAATCTAGAGGGAACATAATAATATAATTCAAAATAAATATAGTTCCCCTAGTAAACATTTAGATTATGCATACATAGTCTACCGTTCTACCTTTATCATGAAATACAAAGTGTTACTGTTTGTGTCGCGAATAAATATCAACAGTTGAGTGGTATCAGACATGTTTGTTTAATATTAGGTTTTGATTTAAAAACTACCTTTTCTTTTAAAAACAAATGTGTTGGCTTTTTATTATGTTCCACAAAAAAAGTAAGGATCTGTTCACCTGGTACATTTTAAAGTGTTAAAGGTCATGGTACCAATCCATGAAAGTTAGGGTTCAATGGATGGCCATCATTTAACACATGCCAAGCAATTTTGGGGGGCCGGATTGTGTGGCAATGCCAGCGCCGAGTTTGACACGTAGTCCGCCTCTGATATTAAGAAATTAGGTATTTCTCAAACCACGTGACTTGTTTCTCATTGACTTGTGGTGCATATGAAAGATAGAATTCAAGTGATGAATAAAAAGCAGTTACAATAATCAGGGTAAACGCCAGACAGTTTTATGCCTGTCGGATGGACGTACAACCCCAAAAAGGAGGAAATGTCCTCCTTTTGCCGGACGTCTGATAACTCTAATTCTGTTTGACTACTTACGTTAGTACGGAAAGGCCTATAAATAAATTATTTTTTTTTCAGACTACAGAAATTAAGATTTTGACGTCTTATCAAAAACCTTGTGCAAATGGTGGCGACGGACAGGATTCAATCTTGGGAGATGACAGTCCAAAGCGCATACCACACGACAAAGCCCAAGCTGATACAGACCCTTTATGTCAATGCCGGACCGGACAGACTCTACAAATAAAAACCTACCGAAAAATCATGAACATTTAAGTTCGCAAAGTTGTGTTTAAGAATATTTTAGGTCTGATTTTGTGTGTGTATATGCCTCCATTTGAAGGCGAGAAAATGATCTATGCAATGTCTATTTCTTTTATTGCCTTTATTTCTAATGATCGCGACTCAGTGGGAGGCGGTCTTTGAGTGGTGAACTCGACCATACATCATTGCCCTTGGATCACAAGCCACGCCCATGTCATCAAGTCGCTCGTCGATATCCCAGCGAGTAGGGATGACCCCTGACGAACAAGGAGCGTTTTGATTGGCTGCTCTTGCCTTCAACGAGGGGACACTCAGCGACCACAATAATGTGACTGCGACAGGTTTGCGAGCGAGGGGCGGTCAACTCATGAGCTATCCCTCCCACAACTCCCCCCCCCCACACCCGCCCTGCTTCTATCTTACGTACCCATGTATTTTTTTTTTCACTTTTCATTGATCTGCCACTGTGCAATAGCTTCTACTGCAGTTGAAACGTCCTGCCTTGGAAGCCATGATTTCTTCTTGTGAGATAACAGAGCGATTCAGTCACCTGGTTGCTTCTCCAGCAGCAAGACTGTTAGCTTTAACGGCCATGTTCGAACATTAGTGATCGTGATAAACTAGACTAGACGTTCATGCTTTTGTGTTCACCGAATCCGAAGCAGAGTAGAAGTAAAACTACTTCATAAACACCAATAGTGTCACTGTCACCGCCTTCGTTACCTTGAAACACACTGTCATCACCGGGCTAGTGTCAATTGGATTCATTGTTGATTGGTGCCGTTATAATGTGCTGTTTTATTCTTCAAGGAGGAGGATTCGTTGAATACCAGTCTCTAAAATTCTAGTTTATTTTCAAGTGTAGAACGACCAAGCTAGGAAAAGTCTAGA
This sequence comes from Biomphalaria sudanica, assembly GCA_036873155.1. Lineage (NCBI taxonomy): Eukaryota > Metazoa > Mollusca > Gastropoda > Planorbidae > Biomphalaria > Biomphalaria sudanica. The sequence goes on along the minus strand of JAZGLO010005707.1, from coordinate 1,618,717 downwards.
TCGAATCGGTTGTCAAGTGCGAACATTTTAAACGTAGACTTTCTAGCTCTAGCTTCGTAAGGTGATGTTTTCAGACATTTATAATTCATACATGTGAATAGATTTATAGACATTTTTTAAAATCCTGAATTTTTAACCGAATTAGCATCACGTATTCATAGGGCTTGTTTATTTGATGAACAGAAAAGCTAAAAATAGATAAATGTAATTAAAATAAACTTTATAAATAAAATAAAAAAAAGAAAAAATATAATAATTAAAAACTTTATTTGTTTCTGGTCTTTTAAAACTGTTGTCCTCACTTTTCAACAGAACGGAAAAAAAAGCATAAGTTAAAACTTGTTTTTCTTTCATCTTAATGGCGCAGAATCTAGAAATGAAAAAAGAACAACTCCAAGCAGATAGATCTTGTAGTTGAAGGTTACTTTTGGATACATTACGTGTTATCTGTCTCGGAAGACAAAGGAGAAAAAAAAAAAAAAAGAAAAAAGACAATCCCAGCTCTTCGAGACTGTCTCATGTCGTTCTAACGTCTCGCCTCTGCGACGTCTGCTAGCTACTTCATCATGACATCCGTCATGGAAGGTCATTTGTCAGCATTCAATCAAGGTCCACTAAGGTAGGTGTCTTTTAAGTTGCAATAGAAAATCATTTCCAATTAAGCCAGCAATGTACACAACAGGACTACAATAACAAGAGATGAAATGCAGTGTTGGATACACCAAGGGTATCCATTTCACTCGGCGCCCCTGCCTAGAGCCCCCTCTCTGACTACCTGAGAATATCTGGCCCTTTTATTTTTGGCTATTTTTCTTTTTGAGTCACCCGACACTGTAGACAGCAGGACACCACAGCGTCAAAGACAACATTGATGGGGATGGGGGGAAAGTGTCTGTGTCTTGTACAATTGTGTGTGTGTGTGAAAAGAAAACGAATAAATCACAGACAATTCAAAGAAGACAAATCTAAAGCCAGACTTTGACCTCCTGAGGCCAATCATTTCAGATTTGTTCCCATTCCATTTCAACCAAACAACAAAATAAACAGATTTAAAAAAAAAAAAAAAAAAAAAAAAAAAAAACATAAAATGCTTCGCTTAATGATTTTTTAGTTTGACATATTTGCTATCAAAATCAAGTTGGCCTTATTCTGAACACCAAATAAATGGTAGGCTTAAGTTATATTAAAAATAAAGGTATCCAAATATTTATGCAAATTTTTAGAATCTACGAAATACAATTATTTAGAGAAGATTGGAATCAACTTTAACTCTAGATAGAATCCATTCGATTAGACTAGTAGGAATCCACTTTTTTTTAAAAAGAATAAATCCTTTTTATTTCTTTTTTTTAAAGAAGGAATCCACTTTATTTTATTTTTTTCTAGAATAAATCCTTTTAACTTAAGTTTTAACATGAATCAACAATATTTTTAGATTTGTTTTGTTATGTTTGAGGCTACTAAAATATCAATGTATAGTAACAATAAAATAATTAAAAGCCACAAAGACATAATTGTTGAATTAGTAGACCCAGGAACAAACGTAAATCAAGATTGTGGGGCACCACTTCAGATCTGCCTCTTCATTAGAACATTTCTCCCTGGTCACTGACACATTAAATATAGTCTGTTTTGAATGAGACCTGGTTTCTGGTGGTACCAAAGAATGAGTATTTGTTTTCTTTTTTTATTTTTATGTCAAAATTTTAAAAAATATAATTAGACTAGACAAAGCCTGGCGTTGATGGAGAAGTCTAACAATGTACTTCATAAAAGGTAAAATCTAACAGCAAACCCAACGCTTTACAACAGCTCTATTGAGCATGGGTATCTAGGCGTTTGGACAAATCCCCGGTGAGTCGGTACCCAAATCAGTCGGAGGACCGACGTCGAAAGTGTTGCTTTGAACTTCAGTAAGGTCTTGAATACACTAAGATTTTAGAATATTATCTTTTAAAATAGGCCTACGGAGTCTTAGCATTCCCTTTAATGAAATATCTTGAACAGACTTTACAGTACAACATAAGAGCCTAACATGTTTTCTTAACAATGTAATGACCTATTTGGGTGGTAGGCGTTTGGACAAATCCCCGTTGAGTCAGTACAAAAAAATCAGCCGGAGGACCGACGTCGAAAATGTTACTTTGAACTGTAGAAAGGTCTTTAATACACTAAAGATTTTAGAATAATCTCTTTTAAAATGGGCCTACGGAGTGCATTGATTAGCCCTAGCATTACCTTCAATGAAATGTATTGAACAGACTTTACAGTACAATATTAGCCTAACATGTTTGTTCAATACGCCACGGAAACCATTCTAAATACACTTTCAACATGTCTAAATATATATTTAATAGATTTAGATGTAATGACATAATTAAATGTAAGACAAGTCACATTAAATGTGATCTCTTAAACTATATTACCAATACTGTGTTTTTTTCTTTCCGTCTTGAACTCATATTATTATTTAATATGAATATGATCTTTTCGCAAAGCTGTTTTATGTTTTTCATCCTCTAATCAAAATTGTCGTAATCTCCGAAATTATTGATTTACTGTGATTAGACAATTCTTGGTAAAACTATTGGAGGTAGTTTACCATTGAATATATTTATTTATTTTTATTTTTCCTAAATCATTAAAACAAAGTGATATGAATTTTCCGACTGAATATATAGTTTTCCAGAGAATTAAATCATATCCTAGATAAGAATTAATTTAATATCAATGTACCGCGAAGTAGTGTATTTTTTTCTTACTGTTCCACAATGGATTACAAATAATTTTATAATGATTTTTAAATATATCTAACTAGAAGCTTATGATCGGACATTGACTAGTCTCGTCAATATTTACATTCGTTTCTTTCTTTCTATCAAGCGACATGTAAATAGCATGTCAACATTGTTCAAGGCCCAGCGAGCAATTCTTTCATTACACAATTAGATCTTGACACCCTATGGCCTATAGGAACAACATTAATAGCCCAAACCAAGTCTTCTATTGTTCTTAATACAATATCTTCAACGTAACAGGCTATACAGTTAAACCTTGAAACTTTCATCTCCTCCATTATTTGACAGCATGTTTATGTTTTAAAATGTTCCCCTATTCCTTGTTGCTATTCAACTTGAAAGTATAATCATCATTTCTTGTTCATCACTCGGATAATAATTTTTCATTAATATTTGTAAAAATAAGACGGCTTATCTAACATTCCTTTATTGGTATGGATTACAAAAAGAAATGTTCGACCCGCTTAAAAATACAGACGTACCTTTTTGTGTAGGAAGTCAAAGCTAAAAGCGCTCCACTCTTTATTTCTAACTAAATCTGGTATGTAATATTACCGAGATATTATTGAACTCTAAGAGTCTGTGAATGTGTATCGAAGTGAATGTAGCCCGAAATTGCAAACGAAACTCCATATCAGTCGAGAGATTTGTCACCAGAGCGATCCCAACATTTTGTATTTGGGCATTCATTCAGAATTCTATCAGCACCCGTCCAACATCCAACCAAACTCCATCTAATATTCATCCAATATCCATTCAATATCGTTTTCTAACTTATTAAATCTTCATTCAATATCCATCAAACATCCATCTATTATTCATCCAATATCATATCAATATTTATTCATTTCAATATCCATCCAATATGCATAAAATATTTATCCAATATCCTACAAACATATATCCAATATAAATCCTATACAGGGCTATATATAATAAATATACATGTAATTAAATGTAATATCAATATATTATCCATTTAATACTCATCCAATAATCAATATCTATCAACAATTCGATCAAATATTTATGTTTGTATTTTTACCTTCCATTTGAAGCGGTATACTATGTTCACCCTTTACGTTCTAACATCCATATAAATGTGACCCCCCCCCCCCAACCTTATCATCTGATCTTTTTAATAACGTCCCTCTTGGTGGGTCTTCCTATAATTGTTCATATTCACCATCTACTGAACTGGCGCAGTTTGTTGCAATGTATACATGTATGGGACAAAGAAATATTGTGTCTCTTTCTTACCACTCTACATCATTACGCACTCTCCCAACTTTGTCTATGCACAATGTCTGCTTCATAGACATCAACTGGTAAAAGGTTTCTGTCAGTTTAGGCCTACACTTAATGCCTAATAGTGCTATTTACACAATTGTAACCCATCAACCAAGCACTGAATGTAGCTCCACTGTTCGTTAGCTCCGTACAACTACCTAGGTTCCTTGCTCACCTACCTATGTTCCTTGTTACCTACTTATATTCCTTGTTCATTTATCTAATGTATGTTCCTTGTTTACCTATCTATGTTCCTTGTTCACCTATCTATTGTCCTTGTTCACCTATCTATTGTCCTTGTTCACCTATCTATTGTCCTTGTTCACCTATCTATTGTCCTTGTTCACCTATCTATTGTCCTTGTTCACCTACCTATTGTCCTTGTTCACCTATCTATTGTCCTTGTTCACCTATCTATTGTCCTTGTTTACCTATCATTTGTCCTTGTTCACCTATCTATTGTCCTTGTTTACCTATCTATTGTCCTTGTTCACCTATCTATTGTCCTTGTTTACCTATCTTTTGTCCTTGTTCACCTATCTATTGTCCTTGTTCACCTATCAATTGTCCTTGTTCACCTATCTATATTCCTTGTTCACCTATTTATTGTCCTTGTTTACCTACCTATTGTCCTTGTTTACCTATCTATTGTCCTTGTTCACCTATCTATTGTCCTTGTTCACCTATCTATTGTCCTTGTTTACCTATCTATTGTCCTTGTTCACCTATCTATTGTCCTTGTTTACCTATCTATTGTCCTTGTTTACCCATCTATTGTCCTTGTTCACCTATCTATTGTCCTTGTTCACCTATCTATTGTCCTTGTTCACCTACCTATTGTCCTTGTTCACCTACCTATTGTCCTTGTTCACCTACCTATTGTCCTTGTTCACCTACCTATTGTCCTTGTTCACCTATCTATTGTTCTTGTTCACCTATCTATTGTCCTTGTTCACCTACCTATGCTCCTTGTCTACCTATGTCCCTATTCACCTATCAACGTCCATAGTACTATACTGGTTATATCAAAAGAATGAAGCGAAACAAGACTTACATGTGTACAGTTGCGGCACTGTAGATTTATTTGTAGTGCTGGATTTTGCAATTTCAGCTATAGCCTAGGGTCCTCACTTCCTTGGACCCCATCAAATAAAAAATTTGTTCCAGGGAAATGTTCAATCATTTTGAAAAAAAATAGGAAAAATGACCTTACGCTGATTACAAGGAGTCCCATTTCTCAAAGATAGCTTGGGGCCTTATCAAGTCTAAATCAGATCCTGTTTATATGTAATGAAATATAACAGATGAACATTTTAAATTCCGTTTCATTGAAGTCTACACTTTTATTTATGGTTGACTTAGATCTTTGTAGTCATAAAGTAAGGTACCCTCGTAGTGAAAGCTCATTAAATGCATTCATTGAATATAAGACAATTGTAAGTTTTATAAGCACCAAAGAAAACAACACCTTCTGACCAGGTCATTCAAGCTCCAACACAAATGTACTTTAGTGTATACGTATTGCATGCCACACTATAATAATACATTGAAGTGACAATTGTAAACGTTCTTTATACTCTCTACAGCATTGATGTCTAAATGACTTTCCCTTCAATCTGACATAGCAAATTGAAATGATTTTTCAAATAAAAAATTCCAAGTTTGTTCGTATTTTTTTCCTTAGTAAGGAGGCGCGGTGGCTGAGGGGTAAAGGGCTTGCATTCCGAACTAGGGTCCCAAGTTGAAATTTTTAATTTCGGTATCTTTGGGTGCATTTGAGTCTACCCAGCTCTAATGGGTAACTGACATTAGTTGGGTAAGAGTAAAGGCGGTTGGTCTTTGTGCTAGCCACATAACACCCTCGTTAACCGTTGGCCAAAGAAACAAATGACATTTACGTCATCTGCCCTATAGATCGCAAGGTCTGAAAGGAAAGCTTTACTTTTTTTACTTTTGTCGTTATGAAAAAAATGTATGCCTCCCATACACACACACAAACAGACAGACAAACAGACAGACAGAGACCATTTGAGCAAAAATCAATGAAGTAGGCTAAATATTGATTGCAATATTTAATAAGGACAGACCGATCGACAAGCCACATCAAAAAAAGTGTCCCTGTTTAAAAAAAACAAAAAAGATGAATAAATGAACTAAATGAAACAATGAGGTCAGTGTCTACCGTAAGATCTAGTCAAGCTAAATGAACTTGGATCTTAATGACATCCTTCCGTCGCCATGCTACTATGGATCATCTCGTAAGGAAATGTGAGAGCTATGTCTGGACATTAGCAACAGTCAGAACAGCTGATTTATCCAAAGGAACTGCAGGTTCCGATATAGTTTGGGATCAGCGGTGTCACAGGCTCTGCCAGGGTGTAGCACTGTTTGCCGCAAGCTGCCTAAAGATGACTGGCTCCTGTTTTTTACTCAGGTTTGACTCCCGAAGCCTTTCCCATGTTTGGGTACATCCACAAGGCATCAGAGATTTGGGTTCAGAGTTGTCTTTGAATGATGGGTAGCCAGGCAATATAATTGAACCCTTTTTTCACTTGCGGCAATAATAAACTACGGAGCCGGATTAGAGTTAGGGGCATAAATAACATAAGACGTTAGGTTTGAAATAAGACGTTAGGTTTGAAATAAAACGTTAGGTTTGAAATAAGACGTTAGGTTTGAAATCAGACGTTAGGTTTGAATTGAGATGTTAGGTTTGAAATCAGACATCAGGTTTGAAATAAGACGTTAGGTTTGAAATAAGTGCTAGGGTTAGTTTCATGATAGAATTATAATAGAAAGATGATATAGGGTTTAAGTAACTCGTTAGTTTCTGTCTACGTGGAAAGAGTGAGTAAAGAGTGGAGGTTACACTTCAGCTGTTATCATGTTTCCATATTATTTATCATTTAATTTAATTTTTTTTTTTTGGTTATTTATGTCTCAAAAATGACTCAAATTAATTAGAACTAGACGTAACTAGAACTATTGTAAAATTGTTGTCTGTCTGTTCAGAAAGTGTTTCCGTCGTCCACACCCTACTTCCATGTTGAATCAGTCCTCTGGTTATATGAACCATCTGTTTTATGTAAATCTCTTTAAAATTTGAAAATATATTTCCCGTTTCTCAAAACAGTCTATCACAAAAACTTTTTCTTTATGTAACTGGACCTGTAATATATATATATATATAAGATGAAAGACTAGCAAAGGAAATAAAATCATAATTAAAAAAAAAAAATCTAATTTCTCGATAATTTTAAAACCACTGAGTGATTGATTAAGAATTATAGTTTGAAAGCCAACAACAAACTTCAGATCTAGTCTATAAATCGAGAGTATTATTGTTTAATATTTTACTTTCTGGTTATTGAAATTATTCATTAACAAGAACAACATTTCAAATACTTTTAAAAAATAAAATAACACCTTTATATAAATAGCTTATACAGCGATTATGTTCCTCTCACGAACTAGTGGATAATAGATTGTCTCAAATTAAAACATCTTGACCATTCCAATGGACTCCTACCCCTCCTTTTTTCTCCTAGAACAAATCCTGGTTTAGCTAATGTATAAATCTACTAGTCTTTCTACTATTTTAACGATAGTCATTTAGATCTAGACTTAGAAATGTACCTGAACAATAATGTATGAAAGAATGCATGTGAAAACAGCCGAAGATGTAGTGTAAATTAAGGACAGAGATTTTTCTAGTTCTCTAGCCAAATTTACATTATTTTATTTTTATACTTATAACGGTCAAACTAGAGTTTCATTTTACCATTTATATATATATATATATATATATATATATATATATATATATATATAATATAATATATATATCGCAATATTATGATCTAACTTGTACCTTCAAGGAAAATGGAGCCTGGCTGGAAACGGATTTCAAAAACAATGTCTCATTCGCTCCATAAGTTGTATAAAGTATTTTTTAAATATTTTTTTGGTTAAAATATACTAGTGAAGTGTTGTTAATTTTTTTTCTAAATGTTAAATATTGAGATCGTGAGGCTAATTAAGCTTCATGGACTTGTGTTCAAATTTATTTGAAAGTTTCCATCGGCACTCAAAACCTAAAACCTCTGAAATCTGTGCCCATGTGATCCATAGGTTGGAAACCTCCTGCCTTAAAGTTAGGTTTAAAAAACGTTCAGGTCAAGCAGCAGACTGACCGATACCAATGAGCCTTTGGGTGCCGGCGCCTGCTGGACCGCTTTGAATTGATTGTAATATGACCGGCATTACAAAGCCATCACCTTCAGCCGTAAAGCAACTATAGAAATGATTTGAAAGCTTAGGCATACACTATGGTGGAAACATTATAAACCTGTAACTGATTTTATAATATTAATTTCGAATAGGATCCCAGGAAGCCTCATGAAGGGCCTTCTCCGCCCTTGCCATACCTTTTATAAAAGATCATTTACAGAATTTTTAGTAATAATGTCGAACCTTATATCCGTGTAGTTTTTTTCCATTATACACAAAAAACTCATGTAGAAATTAATGTCCATTATATGGCAATCAGTTTAGGGCTGGATTTTATGGTAACTTTTTTTACAATATTCCCAGATTCAACTTGAGATGAGATGTAGATCTAATAGTAGTGAAATAAACTGATATTAAATCTAATTCACAACAACAACAAAATCGATGAAATCAGGCCTAAACGTTATTCTGCGCCCCCTGTTACACCATATTCTACTTTAGAGCCCTACTTAGTTTGAAATATTGCCACAAAAAAATTTAAAAATAAGTATGTCTTCTTGACTTGACCTACTTGACTTACTTGACTTTTAATCCTTTTGACTCCCAGTGGAGCATAAAGCCGCACCAGTACACAAAGGCCTTTGTGTTGTTGAGTTTTCTCGTTACTTTATAATAGTTTTTGTTTATTTACTTTACAGTTCAAGAGCATGTGATAGAGTTGAAATGCGTTGTCCAGAACACATTCACCTTCACCTAGCCTTTAGTCTGTTGGGCCGTAGGGGCACCACACAAGACATATTGACCGTCTTTCTCCATTTTTCTGTGTTTTTTGCTTTGGATAAAAACTCTTTCACTGGCAGGCCCGTCCATTCTTTTACGTTGTCTTCCCATCGCTTTCTCTGCCTCTTCTTCTTTTTCCTGGTACTGTTACCTGAAGGAAGGTCTTTGCGAGCCCTGTAGACCTTGTGACATGGCCATAGATTTTAAGTTTTCCTTTTTTTGACAATAGCAGATCATCGTGGGGTCCAATCGCAGTCCAAATCCTCACTCTACTCTCTTCGTTTTTTTATGTGGTTTTGTTTGGGGTACTCTAGGATCTTTCTGTAGCATCTCAATTCCATTGATAGGATCCTCCTCTCTAGTTCAGCGTCCAAGATTCGAAAACCCCTTATATAATTTATTATTTTCTAATTGATTGTCATCCTTGTCATCTCTTCAATGTTCTGCGGCGGTATCTTTTTTTTTTACACAATTACAGTGCCATTAATATCAATTGGGATTTTTTTTTTTATAATATGAAGTGAAATCCAATAATAATACGCTTTTGGTGTATCCGGTGTACAGAATACGGAAGTATTGATATTCTTGTCTTTTTTAAACCCATGTACTAATTGTCGTGCTCTGAAGTATCAAAGTCAAAGGAAAATTGTAAACAAAGAAACTTGAAAGAGCAAAAAATATGTCCTATTGTCATGGCTTGATTTGTGTCGCAGCAGGCTGGGCTACAGCCCTGAGGATTTACCACAAGAAAGGGGCCTCCACAAAAGAGATAAAGATGTATCCGAATTTCGACGGGCCAGAGACTTTTAATTTAAATAAAAAAATTTGTTTTCGCATTTTTACTGTTTGCCAAAAAATGTGACTAAGAAGTGTGGGCTTGTTACATGCTCGGAATAAGTAAATACAGCTCCGGATTTACGACAGTGGGTCTACTAAGGGCCATACCTTCCACCAAATCAAAATATACACTTTTTAATACTAAAATATGCATATTAAATATTTTTCGAAAAGGAAAGTGACATTCAATTTACAAGAAACTTATTTCTTTCTTCTAAAACATAGCGTGCTTGTTTATAGATGTAAGTATTTTCATTCGTAAGGGGATCTTAATTAAAGCCATCGAAAAGTTGTAGGTGTCTCCACAAAATATCTCGCCCCGGGACCTCCACGTACTTAAATCCGGCCCTGCCTATTGTATAACTATAAAGAAGTATAGTATTTAAACTTGTATGATACAATGATAAAGCGTATAGTATGATACTTGTATTATATAAAATGGTGGCTGAGTGGTAAAGCGCTTGACCCAAACCTCGAGTTCGGATCCCTTTGAAGACTGGATTTTAAAACTTCGAAATTTCGAGGATGCCCCTAATCTGACCAATCTAATTTGTACCAAACATGACTTAAGGTAAGTAAAGGCTGTTGGTCGGTGTGCTTGTTCACCCTCGTTAACCGGTGGCCATGGAGGATGACCTCTACATCACCTTCCTCCATAGATCGCACCAGTGGCGTAGTAAGAGATTTGGTGGCCTTGGGGGGGGGCGGGCTTGACCACTTCCTAAGAGTCTCTGCATCTTTTACATTCTACATCATGACATGATATGATAATGGCGTAATATTTAATATTTAATATAAAAAAAAAATTCGAACACTCATTTGGGGCCCCCTCAAGTAAAAGGGTACCTTTACTTACTTTATGATATAGATCGCACCAGTGGCGTAGTAAGAGATTTGGTGGCCTGGGGGGTGGGCTGACCTCTTCCTAAGAGTCTCTGCATCTTTTACATTCTACATCATGACATGATATGATAATGGCGTAATATTTAATATAAAAAAATTCGAACACTCATTTGGGCCCCCCTCAAGTAAAAGGGTACCTTTACTTACTTTATGATATATTTATGATATAATCATAAAGGCTTTATTTATTTTTTTATAACAATATTTCTGTTACTTATGTAAGCAAAACTAATTAAATCTCAATTCGATGTTTGATTCTGTGTTCAAGTGTGTATGTGTGAAATGTATTTTTTATTTCTTGAACTAAGGGTGCCCTCAACTATTCAGGCACTAGTTAACGGCCTAGCTAGACAGATGTTTCAGCGGCCAGTCTAATGTCTTCTATTCACAGGCCAACAGGTAATAGCCGCATGTAGAGCTGCACCTGCCACAGGTGTGAAACAAAGGAATAGGATCAACCCTTGGCTCGTGAACGTTATCTTGTGACCACGCGGCTTGCTCCTAGTGTTTTTTTTTTGGGGGGGACATAGTTTTGTTTTTGTTCTTTTACTTATCTTTTTTTTGATAGAACCTGTGTATATTGGTTTGGGGAATTTATTTGATAGAACCTGTGTATATTGGTTTGGGGAATTTATTTGATAGAACCTGTGTATATTGGTTTGGGGAATTTATTTGATAGAACCTGTGTATATTGGTTTGGGGAATTTATTTGATAGAACCTGTGTATATTGGTTTGGGGAATTTATTTGATAGAACCTGTGTATATTGGTTTGGGGAATTTATTTGATAGAACCTGTGTATATTGGTTTGGGGAATTTATTTGATAGAACCTGTGTATATTGGTTTGGGGAATTTATTTGATAGAACCTGTGTATATTGGTTTAGGGAATTTATTTGATAGAACCTGTGTATATTTTTTTTTACGGAATTTATTTGATAGAACCTGTGTATATTGGTTTGGGGAATTTATTTGATAGAACTTGTGTATATTGGTTTGGGGAATTTATTTAATAGAACCTGTGTATATCGGTTTGGGGAATTTATTTGATAGAACCTGTGTATATTGGTTTGGGGAATTTATTTGATAGAACCTGTGTATATTGGTTTGGGGAATTTATTTGATAGAACCTGTGTATATTGGTTTGGGGAATTTATTTGATAGAACCTGTGTATATTGGTTTGGGGAATTTATTTGATAGAACCTGTGTATATTGGTTTCGGGAATTTATTTGATAGAACCTGTGTATATTGGTTTCGGGAATTTATTTGATAGAACCTGTGTATATTGGTTTGGGGAATTTATTTGATAGAACCTGTGTATATTGGTTTGGGGAATTTATTTGATAGAACCTGTGTATATTGGTTTCGGGAATTTATTTGATAGAACCTGTGTATATTGGTTTCGGGAATTTATTTGATAGAACCTGTGTATATTGGTTTGGGGAATTTATTTGATAGAACTTGTGTATATTGGTTTGGGGAATTTATTTGATAGAACCTGTGTATATCGGTTTGGGGAATTTATTTGATAGAACCTGTGTATATTGGTTTGGGGAATTTATTTGATAGAGCCTGTGTATATTGGTTTGGGGAATTTATTTGATAGAACCTGTGTATATTGGTTTCGGGAATTTATTTTATAGAGGCATGAAGGATTGATGAGAGATTGTTCATGAAACTGGAGTAACAGAAGTAGGAAATTTTCTTTCATTTCCATTAAACTTTCTTCACACTTTCGGTAATTAAACTACTCTTGTAAAGCGAAAGAAGCTTTAGTCTTTCTACTCTTACACTAGCCACTGGTCCTACCTTTTCTGGCTCTAACCCCCATCCTACCCACTTGCCTCTCCTCACAGCAGGCCATTGGAGGCCCTATGCGGAGTGAATTTGGTGGTCCCAGTGAAATTGAAAATAAACAGCGATCAAATAAAATAACGCTATTTATTTAAAATCTAATGACTACAACAATAGCATTGAACACAAGCAGGGGCGTAGTGAAGGGGCAAGATGGCACAATGCCCGAGACGCCACCCTCAGGGGGGCGCCCCACAATCTGACTATATTTCTGTTTGATGATGTTCATGGAAAATGGGGGGGGGGAGGCAATAAAATACCTTGCCCCGGGCGCACGTTTTGCTCACTACCCCTCTTAACACAATGAGCCACCAATCGGAGGCCCTAGGTGGCTGCCTAGTCTTCCTGAGCCTAAGGCCGGCCCTGCGACTCCTTGATTTACAATCGGTATGAAAGAAAATCATTTTTTCGGATACTTTTTAAAAAGTTTGAATGATGTAAAAATGACCAAGAAGTACCATAGGAAGCCAAAGTTATATATGCTGTAAGCATTCTATGTATATAGGTCTACCACTTATTTAGGTTTACTAGTTACATAGAAGTTTCAGTATTATATAATGTACCAGGTACATAGGTGTACCAACCATATAGCCTGTACGTATATTTATATCTGTATCTCTCTCTTTCTCTTTATGATTTTCAAAAGTGTGTATATTAAACAAACCAGAAACGCTGTTGGGTCCTCCACTTACTGTAGTACGACCTTGTAATCTGTATAGAGTAATGGGCGTAAAAGTGTATTGGTAATATATGATATATCAATGTAATTATACAATTTCAGCCCCATGGTCTACTACTTTACAAAAAAAAAAAAAAACTCATTAGAAAAGATCTAAGTGACCCACAATCTAGCATACAACAACTCAATAATATCTAAGAGTTGATTTTAATTTCAACAATACTATCAATTAAAACTAACAATTAAAGCCAATTTATTTTTATTTTTTTTCATCCAATAGGGCCGAATTTAAGGGAGGGCTGCGGAGAGGCTAATGCCCTTGAGATCCACAAGAAAGGGGCCCCCACAATCGAGAAAAAAAAATATATTTCGACGTGTCAGAAATGTTGTTGTTATTTTACAAATGGTATTGTTATATTTTGGCATTTTTATTCAAGTGAGCCCCTCAGCAGCGTGTAAGGCCGACACCACACCTCTACACCGAACTCAGTTCTGAGCAGCTTTCTTTATCTGCTTCCATGTTATTCCAGTATCCTCAACTTCACTGATGACTGACCTCTTCCAGGTTTGCTTGGACCTACCCACTTTCCTCTTTCCTTGCGGATTCCAATCAAGTGCCTGCCTTGCAACATTAATAGATCTAGAGGGTTTAAAAACATTCGCGCGCATTTTTCTAATTTTATAATGTGTAACATTTCCCTGCCAATACATTGACTGTTTTTTATTCTCCTGAACAAAGCTATGCATGCAGGGCCGGATTTAAGTATGTGGATACCTTTAGGACAAGATTTTTGTGGGGGTCCGAACAATTTTTTTGAAAGCTTCATTTAAGATCCACTAATGAATCAAAATACTTATATCTAAAAGCATGCTATATTTTGAAGAAAAAAATAGAGTCCTTGTAAATTTAATCTCAATTTTATCTTTTAAAAATATTTAATATTCATAATTTAGTTTTAAATTTGTGAAGGGTAAGGCTCTTGGGAACTGTATGTACTTATTCCTAGCACACTTCTTAATCACGACATTTTTGCCAGCCATAAAAATGTGAAAAAAAAAGTTTAAAAAAGAAAATTAAAAAGTTTCTGACCCGTCGAAATTCGGATATATTTTTTTATCTTTTTTTTTTCTGGAGACCCCTTTCTTGTGGAGGCCGCGTGGCTCTAGCCCCGCCTGCTCTCCCTTAAATCCGGCGATGTATGCATGCTGAATGCGCTTTGGTCCAATTTCATTTGTGGACATGTAGGGGTGGGAATGGAGAGGTGGAGCCAGCAGAGGCGTAGTGAGCAAAACGCCCGGGGCAAGAAACTTTATTGGCACCCCCCCTCCATTTTTCATGAACATCACATAGAAATAGGCTTAGAAATAAAAATATTTTATCTTAATATAATACCAATAACCCTAGAATAAATTATGTAACTAAAATATCTACAATAATTCTATTTTTGTTTCGCCTCTCTGTGTGAAGCATCCCCCTGAGGATGGTTCCCGGGGCATCGTGCCCCTCTTCCCCCCCCCCCAACACTACTTTTATGTTGCCATCATCTTTATAAAATTATGACCAGTAAAAGTGAATAAGCTTCCTTTTTCACTAATACTGTAATGAGAAACCGTCACAACTAAACTTTACTGTGTGTGACTCCACACTTTATTAGAATGTACTGTCATCAAATTTATTTGAACATGGGCTTTTTTTTAAAAAATCTTTCAAGGCATACCTGAGACAAATAGAAGGCAATCAACGTCAGGGACACACACTCACACATGTCTGGTGTGTGCTCTTAACACATGCACAGACACACTGACACATAGACATGGACGTGTCGCTATTAAACACACACCAGTTTATAGGGTAACAAACTAAAATAAAGGAAAGACATTTGAGACCTTATCTATCTATCTATCTATCTATCTATCTATCTATCTATCTATCTATCTATCTATCTATCTATCTGTCTATCTGTCTGTCTGTCTGTCTGTCTGTCTGTCTATATATCTACTAACTTCACACCTATATACTACCTACTTCACACCTATATACTACCTACCTACTTACCTCTGTCTGTTTGGCTACCTACTACCTACTTACCTCTCTGTTGGCTACCTACCTACCTACTTACCTATCCACTTGTCTGTCTGTCATCCAGTTGTCATGTATTGTTAATTAGTTTAATGAAGTTGTATTTATTTACTGATACTTTTTCCTTCTTAGAGCTTTTAAAGGGGCTTGAAATTATTTTTATTTTTTTCAAGTCTTACAGTTAACTACATAAGAGAAGGCGAATATTTGGGTTAATGGGACTCCATTGGTGATTTACCAAGACTTAAAGTGAACTAAATAAGAAGTCAATAATTGGTGATTTACCAAGACTTAAAGTGAACTAAATAAGAAGTCAATAATTGGTGATTTACCAAGACTTAAAGTGAACTAAATAAGAAGTCAATAATTGGTGATTTACCAAGACTTAAAGTGAACTAAATAAGAAGTCAATAATTGGTGATTTACCAAGACTTAAAGTGAACTAAATAAGAAGTCAATAATTGGTGATTTACCAAGACTTAAAGTGAACTATATAAGAAGTCAATAATTGGTGATATGCGCAGGGTTTGAATTCCGAAATATATGCTTGCCCCCCCCCCCCACCCATACCTAGACCTGTATTATGTACACACAGCCCCCCCCCTTTCCATAGATAGACCTAGATCTACAATTGTATAAAATTATCCCCCCCCCGGCAATAAAAAAGACCTACATCTACACTTGTACACTCCTCCCCCCCCTTCCCTCCGCCTCTACTTTCTGACCTCACCCCCTCCCTACCCCCTCACTTTTTGTCTGTCGGCGCTGCTGTTCCAGCCATCCAGCAATATGAATGTGTACAGGAGCATGGGTCAGTCTTTCCTTGATGAAATGATCAAGTCCATGATAACTAAATCAGAACAGAGAGAACGGTCGATTTTTTGTTGGAGAGAACTAGAGAGAGAGATAGAAAGAGAGAGAAACAGAAAGAGAGACACACGCACACTTCCTATTAATAGTGACCGGTAATTTTATTTTGTCGTCCATCGATTCCCTGCATGAATCATTAATTTTCACCCGACCTACCGCGGGAATCGATGCACGCGGGTCGTTACGTCACACGCTCTCTCCCTCCTCTTATCCCCTCCCCTCCCCATTTTTATGAGCGTAGTTTCGCGTTGCGGTTGCCGATGTGACATTGTTAGTAAAATGGCTGCAGGACCTCCGTGACTGAGAGATGTGCTTGAACATCCGGGTAGCTATTTTTTCCTCTTTTCCTGCCTTCTGGTGTGTCTACACCATAACCAAAACTGTTTTACTTCTCTATACTTTAAATATTGGTAATAAATTGCAAAGTGCAATATCCACCAGTGGAGAACGAAAAAATAAAGGGCAATTCTAAACAATAATGTAGAAAGAAAAAAACAAAACAATCCTAATCAGAGCCCACACAACCCACGCAGAGCCCTCCAATCCTCTCTCTGTAATTAACCTACCGAGTCACGAGGAGAAATCAAAGAGCCAATCAGTTATCGCTGGAATCATTGTATTCAAATATTGATAGAGCAAGACGACTACCTCGAGCTGTTTTGTTGATATTTTATTTGCTTATGAAGCATGGCTAGTTAGAGACATTCAATATAAAAAAGTTCCAGAGGCGGCATTAGCAGAGCGAGGGGCTTTGGGCTAGTGTCATATCAGGGCCACGAATATTTGTAGGCCTACGATTGCCTGACAGTGACAGAAGTTTCTCTCTATCGCGACCCCTTAAGGCACGGGGGCTGGGTCAGTGACCCCACTCGCCACTCCCAAATGCCGCCTTCCTCAGTCTAAACTACAGCTATGCAACACCTACATCTACAGCTAAGTTTACCAAAGCTTACATTTGACAAGTGCTGCAGTAGATCTAAATCTCTGAGCTCTGAAAACAGAAATCACTTCTGCAAAAAAAAAAATTTGGAATAATTACTTTTTTTAAACATTCAAACATTGAAAAAATGTGAAAGAAGCGAAGGTTGGAATAAGTAATATACTTTTTTTAAGAGGAAATTTAAACCATTGTTTAGACAAGATTACACCATATTCTCAAACTGAAATTTTCGTACACAAACTTGTGCTAATTTTTCCGGGAGTACCGTGTAATTTCATATTTTTATTATTATTTTTTTAAATACTTGTTTAGGAATATTTTTTTAAAAAAGTTACTTGTTTGTAAAACACCCATTTCAACACTTTTACTTGTACCTTTGTAGCTTCGCGGAGTCTACGACTTTCTTTGTGAGAATGTCACATCACTACACGTTTCCTTCCAAGACATTTAGGAATGTGTAATTGAGCAAGTAATACATTCACCTGATCTGGTTTCTCTATTGGAATGTTGCTTTCTTTACTCGTGAGCTGTCAAAATACTCTCTTACAAGCCACTTGAAATTATATATCTAATTCAAAGTAAAGTGTTAATAGGGAAATAGATATTTCATTTTCTTATAAATCCTTTATCTATATTATAAAGTAAAATGTGAGGTGTATGTATGTATGTATGTATGTATGTTCCTTATAGACATCAAAACCGCTTGACCAATCTTGATAAAACTAGGCAGGAATGTTCCTTGGGTACTAACTTAGACCGTAGTGTATGTATTGTAGCCCTAAAACAAACTTAAGACCCTCAAAAAAAATAATAAAGTTGTCCGACTCTATTACAGCTATAGTATTTTATGGATCTAGGCCATGGTTAACAATGTTGACATGACAAAAGATCGAAAGGATTTAGACCTAGATCTAATTTTAAGAAATACACTTTGCGTACATAGTTTTTTACTTGACACATGAAAATACATAAGAAAATCCATTGATTTCATTATGTAATCAAATTAACCTTCATTTTTGTGTTTTAAAAGCATTTTTTACATAAATTAGTTCCTGATATCTGTGACTACAGATTTCCTGGCGAACATTCTTTCATTAGACATTACCAATTGGTTACACATTAACACATCTCTCTACTGAGTCTATTCCTAGGTCTAGGTCTAAAACTCTTAATGAACTCTAAGATGATAAAACTTCTTTTCACAAAGATAGTTTTGTGCTTTAAGACATAAACACACTAATTATTGTCCATTCATTTGATATTTTAATCAATTTAACATTCAAATTTGTTTTTCTAAAGCATTTTTAATACATTCGTTCGCTGTTCGCTAAAGTTGCGTAGCCGTGTTGACATAGGCCTATATTCATTCATGAAAAAAGGTCACGCATGCGCAACACAGAATGAACTCTATAAAAGCCAATTTTTAACACTAGATTAGTGTAGATTTAGATCTATGTCTACCTCAAGATCTACTTTATACTTTAACACATGAACATACAAAGTTAAGTCTATTCATCTCAAATTTTAATCAAATATATGTAGGCCTATAAGCAAATGTTTTAATTTGAAAAAATGGATTTAAGCCTATTAGCTATTTTTATTTGATAGCTACAATCACACTATTTTTACATTGACACATTCGCTTTACTAATTACATTATTATTTCGTTTAATTGTGACTATATCGACAGTAATGCGCAAATAAAGACCCGCGGGTCGCGGTAACATATGTCTAGTAGATCGATAAATGGTTAATAATGCAATAGATATTTCGATCACTTGTAAATCCTTTATAGATAAACAAAAAATGTTAATAGGTTATTTAAATACTTCGTTTGCTTATAGAATATAAATCATTTATAGATCAATAAATTGTTAATAGGGCAAAATGTTTCATTTGCTTATAAATGATGTATAGATCAATAAATTGTTAGTAGGCCTACATCAACATTTTTATATAGACTTTGTTAGTAGTTATAAAATACAGACTTCAAAGAAGAAGATGGTTACGTTCAACGAGTCATGCATGTTAACCAATGACTCAAATTCTTGAAATTCTGCCAAGTCACTGGTTTTACTGGCTGGCTCAGGCAACCCATCCCATGCTCCAATAGCACTAGGGACGAAGGAGCATTTGTACAAATTTGTCCTAGCAAATGGGACGAGGAATAAAAACGTGTTGGAGACGTCTAAACTGGTAGTGGGTCTACAAATGCTAGGTACTTCAGTGAAGGCAATGTATCGTAGGTAGGTCCGTATATTGTTGGTAATGTAATACAGTGTTGGTAGACGTCTAAACTGGTAGTGGGTCAAAAAATGCTAGGTACTTCAGTGAAGGCAATGTGTCGTAGGTAGGTCCGTATATTGTTGGTAATGAAAAACAGTGTTGGTAGGTGAATACATTGTTAGGAGACCTCTGAATGACTAAAAGGCCAAGCAACGACTTAGCAAAGCTTAAGTCTTAACTTGAACACGCACGACTAGATCAGCCACTTAAAGACGTAATCATCTTCTTTTTTATAGGGAGCGTCTGTAATTTATATAAGATAATCTTGAGATAAGAATTGTTGTCAATAAGTTTTTGACAGGTCAACAAAATGATGATTGGTCAATAAACTGTAGGCAAGTCGACTCGACCTTGTATTGGACATACACAAACATGGCAGAACTCACCTTGCCTGGTTCTCGGAGAAGATTTTTACGTCTCTTTTTCTCTCTCTCTCTCTCTCTTTTATCATAAAGCTTCTGTCAACTCCGTCTGTCTGTCTGTCTGTCTGGTACAAATTGTGTACATGTTTTGTTTTCTCCCACTTTCTTTTCTCGGATAACTTTTTAACTTTACACGTTTATTCATAACCTGTGACAATGCATGAACCAATTTAAAAAATTAACCAACAACTTAATCAAGTAGTAATAATTAATTAATTATTTTTTATATAGATAAAGGGAGTTAAACCTGGCAGTATTGAGCTATATGAATGTGATTGTGCGGTTCTTCCCATTTTTTAACAAAAATATTTTAAAATATTTTTCTTGTTTACATTTACTCTCGTTCTTTCTCTCTCCAGTCCCCCCCCCCCCACTCTCCTCTTATTTTGTCTTACTGTCTAACCCAAACTTGCTTTTTACAGAACTAGAACTGATAATAATTATAATAGTTAAAAAACAATACTTAGACATTGTCACATGGCTACCAAACACAATCTGCTAGCAGACGGGACTTCAAGGTGAAGAGAAAATGAAGATTTCGATGAAGTTAACAGTGAAATTAGAGCAAACTTGAAGTGGAAGTTAGATACAGAGTACAGAGGCTGCCTGGTCGTGCGGTTTGCACGCTGGACTGTCGTTCAGATTTATCGATGGTCCCGGGTTCAAACCCTGCCCGCTCCCATCCCCCGTCGTCCTGCGGGAGGTTTGGACTAGGAAGTAATTATCTTCAACTCTGAAGGAACATCCGAAACATGTAAAACAAACAAACAAACACTCTCACTGGGTATTCCCACTACTAGACACCAGCTGTAATAAAAACCAATAATACAAGACAAGAGGGCGGAGCTGCCACGGGGATGACACATTCCTCAATTAACACTGGCCACGCCCAGTTCTTGGATAAAGGTGCCAGGTCAACGCTCACAATGTGTGTCGGCGTCAGTGAGATTTTTAATTTAGTCTCAAAGGCTAGATACTTTATTACGTTTTGCGAGACAGTAACGGAATTCTGGGTAGAGGAAGTTTTCACAACTCTTGTTGGTGCTTTCCTCAGTAGTAAAGTTCCACTTTCAGACCTTGCGATCTATAGGGCAGATGATGTAAAGTTCATTTGTTTCTGTGGCCCACGGTTAACGAGGGTGTTACGTGGCCAGCATTATGACCAACCACCTTTACTTTCCCCAACTAATGTCAGGTACTCATTAGAGCTCGGTGGACTCTGTCTTCAGCAGGATTCGAATCCAGGACCGCGGTGCGGAAGCCAAGCGCCTTATCACTCAGCCACAACGTAAAAAAATACTTTTTAAAAAAGACAATACCATCTTTATGCAACTTATAGAGCGGTTGTTTTTCTATTGAAAATTAATGGATGTTAGATTTAAAAGCATATTCTTTACGCCTACCCAGTATAGATCTGGCACTCCTTTTAATATTCCAATGATGAGCATTTAGATCTAGACTTAGAAGACAATGCGCAAAATTTTTATGGATATTAATTTATTAAACTCTTGAATCAATAGAGCCTTACATTAGAGAAATCCCGAACGCGATAGTCCTGTCAAAACCGATTAGGATCTAGACCTCGATTTAGTACCTAGCCAAATTTACATTTATTTATTTTTACACTGAAAAATAATAACGGTCAAAATAGAATTTTCCCTAATTTCACAGCAATATACATCAACTGTTAAATTTCTACGAATATCGTTAGAGCCATTTTTGAGATCAGCGTCTACCCATCCTCCACGAAGGAGTGACTTGAATAGAGACATACTAAAAATAAAAAAACGCTTTTTCTTTTATCCTATACTAACTATGATATGAGATGATTTCGAATGTGTATTGTTCAAAGCAACTTTTAAAGTAACTTTAATATGTTTGTAGAACAAAGTTGTTGGTTAAAGATCTCATTTTAACGAGTATTTTTTTTCTTGACATCTTAATTGATTCGAAATTTTAAAAATCAAACTTTTTATGTTATCAATAACCAAAATTATCACATCAAAAATGCTTATTTCGGAGATATTATCAAAGCATTATTTATATTCGTACTCTTGCAAAGAGTAAACTGGTGTATGTGTTTTTTTATAACTCTCAATTATGTCATGATCTCAGTCTGACATTTGCATTATAACATGTTCTACAGAAACTATCTCTGTCGCCCCATCTCTTGACATTCAGAACTTTACCAGAATCTCCGGTCTTTGCAATGCTGGTTCTGCTGAGGCTCTTCGCTGTCGTGACCCTACTCTTCTTCTCTCTCTCTTCCCTGTCATGACCCTACTCTCCTTCTCTCTCTCTTCTCTGTCGTGACCCTACTCTCCTTCTATCTCTCTTCTCTGTCGTGACCCTACTCTCCTTCTCTCTCTCTTCTCTGTCGTGACCCTACTCTCCTTCTCTCTCTCTCTCTTCTCTGTCGTGACCCTACTCTCCTCTCTCTTTCTCTTCTCTGTCGTGACCCTACTCTCCTTCTCTCTCTCTTCTCTGTCGTGACCCTACTCTCCTCTCTCTTTCTCTTCTCTGTCGTGACCCTACTCTCCTTCTCTCTCTCTTCTCTGTCGTGACCCTACTCTCCTTCTCTCTCTCTTCTCTGTCGTGACCCTACTCTCCTCTCTCTTTCTCTTCTCTGTCGTGACCCTACTCTCCTTCTCTCTCTCTTCTCTGTCGTGACCCTACTCTCCTTCTCTCTCTCTTCTCTGTCGTGACCCTACTCTCCTTCTCTTTCTCTTCTCTGTCGTGACCCTACTCTCCTTCTCTCTCTCTTCTCTTCCCCCCTTCCCCTTCAGTGCGGATCCCATTTCCCTCCTCTGTCGGTGGGACATTTGACCTTTTCATCCGATCGTTTGTCCAGCTTTTAATTCGGGTATCATGATGTCGTGGTCAGTTTTTGGAAAGTCCAGTTCATTTCACGGGTCATCAATTTCACCGCTTCGCTCGGTCCACAGCGCTGGAATGTTGTCGTTTCTTTGCCTTTGTTAACCAGCCGTGTCCAAGGCCAATAAACGGCCCTCCACTGCCCCAACGTTCAATGACATTGACTCTGGTCACTCTGTCCAGTCTACGCCAGGTCATTATTTTGTATGCTATTATTAGCATTAATTTAGTCATTTTTACACTTATTATCTTAAACTGAGTAGACGTTTAAAATTGAGTCCTGTGGTAGTCGTTTCGGACAGAAGTCATAATGGTCCTGAGTTCAAAACCAGTCGTTTTCATTTCCTGCCGTCTTACAGGACGTAATCATCTTCATTCCTGAAGGAACGTCCGAAACTTATAAAGCAAAACAAATACGAATTATGTTTGATCTTCTAGCATGTCCTTCGAACAGTCATTTCGATGGTCCCGAGTTCAAACCTTGCAAGCTTTTTATTCCCTAACGTCATAATGGTCCTGAGTTCGAAACCCGTCGTTTTCATCTGTAAGAGATTTGATCAATGATGTAATAATCTTGGTTGTGATGAAATGTATGAGACGTATACAAAATATTAGTTCGAGAAAGTCACAGCTCATTTAGTTTTCAAAACTTTTTAAAGATTTTCGTTTACAAAGCACTTTGTCTGGAACAAGTTTTGAACACGTGATTATCTCCCATTTCCCATTCTTGGATCAAGCTGAAACTTTGCACAAATATTCATTACATATTCAAAGCATGAATCTATAAAAAAAAAAAGGAACTATTCATTAATTAATTAGTGGTAATTAATAAATTTAGTTTGATATTAATTTAGGAAAATTTATCTTACAGCATTGATAGAAATAGATATAAATGCTATGTTCTTTACTCTATATAACTTTTTGTTAAAGGTATTTCTTAGATATTGCTTGTTTTTATGTTTAGGTCGCAACGGAAAAAAAGTTCTTATATGTGTTTGTCCCTACAAATGGAATAAGAAATTTGTTATTTTCTTAGTTCATGTTTTTTTCTAATTGTGTAACAAAAGCTTCGTCTTCATTGATAGATTTCTGGATGTTGTTCGTGTTTGCATCCATATTGCCATAGTAATACTGCTGAGGTAGACAATTGTAGTCAAACTGTATGACAATTTATTTGGACCAATTTTACTTATCTTATCTTATTACAAGTAACTGGAATTAGGACAAGGACTTTTTACTTGACCTCAATGTAAGTTTTTGGACGATGTTCAGGATGTCTAGATTTGACTTAATCCAACTGTCACGTAGTTCATCATTTGCCCTTAGAGCCTCTAAGTCAAGTCAAGTTCCCCTTTCACACCTTGTGGTCTATAGGGAAGATGATGTAAACGTCATGTTTCTGTGGCATACAGTTAACGAGGGTGTCATGTGGGCAGCACAACGACCAACCGCCTTTACTTTTCTCCAACTAATGTCAGGTACCCATTAGAGCTGGTTGGACTCAGAGGCACCCAAAGATCCCGAAATAAAAAATCCCAGTCTTCACCAGGATTCGATTTCGGTTCGGAAGCCAAGCGCTTTACCTCTCAGCCACTGCCCCTCCCTAGTGCCTCTAATGCCTGGGTATTACCGCTGACGTGGCCCTAACGTTGCGTAATTGTGGTAACACGGAAAGGTTTATAACGAATCTAAGGCCCACTTTGGCAAACTGCTGTTCAACGCCGCTAGTCATTACAAGCGACATCTACAACCAACAAAACCAGCGATATAACAAACAATGCTAAACTAAACCAGTAATATAACAATTTACAAAACACAACAAAACCATAACAATACACAACATCATTGACAGCAAGAGCAAAGAATAAATCATTAAACAACAAAAACACACGACAAACAACACCAAGCAAAACAACAATAGGTCACTGCAACAGACACAAACACAAATTCAAACATTGACAAAAAATAATTGACTACAAAAAACTGGTGCTATTGAAAACAAAACGACAACTCTTGGCCTGATGCTCTTACACTGCATACCTATTTAGAGCCTCGTCCGTGCAGAGCATGACACACAGAGAGACACCTCTACGCTACGCCTAAATGCTCGCGCCGAAGCCCTTCTGTCTCTGAGAGTGTCACGAATTTATAATGGCTGGGAAACACTGTCCTGGTGTCTATCCACTAATGATCCATTGTAATCCGTGGATGGTGGATTGAATGATGGGAGCAGGTCGACAAAAAGACAAGAATGGCGTGGAGGGGGTGCCTGGAACTCCCTATGTGCCTCCCCGACTGAGAGCAGACGCTTTGACAGACGAAGTGAACAACAAACTGGCCATCAAGGGGGACAACTGGAATTAACTGTTTGAAAACATTTTGATTAATCTTTAGGGACACTGAGGGAATGAGTAGGCGCGGATTAAGCGACGTCACAGGGGAGGGGTATGTAGGAGGGTGGTCTTAAGGACTTTCTTTGAAACAAAATAAACTGTGGTCCGGTGACTGGTCATTCATTAGTTTGTCCACCTTTTGGTAACTGGTCATCTGCGATACGTGACAGTTGAAATGAAGTAATAGAAGGAAGTGAGTTTAGAAAGTGAGACACGGAAAGAGAGAGAGAGAGAGAGAGAGAGAGAGAGAGAGAGAGAGAGAGAAAGAAAGAGCAAAGGACTTTGTCTAAATATCTAAATATTCGATGATGTATCCTATTCTTGTAGTTAGTATCAAACGAAAGTACGGACTAAACGATACGATACATCTACAAGACCCTAACTTATCACGTGACTTCTATATCGTACAATACCCGACAGCTTGTATGTTTTGTCAAATTCAATAATTGTACAATGTCGACTATTATTAAAATGATAATCGATTTGTACACTTTTCAGTCTTGATTAGAAAAAAAATGTTATGTTCACGCTGGATTTATTCGGGCAGGCAGTGTAAGGGAACTCTGGGGTTGAGTCCTTTACTACATACATATGGCTCGATAATCTAGGGTATGATTCTCACATGCAGACCTTAACATGTGTAAATATTACAAAGAATCACTCAACGAAGGAGTATAAAATTTGTATTTATTTACAGCTAACAGCAAGTACACATATAATATTGAATGCATAATCATTAATAACTGAGATACTAAAACGTGCCCAACTGACATACTACAGGGCGCTTAGGCTATCAATGCCATAATAATATTACCCACAAATAGTCAGTTCTCATACATCACAATGAATAGAAATATAAGTTATAATATCTCCTTACGCTAGGCAATAAACTGTTAAACAAAACACAAGCATCCTACTCAGACCAGGTCAGCTCTCAAACTGCTAGACTGACCGCTAGAAAACCTAATTGTCCCCCCTTGAAAATCCCGTGATAAAAACAATTCACACACCAACCAACAAAATAAACAAACACACACACAATCTCACATCTTACACACCCCCGCTCTCAATGTAGGTAGTTGTGCATTTGCTTGATTACTGGTGAACATTACATTACGTATGGAGGAATATAGTACACTGTTATTAATAGTTTGAAGTTCATAGTTTTGGATATTCACACATGTAGAAGAATTTTTCTAAAAGCGATTATGTAATCTAATTATATTCTTAATTTCCTCGTGCTCAAAAATATCAAGCCTTTCGGTATAAAATGGGTTTCTAAGCAAACCACAAGGGCCGCCTATGAGTTTTTAACAAAAAACACAAGCTTCCTTTGTTTTCTTTTTATAGTGTTGCGTTCCCTTCCGTTCCCTAGTCCAAAATTGTTGTCGGTCTTAATCTTACATTTAGATTTAAGTAACTTAATAATTAATTTTATCTTTTTCCGCCTTCCTAGTCTCAAATGGACAACTTTTTTAGCGGCCCCCGAAAGGGGAAAAGACGCTATTTGTTTTGTGTGGAATATCTGTCCGTCCTTCCGTTTGTCCGTCCGTCCCGTTTAGATTTCGTAAACTAAAAAGAGATATGGAAAATCCGAAACCATGATATTTTAGACCTTTCAAAGTTCTGATGCAACGGCTACTTTTTTTCTTTTCAGAAAGTGAAAAATTTAATTTTTAAAATCCACTATACAAGCAGTTTTTTCATAAAAATACATCATTTTTTACAACTATCCACTATTAATAGTAAAAGAACACAAGAGGCTATTTAGTAAGGGCGATAGCTATTTACCATATTTTTAACACATGCAAACGGGTTTAGATTTTTTTGTCAAAAAATATTTTTTTTATAAGTCTATTGCTAAGTTAAATAAGTTCAGTTATACTAACTACTACATTAAAAAAATGGTTACTACTTTTTCAATGAAAAAAAAATGTATATAATATACATATGAGTGGAACAAAAACAATTACTAAGTAGTTTTTCTTATTATCGCGTGAACTGCAGTGCAGTTTACAGTACACAATACACATAACTAAAGGAATTTTTTTTCCTTGAGGCTTTGAATACGACATTGACCCTTTACAAAAACAATTAGATCAGTTAGTTATGACATCAGTTAGGCCAGGTTCACAAATAACTTCACCTTCACTTTCACCTATCCCTTGATCTGCTGGATCGTTGGGGCACCATACAAGATCTGTCAACCTTCTTTCTCCATTCTTCTCTGTCATTTGCCTTTGATAGACTTTCATTCTGATATTCTTTCTAAAAATATTGAAACCTGCCTTTTTACCTGCCTGGGTGGACACTTCGGGGGTCGATTTTGAGTTTGTGTTTCCACACAAACTGCCTTTGTAACCTTGTTTTTTATGTCTTTCTAATTTGTTATTAAATTTGGTATTGCAGTGTATTAATTCACAACAAATGGAAGCTAAATACAAATACATATTTGGAAACAAAAACATGGTTGGTGAAGGAAGTAGAGGTGCATTTCTTGTTCGTTGAAACATTCATCGAGTGACATCAATACAAAGTCTTCATTCAAGAACACTAAAAACGTTTTCGGTCCCTATGCCCATGATATTTATGTATGAATTGAACTGTTGATATTGATTTCAGTTGCTTTGTAATGTAGGTTTCCAAACAATAACTTCAAAACTTTGAAATAATTTCTAATTTGTTTCTAAAGCAGAAAATGTCTACAGATGTGTAGATCTTGGGATTTGTTAGGATCTTTGGAAACCTTAATAAAAAGTCAGAGATGGCTACATCATAACTTTTACATCCTGGGCTGCTCAAAGTACGGCCTTTTTTTTTTTTTTTTTAATCTCACAAAGTTTAAAAATGGGAAATGAAAACTAGAGCCCTTGCTTTCTTTCATAGGCACCCATTCAACGCCCCTCCGCGACTCCCGTCGTACATGTGCTAGGGAGACAGGCGCCCTAATGCCATTGACAAAATACGTCAAATCTGTCATGTTCAGTCAAGTCTCTCCGGTCCTTCCATCGCGTCCCAGCCCTCCAAGCACGGTGTCTCCAGGCGCCCACATCACGCCACCCACAAGACACCCCGTCACACTCCACAGGCTAATCTCATATGACAGTGGGGATTGTTTCAGTGACGGACAACGGACAGACAGACAGTGCGTGACATCTTCACCGGACGTGACGTTATTCAATCAATTTCGTTCTTTTACTCTATGGGTTCATGTAAACGGTTTCTTGGCCAAGAGACAGAGTTGTTTGCCGACCAACCCGAAAGACCTGGGTTCGGTTACATTTTTTTTTCAGATGGCCTTTAAGGATGGTTCAAGTTGTACATGCGATCGGTCGTTGCGTTGACCAAGCAATCCCCTTAGGATTCAAATATAACAGTGAAAATATACTTCTTCTACATCTTCAACAGTAACATATAACTTTCATCTCTAACTGCAACATATAACTTTCATCTTTAACTGCAACATATAAACTTCATCTTTAACTGCAACATATAACTTTCATCTTTAACTGCAACATATAAACTTCATCTTTAACTGAGGAATTGCAGTATTTCCAGTGGCTACGCAGCCCCAGCTATGACCTACATATTTTGCCATATCCAGGGCAAGCATAACAAAAAATTCCAGCATATAAACTTCATCTTTAACTGTATTATAGAACCGTTATTTTCAACCTGCAACATATAACCTTGGCCTTGAAATTAATCGCACTTTCGTACTAACCTCATCTTTATGGCTACTCTTACCTTAACATTCAACTACACCTATCTGGTCTCCATTCAGTAAGATGTCCTCTAAGTTTTACTATGTTATAATTGTTTGTAAAGTATGTTGATTATGTTAAAAGACTAATCAGACAAAAACAAGCCCTTTTAAATAAACGTTTTAAAGACTTATTTAGTAGAGGAAAACTGTAGCTGAGTTTTACATGGACTGAGTCTGGAAGATATAATTGTTAGATACTTCTTACCTAGTAATAGCCCACAAAATGACAAAACTAATCTGTTTTGGTTTGAAGCTTTTAAACATAACTTGAGCCTTAAAGGCAATTTATTTTTACAAAGCCGTATATCAACTCTGTCTTTCTGTCAGTCTGTCTGTCTAGTACAATTTTTGTACACGTTATTTCTCCCACAGACATTTTCGGATCAACTTGAAATCTTACGCAATAATTTATTGTACATAACTAAACATGAATCAATAAAAAAAATAATTAAAATATTAGTTAATCATTGGTAATTAATTATTTTGTTTGGTATTGAAGAGGGAAATAAATCCAACAGTATTGAGAGATGTGGCTGCATATGTGGAGTTATTCTCTTTTAAAGGTTTTGTACACGTTTTTCTCCCATTTGCTGTTCTCGGATCAAGTTGAAATTTTGTATAATTTTTCTTAGTCGATGACAATCCAAATTCAATTAAAAAAAAATTAACAATTAGTTGATCAATTAGAAGTAATTAATAAATTTTGTTTTATATAGAAAAAGGGAACTAAACCTTGCAGTATTGAGAATAATTACAGTTATTTTTGCCGTTTTTTCCATTAGATACGTTTTGTTTTTTATCGAAACAGTAATTTTTATATTTCGCTTGTTTGTTTTACATGTTTCGGATGTTCCTTCAGAGTTGAAGATAATTTACTTCCTAGTCCAAACCCTCTTGCAGGACGACGAGGTATGGGAGCGGGCAGGGTTTGAACCCGGGACCATCGATAAATCTGAACGACAGTCCAGCGCGCAAACCGCACGATCAGGCAGTTTATTTATTTGAACATAGGCTCACTCGTGTTCAATTTCTGATTATTTCGTGGCCTTATATAACTTGACTTTCAAATGAATAACGCTCAGAACATCATTTTATTGAGTTTGAGTTTTGAGTTTTTGGCACATCGGAACATATAAGGCCATGTCATTTTATTAATAAATCCAACATGAATAATATCACAAGTATAAACCACAATGTTGAATTGCACAACGCTTCATCTAAACAGTTACGCCGCTTAGACAACATTATAAAAAGAGCATTCAAAATCACACGCACAACACACTACCATATTTAAATGCACTTTTGGAACAAAACTGCTTAAGAAAAATCTTGAAAGACAACAGCCACCATAACTACGTCAAGTCGTCGCGAAGTGGGCGACCTCTGTCAATCAAGACTAGAACCGAGCGGTACAAAAATCGTTCGTGCCTTACTTGATCAGACTATATCAACGCCATTCGATGATCAGGAAACGTGAAAAGGACCAAGATACCTGTGTGTAGTCGCTCAATAAACTCTTTTTGTTGTGTCTGTTCTATTTATGTGTATGATTCTGTTGTGTTGTCTGTATATGAGAAAAGAATCCTTGTAATCACAGCAAATTTCCATATGGATCAATAAAGCAATCTTAGTCATAGTCTGATGGTGTGGTAAGCGCTTTGGACTGTCGACCCGATGGCCCAGAGTTTGAGCCCCGCCCGCCGTATTAATCTACATTTCCGACACTTGTATCTTAAAAAAACTAGTACTATTAATTAAACTAACAAAGTCCTTTCATTCCTGTCTACTATGTTGCGTCTATTTAATACTAATTCTAGAACCTAACAATATAACTTACTGTCTAGATTCATCAACTGGTACATGACGTCATATTTATTATATTTTTATATTTTCCCCATGAGATCACACGTACACTAGCAGGTTAAGTCTCTTTGCTCTTGCCATTGTCTGTGATACTTACATTCAATATGCTTAATTTAACTCTCTCCTATTTGACGATACCGTCGCAGGTTTTACCCCATTAAACTAGCTTTAGTCTTTATATAAACAATTTGTGTCATATAAAAAGAGCGTTGAATTCCCATTCAAGTCTATATCAAATAAAACATTTTCTGATAACAAAGTTATTAAATCATTACAGGGAAGTGAACTACAAAGGAACAATAAGAATAATTCCGTCGGATCACGGGAAGTAACTATGCAGAGAAGAGTTAATTCTTCTTTTTTTAAACTTCATGTATGTTGTCTCAACATAGTTTAACTCTTTCTCTCCTAATTGACAACATCATCGTTGATTTGACCTCATTAAATTAAATCAATGTTTGATTTTATAAACTATACTTTATGTTAGTGCATGCATTCCTCTTAAATTCTAGACCAAATAAAACACTTTTTGATAACAAACGAAAAATAATTCAAGCTTAATCATAGCAGGGTAGAAAAATACTAATGAGCAAAATGAAGAATTCCATAAGAACATGGAAAATAATTACGGAGAGAAAGAGTTAATACTACTACTATTATATTTGTTGGCTTCTAAGCTTCTATCCATTGTACAAGTTCCTCCTGTGCCGTTGAATCCTTAATCTTACTTAATCGCTCCGTCTCTCTTTTCCCCCGTCCTTTGTATTCCCCCCCCCTCCGAATGTTTCATTAATTTGTGTTATTTTACAGTCCATTACACGGTGACTGTTGATGCAAGAGAAAGGCTGAAAGCATTTTAACACTTTGCAAATGGTCCCCAAACTCTCGAAACTTTCACGCCTGAGAACTGCAGACGTTTAGTTTAATCTCGCTGACGTCTCACACCTTTAAAGCTCTGAACGTGAGTTCATCGAGACGCGCTAACCCTGGATCACTATAGAGGCCAAAAAGAAAAAAAAATGAACCAATTTTTTTTTTCACCTCGACACTTTTGGCGGTTCGGGAAATCACAATTTTTACGCGCGTCTTTGTGCATACCCTTCAAATGTGTGCTAGACAACCGGGAGAGGTGACTACGTGTAAAAAAGAATGACAGAGAAAGCGAGCGAGAGAGACAATAAAAAGAGAGGACTCGAATTGTTTTGGTAACGACGAGATTAAAGAACATTTAATGCATTTTTTTTGGCTCGCCAGTAGAAAGAATGAAAATGAGCGGGGTGGGGGTAATGGGGAGTGTTCGGGAATTCCAGCAAAGATCTATTTTTAATTATATTCACAGCTCGCGGGAAACCTCACTTTCAATAAAGGACGTCTGCGATCAGTGAGTTATTTATCCCTAATGGGAAAAGGGTGGTAACGCAATTTAAACAGTGGAGATAAATCTAAGTTATATATATATACACACTACAAATACACAATAACTTTGGTGTCTCAGTATTTGTTGCCCTTGATATTTCCGTGGTTTATTCATTCTTTACTTTTATTCGCCGTGCCTCCAGGTAATTGATTGCTAATTAAAGAAACATCCGAAACAAGTAAAACATACAAACATTTTTACAATACCTCTATTCAGCTCGCACATTCATGAGTTAAACAATTCTAGAAATTAGACAGTGGATGTACGTCGTTGGGAAAGAATTACCAGCTCGTTGGCCAAACTAGGAATACTCTAGTTTGACTGTTATAATTTTTCTAGATATAAAAAATTAACTTAAATTTGGCTAGAGAACTAAAAAATATTTGTCTGGAGTATACTCTATGTCTTCGAGTATTTCCGCATTTAGGTCATATTCATTAAAGAGTTTAAGAAAATAATGTTTAGGAACATTTTACGCCATTTTCTAAGTCTAGATCTAAAGGACTTAGAAAGGACTATCCCGTTCTTGAAAGGACTATCCCGTTCTTGAAAGGACTATCCCGTTCTTGAAAGGACTATCCCGTTCTTGAAAGGACTATCCCGTTCTTGAAAGGACTATCCCGTTCTTGAAAGGACTATCCCGTTCTTGAAAGGACTATCCCGTTCTTGAAAGGACTATCCCGTTCTTGAAAGGACTATCCCGTTCTTGAAAGGACTATCCCGTTCTTGAAAGGACTATCCCGTTCTTGAAAGGACTATCCCGTTCTTGAAAGGACTATCCCGTTCGGGAGTTTAATAAATTAATGTTCAGATCACAGACCTATATATATTATATCTAGACTGGAAATGGGGATCTTTTAACAATGTAAAAAATGTGAAAAACTAAAAAAGATGAAAAAAGTAAAGAAGTTGCAAGAAGAAGAGTTTTTTTTTTTTTTCAACCCTAACCTATGTAGTATAAAATTTAATGCTTAAATCTAGATCTGGTAATTGAACATCGAAAATAAGAGCACTCTTGTCACATTATAATTATTTTGTAATTTTTATATTACATAATCTAAAAAGATTTAAGTAATTAATTTACTTAAGTGTAGCCTACATAAGATGATTAAAATCAATAGACGTGAATTCGATCAAGGATTTTTTAAAATCTTAATGGAAACTAACAGGGAATAGCTTTATTTAATAGATTTGTGTGAATATATAGTTCTATGATTAATAGCCCATTCTAATAACCAATCCGCAAGATGGTATTGCATTATTTCTAAACTTTAAAAACTAAAGATCATTACATTTCTAAGACAGAAAAGATCGATTTTCCTAGATTCAGGGCGACGTCCCTTACAGATTGAAAAGTCTTACGTACATAACAATCTATATACATAGGTCTGTGAATTGATCAATAGCTGATAAGAATTTGTTTCCGTATTCTAGCCTAGATATAATATATATAGGTCTGTGGTCTAGATTTAAAAGCCTTGGAATTATTCCATAAAAAAAAAACATGGCATAGTCAGCCTTTGTGTACCGATAACTGAGTTATTTATTAAATTGAAAGTTGTTAATATTTTTAAGTTAATCTAACATACTTTACATCAAGATCTAGAAGTAGATCTAGCTCTAGTCTACACCTAAAGAGTTCTAAATCAGAAGTATAGATCTAGTTCTAGATCTCCATATAATGAAAGTGACAATAAATTATATGCCTTTTCCTGCTGTCCGAATGGGTAACAGCGTTCGTTCACGCTGCTGACGTTGTCCTAATCTTATCTTCTCTTATATGATACAGACGTTACTTCAAAAAAGAAGATGATTACGTCCAACTCGTCATGCATTTAGTCATGCATATTAACCAATGACCTAAACTCCGCCAAGTCACTGGTTTTCCTGGCTAGCTCAGGCAACCCATTCCATGCTCTAATGGCGCTAGGGAAGAAGGAGCTTTTGTACAAATTTGTCCTAGCATATGGAACGAAAAATATGTCTTTATCTTTGTGTCTTTCTGAGTATTTTATTAAATTTTTGTTTTTGTATTTGAAGATTATGGTTCAGTGTTTTATGTATAATTGCTACTTTACTTTTAAGTATCCCGAAGGCTTTCTAAATTTAGTGATTTTACTAAAGGTGTTACTCTAGTCTAATGTGAATATTCGTTTGTTATGAATCTTACTGCTCTATTTTGTGTCTGTTCCAGTTTCTTAATGTTTTCTTGAGTTGAGGGGGCCACAAACAGAGGATGCATATTCTATTATTGACCTAACCAAGGTTAAATAACATTTTAGTTTTATGTACATATTTGATTTTTAGAAATGTCTTTTAATAAACCCTAATGCTTTGATTTTTGATAGTTTCATCAATATGGGGATTCCATGACAGTTTTTCATTTATTATAACACCTAGGTATTTTGCGTTTTTAGTCTGTGATAAGTAGAATTAATTTGTTTTAGTTTTTTGTTACTCTTAATAACTGGCATTTTTCTGGGTGGAAAGACATACCTCAATTCATAAGCTATATATATAGTCTATGCTCCAAATTGATTCCCATTCCTGTAATTCATCTAATTCTCTTTGTAAAATTTCTGTGTCGTGTGTTGTTTTTATTGTTCTATATATTATGCAATCGTCTGCAAATAATCTGACGTTTGTTCCTGAACTAATGCAATTTGGTAAATCGTTTATGTAAATTAAAAATAGTAGTGGACCTAAGACTGTTCCTTGTGGTACACCTGAGTTTACTGTTATTGGTGTTGATTTAGAGCCATTTATTATTACAGCTTATTCTCTCCCTATCAGAAAATCTTTAATCTACTGATGCAGTGGACCATTAATGCCGAAACATTTTAGTTTTTTAAGCAAACTATGGTGGTGAACTTTGTCAAAAGCCTTGGAAAAATCTAGTAAGATAAATTCACGGGTTCGATACCGGTTTGAGCTAAATAATTTTGTTAATAAATTTTATTAATTATTGTCTTTTTTAAAAATCTATTTTTTAATGGTTTTTGTTTTTATAGTATTTTTATTATATTTTTCTGGTTATATTTATTTTTATCACTCATTTCAAATTAATATGCATTTACCTTTTCCTTTGATGATGTATTTTTATTTCCAGCAGTTGTTTTTTTTCTTTTTTTTTTTTTTTTACTAAAATAATTTTGATAAACTATCTTAAAATACTTAGGGCCTACAATCACAGACTATGTGTAGGAATGTAGAGCTTGACCGTAGTAACTCCATGGCATAAATAACGATATTGAATATTTTTCATCAATGGCTGATAGGTCTAGTTATAAATCCATTGCATACAATATTGGATGTGTGGATTGATTTATTTTGAAGGTCAACGCTAATGTTTACTCCAATGTCTAAACTCTGCCCCAAATAAAACTACCACGGAGAAAGAGTCACATGGTCTCGCTCTGGGGCAACTACAACGTGGTGAAAACAAATAGGAGACTGGCGATAATAAAGCAGAGTTGACATCTGATCCCTATATTTGAAATCTTTAGTTGGCAACAATGATCTTTCAATAAAAACGCACTTGACACAGTTTATTTCATCAATTCATTCCGAACTCGCAATATTCCTCTTACCATTGTCTTATGTTTTTCTTTTGGTTACCTTATAGCGCCACCACATTCCAATCTTTTTTTTTTTAGTGTTTCAGTATGTTGTAAATTTGTATGATGTATGATATTTTTTAAAGATCCACGTGACAGATGAATTAAAGTTTTAATTGTTTAAAACTATATTTACTAAGGATGCTGTTTGTGACCATGACAAAGCACCCCCCCTTTTAAACTTGAGTTCAAACTTAAGTCTAGACAAACATGATTGCACTCCAATTCATTACGCATCATTTGACTCATATTTTTTTTTCTTTCTACAGGCCGATTCCAATACATCTATCTCGACCTCCTCCTTTAGAGTATGTAGCGCCCATTCAACTTAAATCAGAGAAAGAAGAGAAACCGAAGCCCGCGTTGTGGAACCCTGCCCTAGACTTAAGCCCGTCGTCCAAAAGCTCAACTCCAAAAGATGGCTCTGACGTTGTGCGCAAGCGCAGAATGACGCAGACGACCACGAGTAACAACAAACCTTCAACGCCGCCTTCGTTACCAAACCCTCTTTGTACGCTCTCTCCGGTTGCTATGAAAAATACGCCGCTGCCTCCAGGGTTATCGCTACCTTTAAGACAGATGCAGAGCGATGTCATTCATAAGACATTGGGGCATCATATGCCCAACAAAGAGCTGATTCTGTCAGGGGGTTCTCCGCTGTATCATCAAATTCAAAGACATATAGTTCCTAGCATTGACAATCCATTAGCATTCTTAGCCTCTAAAGGCGTTTTCTTTTCAAATCTTTTCGGGGCTGCAGGGGCGCTGCATCACCACGATCTCCAGATGAACAGACCACAGCATGCAATGCCAACTTTACCTAACTCTGAGAGACACATGTCAATGCAGAATGCAATAGCCATCGCCCAGTCTCGTTCCGTCCTGGAGCATTTGTCAACATCTAGTCATTCACATTTGCCGCAAGGAAGGCCGCTGAACCAGCATCAAGCCAGTCGTCACCAGCATCCTCCTCAGCCGCCGGCTCCGTCCCAAGTGCCACACCAGTCACAGGCGCATGTGCACCAGTCCCCTATTCAGGATCGACCCCTGGCCCTTCAGAACGCTATGGCTCTAGTGCAGTCGCAGGCACTGATGGAGCGCGTCAACGGATCAGGTCAGGTCATGTCTCCTCTCATAAACATGGACGCTACGGTAAATCACGGCTACGGGCGTAAGCTGTTCCCTTGTCCCCAGTGCCGCTACACTACGGATCGAAGGAATAACCTGAAGCGTCATATGCTAACAATGCACCAGACCAGCGCCAAAATGCTCGAATGCTGTGGCATACTCTTTAACACCAAAGCGTCCCTGAGGGAGCACGCCATGATCTTCCACTACCACGGCTACACATGCTATTTCTGCGGGCGCAGGTTCTGCAGAAAGGCGCTCCTGAAGCGACACCTGTCCGTCCACAACGGGCAGAAGGACTTTGTCTGCAACGTTTGTGACTACGCCACGTCTCACAAGAGTAACCTAGAGAGGCACCGGAAGGTCCACTCCAGGCAAGACGACGGCAAGGACGGCGAGGAGCGCTACCACGACGACGAGACTCGCCATTACCATGACGACGTGAAATCCAACGGCAGCGAGGCTGTGAGTCACTATGATGTCAGCAGCGACGAACTGTCTGTGTGCTCAGATTTTGATGACGACATTGACGTTGAGATTAACGTTCACAGTGATTAGCAAATCCTTCCATCTCTTACCATGTAAGATAAATTATCAAAGCTTAGCTCTCGTCTTTCATTCTATTCATCCTGACATTGAAAGGGGTGAACAAGTATAACATTGGTAGACTTTTATAAATCAACTCTAACATTGGTAGACTTTTATAAATCAAATATAACATTGGTAGACTATTATAAATCAAGTATAACATTGGTAGACTATTATAAATCAACTATAACATTGGTAGACTATTATAAATCAACTATAACATTGGTAGACTATTATAAATCAACTATAACATTGGTAGACTTTTAAAAATCAACATTTTCAACTAGATGAATGTTATTATTATCTTTCCGCGAGTTGACAAAAACAATTTATGCAAGAGTTCTCAACTGACCTACAGACACCACATAATATCAATCAATTGCTAATTATTGGTACATCTTTGAAGTTAATGAAATACAGTGTTTTTCTGATCTTATAATTGACATCGTATAATGTCATCCAATACTAATGCACATCAATTGTATCATTATTTATATATCATGCTAAATGTCTTGTACATGTAAATGGTGTCCAACGACTGTAAAAAAAAACAACAAAATTCACTATTATATTTGGACCTATCAATATTGGACTTGATTACAATACACTTATAATATTGCATCTGTAGTGTGCTATCTACTTTACGGTAGATTCAAATAACATCCACAGATCTTTGACATTTATGTGTGGACCAAAAGAAAATCATCCAGATAATTTACCAAAAACATAAACAATTATGCCAAGTGAAAGTGATATTGTCATCTTAAATTCTACTTTTTATTATTATTATTATTACGCGATATATTTATATGTAACAGATCCGACCAAACTATGTTTTAGTAATAATGCTGGTCGTCATTTAAAAAGCAAAACACATTAATTTGTAGAGTATTTTACAAATGTAAATGTTCTATAGAATATTGCAATTAAAGACAAAGTTGAATAATGATGGGAGCTATCTCACCTAGTTTTTATTAATTAAGCTCAACCACACAACCAAAGCATCTCCTGAATCTAATACCGAATGTTCGTGGTTCACTCAACCACACAACCAAAGCATCTCCTGAATCTAATACCGAATGTTCGTGGTTCACTGTAAATTTCATCCGAAATCACTATTGGGGCTAAATTTAGACGGATATTTTTGTTTTCTGTTTTTTTTTCAGTGTAAGATATTCTCCTTCAACACCCCCCCCCCTCTAGCGAGCCAACAATCAATATCAACATTTAACCCTAAATTGTAATGTGCTGTGAGATATCAAAAATACAGTTGTGGTTAAGGACTGAGGTCAATCTTAAAAAGTGCATTTCAATATGTTCACTCCACTCCACCGACAGTTTGTTTCTGTGACTCATATTACGTAAGATTGTGCCAGTGTCCTAGATTATGGTAGAAATATCTTATTTGATGTATAGACTTTCCACTGGCATTATTTAACTTGACTCGCGGGAGTGCTGAGAAGCGCAGGCTATATTCTCCACTCGTCATGGTCAGCGGCTATCCGCATGTCAGGAGACAAGTCCGGCTTCGTTAACAAAGAAAATGCTCTGAGAAAGTAACAGACACAAGCCACTACAAAGTCAAACTAATCTAAAGTAATAATAAAGTAACAACTCTACACATTGTTGTGTTTTCAGGTCGGAACTTGTTGATATGACTTGTATGTAATTAACATAGGAATGATAACTAACTAATAAGTGTCAATAATTAACTGGCTGTTACTTTAGTATTACCAATGAATATTCGAGATTCATTGTTTTTCCACGCACTCGTTTATTTGTAACCAGTGGTTGGCCTGGTCAATTCGTGGCCTCTGTATGTGGGTCATTTCTCCCACTTTCCATTCTCGAATCGAGTTGAACATTTGCACAATTATTTATTGTTCCTGCCAAAACATAAATAAAAAGAAAATAACCAATTAATAATAATAATAATAATCGTAATTATCCATAAGAAATTATGTTTTACAATTTATGCATTATACCAAATTATTGTTAATTAATTAATTAATAATTAATTTTGTTTGATATAGAAAAATGGAAATAAATCTTACAGTATTGAGTTATATAGCTGGAAATGTGCAACTCTTTCCCCTTTATTAGCTTTATTTAACAAATATATTTGAATGTGTGTCTCCTCGTAACCGTCTCTTTTTGTTTGACACATTTCATTCTGCAAGCGATAGACTGGGTGAAGAGTGGACTTACTTCTAGATAATAACAAGACATTGTTTGTCAACCTAAGTTACGGTTTCAATTAGCAAGAAGTTTGTCTTTGTTCTGATTGTGAAACAGAGGCGGCCTTAAGGGGTGGCGATCAGGACGATCGCCCAAAGTTCTAAGCATGAGCGGGCCACGCGATATTGAGATTCTTTTGTTACCATGAACCCAGCCTACAAATATGTGACTACGAATTCTGATGTACCGCAAGAACACGGCACAGACTGAAGTACCTTGAGATGGACTTATTCGACATATTGTCTTCTAAACAAGAACTCAAGCACAAGCTCAAGAACAAGCATTGAATCCTAACAGCATTTATATTGATTACCACGAAGGTTATAGGCGTGATATTTTAGAGTTAGGGTTAGGCACAGCATTAGGCACTCGTCCTAGTACCCCGTGTACTGCTAAGGCCAACTCTGTTTGAAGGCCATGAAGCCACAGCTAGAAGTGGTTCAATAATCTAATCAAAGGTTGTCAAGATAATTGTCGTGTATCTGGGTCATATTTATTTATATCATTTTCCCTTCACTCATAAGTAAGAAGATCTCTCATCACAAAGCCTGAAACAAAAGACAAATACTCACTAATATTGATCTGTGACCTGACCACGTATTGTAGTGTATACTAAGGAATTAGTGAGAATTAGTTCTAGCTAAAGCCTAGGACTCACTGTTATGTGGTACATTTTTTTCTTCTTCTATTTCGTTTTGTTTTTTTGTTTCATTTAAATGAAATATATAGTATGTAAATAATTGTATAAATATACCATGACTTCTCTCCGTTACACGCCACCCGTAGTGGTACTGTCATTTAAATGTCATGTGCAAATAATTGTAACATATTAAATTATTATCATCTTTTGATTTGTCAAATATTTGGTCATAGTCCAAACGTCCTTGTATAGTGATGAAGAGAATGATTATTATTGTTTAGATCCTTGCAAATTTTATTGTTTTGTTTTTTTTGGTTACGTTTGGATGCAATAAACTTTTATTGAGAGACATCAATCAAAACATTGTGTATTTTCTTTTGTTTCGTTCATTTATTTTGTTAAAGTTTAATTTTTAATTGCTCAGAAAACACACTTATACACATTAGAGATGTATCAAAACACAAAAAGTAGCAGGGAAATAAATTCTATATGTATTTAATTGAGACCAGTCGCTCTAGTAGGCCTGACAACTGATCTGAAACGTCGCACACTGAGTATAGACCAATAGCTTGTTGCCACGTCACAGGTCCATTGGTATGAATTTACCCCCACCCCCTCCCAAAAAAAATAATTAAAAATCTTGATTTCTTCTCGCCGAAACTGTCTTTTAAGACTTAGAAAATAGTTGAACCCATTCAAATCTTGAATTCAGTGCCCTCTAGTTAGTGTCTATTTCATAGCGCATAAATCAACGTTCAACTATTTGATTATAATTAGAACATATTTGTTCCCAAGTTATCTTACGAATTATTGATATTCTAAACATCATAATTTTTGTGTAAACCTATAAATTATAGATTAATCGATTGATTGATATATCGTATTGAATCAACAATCAATTAATTAAGATGCCCTACAATTTAACAAAAAATATATATTTCAACAAAAAGAACACAAGTTTTTATTTCAAATAGAAGACTGGCATTTTTTTCAAGTTTAAGTTATATTTTAACAGTAATTTTTTTTTCTACTAACATACAATTAATTAACTATTACAAACTAAAGTTACTAAACCTTCAAAAAATAAAATTTTAAAGAGTCTACGTTTTTGGAACTAAATACTAAACCAGTGGTTCCCAAACATTTTCCTTAACGGAACACTTCGCACATTCTGAGTAGTTAACAGAATACTTTGATTATATTTTTTTAGAGATTTTAATTCAAGTGGTGGCCTGCTAGTTCATTATTCCAGAAGGCTCGTGGAACATCTAGTCAGGCTTCACGTAACACTAGGGTTCCGCGGAACACAGTTTGGGAAACACTCTACACAAAACACTACACAAAACACTTCTCAAAACTTGTGAAGAAGTTAATACATTATTATCACATAAAGAGCATGTACATTTAGATGGAAGTTAATTCATTTTATAATGTTTTATCTTTTAACTTTGAACCAATTATTTAATATTCGAAATGAATCGATGAAGCAAATATTATAACACTGGCCTATATATTTTTGTTGCTCAAAATTTCACGGCTTGACTGGGGTACCAAAGTGGACTCATCTGTTCGAGGTAGAGGCAGTAACTGATCTACAAGTGACAAGACATCCTCGTTTGAAATTAATCAAAGACATTGAACCTGCCTGTTAAGGCACTTGTCAGACACTTTTCAGAGACATCTCGGACACTTTTAGGAAACTTCTCCAACGCTTCAGCAAAACTTTTCGGAGATTTCTCAGACACTTTTCAGAGGCTTCTTTGGCCCTTGTCACTGACAACTAAATTTAATCCCTTAATATAAGACTTTGCAATAATCAAAACGTTTTAAATTCAATGTCATGCTGTAAGACCCCAACCAAAAAGCTATCTCACATATTATTGAGGGGTTAGGGTGACATAAAAACAGATAAGCAGAGACATCAAACGGGGATCTATTCGTGGCGATTTTTTGCGTATCATTGTTTGAATTTTACGACAACAACTAAAGCGATTGGGTATTAATGTCATCCTTTTAACAATCAAATTTATAAACTACACAAAAGTTCACAACAGATCAATAATATTAATAATCTTTATTATTATTTTCCTGAAGTAAATGTGCTCTATATAAACATTGCATTACACGTACAAAACTATTTCAACGATGTAGAAGGAATTCGCAATTCAAAAAGTAGTCTCAAATATTACAAGCAAAATCTACATCAGTAAATTGGCTTTTGTTTACTAAGGAAAGGCAGTGGGAGACACACATCTGAGGCCCAGAGGAAAGGCAGTAGGAGACACACATTTGAGGCCCAGAGGAAAGGCGGTGGGAGACACACATCTGAGGACCAGAGGAAAGGCAGTGGGAGACACACATCTGAGGCCCAGAGGAAAGGCAGTGGGAGACACACATCTGAGGCCCAGAGGAAAGGCAGTAGGAGACACACATTTGAGGCCCAGAGGAAAGGCGGTGGGAGACACACATCTGAGGACCAGAGGAAAGGCAGTGGGAGACACACATCTGAGGCCCAGAGGAAAAGCAGTGGGAGAAAAACATTTGAGGCCCAGAGGAAAGGCCGTGGGAGACACACATCTGAGGCCCAGAGAAAAAGCAGTGGGAGAAAAACATTTGAGGCCCAGAGGAAAGGCCGTGGGAGACACACATCTGAGGCCCAGAGGAAAGGCCGTGGAGACACACATCTGAGGCCCAGAGGAAAGGCCGTGGAGACACACATCTGAGGCCCAGAGGAAAGGCAGTGGGAGACACACATCTGAGGACCAGAGGAAAGGCCGTGGAGACACACATCTGAGGCCCAGAGGAAAGGCAGTGGGAGACACACATCTGAGGCCCAGAGGAAAAGCAGTGGGAGAAAAACATCTGAGGCCCAGAGGAAAGGCCGTGGGAGACACACATTTGAGGACCAGAGGAACGGCCGTGGGAGACACACATCTGAGGCCCATAGGAAAGGCCGTGGAGACACACATCTGAGGTCCAGAGGAAAGGCCGTGGAGACACACATCTGAGGCCCAGAGGAAAGGCGTAGAGACACACATTTGAGGCCCAGAGGAAAGGCAGTGGGAGACACACATTTGAGGCCCAGAGGAAAGGCAGTGGGAGACACACATTTGAGGCCCAGAGGAAAGGCCGTGGGAGATACACATTTGAGGCCCAGAGGAAAGGCGGTGGGAGACACACATCTGAGGACCAGAGGAAAGGCAGTGGGAGACACACATCTGAGGCCCAGAGGAAAGGCCGTGGGAGACACACATCTGAGGCCCAGAGGAAAGGCAGTGGGAGACACACATCTGAGGACCAGAGGAAAGGCAGTGGGAGACACACATCTGAGGCCCAGAGGAAAGGCAGTGGGAGACACACATTTCAGGCCCAGAGGAAAAGCAGTGGGAGAAAAACATTTGAGGCCCAGAGAAAAGGCCGTGGGAGACACACATCTGAGGCCCAGAGGAAAAGCAGTGGGAGAAAAACATTTGAGGCCCAGAGGAAAGGCCGTGGGAGACACACATCTGAGGCCCAGAGGAAAGGCCGTGGAGACACACATCTGAGGACCAGAGGAAAGGCCGTGGAGACACACATCTGAGGCCCAGAGGAAAGGCAGTGGGAGACACACATCTGAGGACCAGAGGAAAGGCCGTGGAGACACACATCTGAGGCCCAGAGGAAAGGCAGTGGGAGACACACATCTGAGGACCAGAGGAAAGGCAGTGGGAGACACACATCTGAGGCCCAGAGGAAAAGCAGTGGGAGAAAAACATCTGAGGCCCAGAGGAAAGGCCGTGGGAGACACACATTTAAGGACCAGAGGAAAGGCAGTGGGAGACACACATCTGAGGCCCAGAGGAAAGGCAGTGGGAGACACACATTTCAGGCCCAGAGGAAAAGCAGTGGGAGAAAAACATTTGATGCCCAGAGGAAAGGCCGTGGGAGACACACATCTGAGGCCCAGAGGAAAAGCAGTGGGAGAAAAACATTTGAGGCCCAGAGGAAAGGCCGTGGGAGACACACATCTGAGGCCCAGAGGAAAGGCCGTGGAGACACACATCTGAGGCCCAGAGGAAAGGCCGTGGAGACACACATCTGAGGCCCAGAGGAAAGGCAGTGGGAGACACACATCTGAGGACCAGAGGAAAGGCCGTGGAGACACACATCTGAGGCCCAGAGGAAAGGCAGTGGGAGACACACATCTGAGGACCAGAGGAAAGGCAGTGGGAGACACACATCTGAGGCCCAGAGGAAAAGCAGTGGGAGAAAAACATCTGAGGCCCAGAGGAAAGGCCGTGGGAGACACACATTTGAGGCCCAGAGGAACGGCCGTGGGAGACACACATCTGAGGCCCATAGGAAAGGCCGTGGAGACACA
Organism: Biomphalaria sudanica; assembly: GCA_036873155.1. Taxonomy (NCBI): domain Eukaryota; kingdom Metazoa; phylum Mollusca; class Gastropoda; family Planorbidae; genus Biomphalaria; species Biomphalaria sudanica. The sequence goes on along the minus strand of JAZGLO010005707.1, from coordinate 1,573,864 downwards.
CATCTGAGGTCCAGAGGAAAGGCCGTGGAGACACACATCTGAGGCCCAGAGGAAAGGCGTAGAGACACACATTTGAGGCCCAGAGGAAAGGCAGTGTGAGACACATTTGAGGCCCAGAGGAAAGTTAGTGGGAGACACACATTTGAGGCCCAGAGGAAAGGCCGTGGGAGATACACATTTGAGGCCCATAGGAAAGGCCGTGAGAGACACACATTTGAGGCCCAGAGGAAAGCACTTGCAGAACGTAAAGAAAACTTAAATAGATCGAGACCGATCGTTATACAAGGCATGAACACTGACCTGCAACGTCACATTCTGTGTGGGAAGATTAGACCAATAGTTCATTGCCACGCCGCCGGTCTGTACAACGTGGCAACGAGCTATTGGTCTAAACTGCCCTCAGGTTGTGACGTTGCAGGTCAATGTTGACGCCTTTTATAATGATTGGTCTCGAATAGACCCCGGCGGACAACAGCTTTTTTCTGCATCAGTGTGGGAAAATATGGCAAGTCGCAACTGAGTTTGCGTAGTCGCGTGAAACACTACACTCATCATTAATCAATGGAATCGAAGACATTTCCATTATTGTTATTCATAAGGAACCTAAAGAGTTAGTCTATTACAAAGATCCTAGCGATAAAGTATGCAATAGAGAATTCAATATAAGTTTCATAGGTTTAGCACGTTCCTTCAGAACTAAAGATACGACCTGACTCAAAACTTCTGGAGGACGGCAGGGCAAGACAGCGGGCTTGGACCACAGTGATGACACATTCCGAAACGCAAACCACACCGGCAGCCATCCTAAAGTTCTTAGAACGCCGTATTGTCCTGTAATCCTATCATTCACTAGCCTTCACATTCTGACTGCGTCATTAACACTATTCAACACAGATCCAATTAATTTTCTGGTTACCTTCAAGCTTTTACCTCATCAACGTCCACCACTACTCCGCCCCCCCTTCCCTCTCTCAGGCAGCCTACATGTAGTCACTGTCGTATGAGAAACTGAATAACCGCCCCCATCAACAAGGGCGCCATGTTTCAAGTAGATAATTGAAAACGGTAGAGAATGACCAGACGGGATTCATCCTTAAATAAAACTATAGACCCCCGAAAATTATTCTTAAAACTACCGCAATAACAAAGAGTTCTCAATGGTTGCCGAGGACTGCATTCTCACAGGAGGATGCGAGGGAGGGTCTATAAATTACACAGATAAATGCGAATCACTTGACAAGCAGGGCGCCGCCTTTTGAAGAACTCCCCCCTTAGTTGCTACCTACAGTTTTATTGCCCGAGTGGGGCGTTACTTTTACGTCTTCGCCCCGTCACTTTCTGAACCCGCAAACAAATTGAGAAAAAATTTATTAAACAGTTTCTCTCTGTAGCCCATTTTTAATTCCCCCCCCCCCCGACACACACAACGTTCCGCCTAAGCCGTACAGATCAATCACTTGATAGGAATGATCTTAGGGGAGTGTGTCCAGGGCGCCATTCATCTCCAGTATAGACCACTGGGTGGTAGATTTAAACCATGACAGTGATATCTGTGCACAGGAAGGGGAGAGACCTCGGGTTGGAATAACATTTCATCAAATCAAATACAAAAAAAATGTAGGGCTATAACTACAAACTGGGTGGTCATCTGTACCTTATCCTGTAGTAGCTTCTACTTTAAAAAAATAATAAAGGTACATGGAAGCTAATATCCTCCGTCTTCATTCCATTTCAAATCATTGAGTGTGTACCCTACATAAAAAAAAGGAACGAAATCATTATATAAATAGTAATATAACTATTACTAAACTGTTAACTGTCTATGACCAAAAAAACAAAAAACAAACTAGATTACAAAGAGAGTCTGTGTTATCAAACAAACTCAGAGGCGGCCCCGATCAAATTCACCAATGGACGAGAAATATATTCAATTCTTATTCTTGTTTTGATCGTTTAAAGAAATTTTAAAATTTGACGTTATTTTTCACATAAAAGCAAACAGTGCAACTCGTCTTTTAACTCTTGTGGAATAAGTAGAGAAGCATTAAGTAATCACCTAAGATCAGCATGGAAACCTCCCGAAACAGTGTCGGTGGCACCTAGTGCGGTAGCTCAGGGTGTCACCCCTCCCCATCAACTTTCTCGAAATATGTTCCAATGAACACTATTGCTAGTTATTTTTATTTTTTTGTAATGGAACCAATAGAGTGACTTGATTACCTACTTTTATTGATTTTTACTCAAATGTAAAATTCCAATGTTTATTACATTTATTCAAATTTTATTGCAATTTTTACAATAATATTTAATTAAAATTACAGACTTAACATCATTTGAACAGGTTTTTTTTGTGATACTTTAAGACAGAAATGGTATAATGTGCTGTATCATTTACACTTAAACTACCATCTACATATGTCTAGGCATATTTAGGCATATATCTAGAGATTTTATTATTATCTTTTCCCATGTATCTGCTTTTTCCAAGTTATATTTTTTTCAACTTGGTTGTCACCCACAAAATGGTGTCGACTGGTGCGGACCGCATCCTCACACCCCCTCCCTCTAGTGACGCCACTGCTCCAAGATATATCTCAATATTTTATTATTATCTTTTCCGATGTGTCTGCTTTTGCCAAGATACAATTTTTTCAACTTGGTTGCCACCCCCAAAATCGTGTCTAGATCTAGAATCTAGATCTGCATCTAGACTAGATCTCTAGACTAGTTTTTTATCTAGATAGAACTAGAACTACAATCTAGAACTAGAATCTAGATCTAAAATCTAGAGCTAGAATTCAGACTAGAGCTAGAGTAGGAATCTAGGCTAGAACTAGATTTTTTAAACTTACAATTGTAACGAAGTTCGTCTCAAAATTCTTTTTAAAAACATTTCAATCAGTATTTCATTCAACTTTGAAAGGTCTAAAATATCACGATGTCCGATTTTCATTTTCCCTTCTAGTTTCTGAGATCTAAACAGGACGGACGGACACACAAAAATAATAGCGTCTTTTGGGGGCGCTAAAACACAATAGTTTCTTGTAAGATTAAAAAATTAGCTATTATTGTTATGTTATAGCCATGGTTAACTTATTCTTATAACCTATGCTGGTGCAGCTATTTGTTTCATAGAAAGGGAAAGTTTTGACCTGAGACAATGACGGCATGATGCGACTAATCAAAACAAGACTAGGATTTTATGAAGAATAGCGAAATGTAAATAGACTACTATTGGCGGCTTTAGAGAGAGGCAGTTTTTATGGACATAGAAATATAACTTGACGACATTCGATGGTTCCCTTCGTTATCATTGAACTTCTTGTTCGACATTCGCTATCAGCGTCGAGTAACTTATAGAGTTGGCTTTTCGCCTATGTTATTGGAGTTCGTTATTGGAGTGTTACCTCTGTTTGACTTAAAAGAGATTTTTAAAGAGATTTACTTTTGTTAACGTTGAAAGACAAAAACAACAACATTTAACAAACACCAAAATAACAACAAAAAAAAAACAACAACATTTAACAAACAACAAAAAAACAGAAAAAAAAACAACAACATTTAACAAACAACAAAATAATAATAAAAACAACATTTAACAAACAACAAAAAAAACAACAAAAACAACAACATTTAACAAACAACAAAGTAACAAAAAAAAAACAACATTTAACAAACAACAAAATAACAAACAACATAATAACAAAAAAAAACATTTAACAAACAACAAAATAACAACAACAAAAAAAAACATTTAACAAACAACAAAATAACAACAACAAAAAAAACATTTAACAAACAACAAAAAAAACAACAAAAACAACAACATTTAACAAACAACAAAGTAACAAAAAAAAAAAACATTTAACAAACAACAAAATAACAAACAACATAATAACAAAAAAAAACATTTAACAAACAACAAAATAACAACAACAAAAAAAACATTTAACAAACAATAAAAAAAAACAAAACATTTAACAAACAACAAAATAACAAAAAAAACAACATTTAACAAACAACAAAAAAACAGAAAAAAAACAACATTTAACAAACAACAAAATAACAAAACAAAAAACATTTAACAAACAACAAAAAAAAAACATTTAACAAACAACAAAATAACAACAAAAAAACAACAACAACATTTAACAAACAACAAAATAACAACAACAAAAAACAACAACATTTAACAAACAACAAAATAACAACCAAAAAACAACATTTAACAAACAACAAAAAAAACAACGACAACATTTAACAAACAACAAAATAACAAAAAAAAAACATTTAACAAACAACAAAATAACAACAACAACAAAAAAACATTTAACAAACAACAAAATAACAACAAAAAAACAAAAACAAAAAAACGAAACGTCAAGTGTTATTTTATAACAGTAACTAAACACGAACACACTAAATACGCCTACTAGAAGATTGGCGTCGAAACGAAACTAAAATCAACAATTCAAAGACCGGAGGCAGGACGGCAATCACTACATTTAACACTTCGATTGATCTGTCCGAGTGTCCAGTCTGTGCAGCTCAATGTCCAGTTTCGACAATTACGAGCCGGGGGACGAAGACGTGAAAACACAAGCTCCGCTGTACAGTGTGAGATAAACGACACTAGCCCCGTGAAGCATGGAGAAAGGCAGCGATGGTCAACCGTCTCTTTTTTTTTGATGTCTTTGTCTCCCGCCTTTTTCTGTTGCGTCGGTTAGCGGACAGTAAAAGAGACACCACTGACCAGCGATGAATGGATGGACCAAAAGATGATCTCGGGAATGAGGTCACATCAAAGAGGAGCGTGCATTTGATCAAGCCGGCGGGAGGCGCGACATTCATTATGTTGAGGAGGGGGGGGGAGACGAAAATTGTGATCTGCTGCGGGGGGGGGGGGGGTTGGGGGAGGTCTAGGGTGTAAATTGACATTGTGTGGCAAAACCAACACACTCATAAAAACAAATCGAGAAATGGAATCCTGGGTAAAAATAGGTTGATGTAAAAACCACGTGACTGCAAAAAAGAATCGTTGTCGACCAGTGTCTATATACATTTCATCCTTTGATCGTCAACCTGTTAATATCTTGACTTACATTGTTCCAGATGTTAATATCTTGACTTACATTGTTCCAGATGTTAATATCTTGACTTACATTGTTCCAGATTTTTACATCAACATGGAAGAATTGTTTGATCCTTTTTTTTTTAATATGAGAAAAGTTTGGCATTATTTTCTGGCAGCTGAACACAGATCTCGTGTTGTTGTTTTTTTACTTAGAAGTTATTGAGTTTGATTGTTTTTTTTTGTAGTAGGTCTATAGGTCTAATACATTTCAGCATATCTTCATTTACTATAACGTGACTTCAAAATGAATAAACCGATAAATAAATCTTGGGGAAGAAACTTTGAACTAAAAAGATAAACTTCACAATCCAAATTCTAAGAACGACACTGAAAATATTTGTTAAGTAACAGCAAATAATACGAGATAAACGAGCCAGCGTCCTCTATGAATTAAAATCACGTTGCAGACCAGAGCCTTTATCTACAATATAGCAGTGGAATAGCTAGGGTGGGGGGAAAATTCTAAAATTCCCCCGGATCTCTTGAGGGGGGCCCCAAATGAGTGTTAAAATTATTTTACATTAAGTATTAAATATGACTCAAACTGCATGGGCCCCCAGAGAGGCCAAGCCCACCGGGCCCCCAAAGTCGAAAAATTCCTAGCTACGCCACTGCTATATAGACCTGTGGTTATTTTATGTTTTGTAGATTTTATACTATATATACCATGCAAATGACATTTACTGTAGAACTTTAAAATGTACTATCACTTGAGGTACAATGTTCTACTCTGATAAGCTTGGGCGGTATGGGAGCCGAATTTCGTCCCTGGCATTAATTATCATACGTATTGCTCACTAATTGTTTACCACACGATGTGCATCTATTGTTTCCTTCATTCGTTACAATTGAAATTCGATGATGCATGCAAACGATCATCTATCTACCGTATTAGATTTCCAATGATAGATAGCCTTAGAGATTCAATGAAATCCCAAATGAATCAAAAACTCTACATTACAATCGCCACCTTAATTTGAATAGAATAATTGATTCCCTGCTAATAAACCTATTACATTAAGATCTGATTTAAAACGGGACACTTTGAGTTATTCACAAGTCAACAATAGCAAGTGGTCAGTGGGAGATTATTACGTTTATTTTCCCCATGAAGAAACTTCTCTGGCTTTCAAGTGTGGCTCAGATATTGCGTCTGGCGAAACTGTTTTCACTAACAGGAGCTGGGGAAAAGACTATTAATTTATCGCCTATACCAGTAAGCTTTGGACAGGAGGTGCTCGTTAGCCTTGGCTGGCTACTCACCTAGAAAATAGAAAACTCTGAATTCAGGTCTTGCAGCTAAACCCAAACATGGAAAAGGCTTCGGGAGTCAAGCCTGAGAAAAAATTAGGAGCTCCAGAGGCGCGGTGGTTGAGTGGTAAAGCGCTTGGCTTCCGAACCGGAGGTGTCAGGTTCGAATCCTGGTGAAGACTGGGATTTCTACTTTCTGAGTCCACCCAGCTCTAGTGAGTATTTAACATTAGTTGGCAGAAAGTAAAGGCGGTTGGTCATTGTGCTGGCCACATGACACCCTGCTCGTTAACCAATGGCCAAAAAAAAAACAACAGATAACCTTAACATCATCTGCCCTGTGGATCGCAATGTATGAATAGGGAATTTTACCTTTTTTGTTTCAGCATATATGTCCTATTTAACCATTATTGTCTTATTTGTACTTTTCAGCACTGCTGATTGGACAAAAAGAGGGGTGTGGAACTATGTTGATTGGGAACCACTGAAGTATCTACTTGAGACCAGAAGTGTTTCGTCTGCATCATCTAAACAACTGTAGCACTAGTATGACTAGCTTAATGCAGTACAAAGTTTCATCAGGTCGTGATAATAAAATAATATAGCGTTGTGTTAGTATTTGTACTTTCAGGTTAACAAGACTATAAAATAATTATAAAAACTTCTTCTTGCTTTTATTTCTAAATATCACTTGTACATATATGCAAATTAATGATACACATATTCAAATTAATGTTACGTATATGCAAATTAATGTTACACGTATGTTATACATATGCAATTTAATGTTACATATATGTAAATTAAAGTTGCATATATGGAAATTAATATTACATATAAGCAAAATTAATGTTACATATAAACGGAACAATGCTCTGTTCTTTAAAAAGAAAAGGACACTTTTAACCCAATAATACATTGATCTATATAACACTATGCATCAGAGGCTGTTAGACTGACAACTAGGGGAGGACCAATCGTTGGCGACCTATCCAGCTACGCCTCCGACACTTTCTTCCTAGTCAAACACTTTTCAGCTGATTTTTTTTTTCCGTGGGCTTAGAAATCTAATCACGCAAGATTCTCCCACTGACCACTGGCTATTGTAGACTTATGAATAAATCTAAGAGCCCCGTCTTAAAAAGAAAGAATTGAGAGAAAATGACCACTGGTCAATGAAAGTTGATTTATCCACATTCAAAGACGATGAACCAAGGCCAATAACTACTGAACAGAAAGACAAACCGATTAACTTTTGTCGCGATTTTCACTAGCTGGACAGCGGTCAATTTAAAAGAGATTAGTGTTGCCCCCCTTGACTGGTCGTTATCACCCGCCTTTGTGTCCACCTCCGAACAGTTGACAAAAGATTCCCGAAATTGAATAAACAAGCAAACACAAGAGTTGTCTCGCATGATTACGCACGCTTTGTAAACAGTTCCGGTAGTGGGCGGGGCTTTCAAAGATGGAGAAATGGACACACAGGAAGCAGAAATTACAACACATAAGTGTTGTTATTGTAAAGATATTTGTCATGTGAATTGTTTGTATGTGTCGCGTGGCTCAAGATTCTAGTCATGAGCGCTTTCCAACGTCACCATTAGTGTCACTTTGACGTGACTGTTAAATATGGACAGAATAACAAAAGATTGTCGATGTAAATGCAGGTATTCACTTCCGGTTCAGCTTCTCGACAATGCATCGTACCACCTAAATATATTATTACAGAGTAAAAAAAAACAAAGACAGGACAGCCTCCAAACAGAAAGCGAATAGAAAGGAGACACATTGGTTATGCTGATTATTAGGATAAAAATCAAAAGAGAAAGATAAGAATAAGAGAGTCAGAGACCGACCGACGGACAGACAGACAGACAGACAGATAGATAGATAGATAGATAGATAGATAGATAGATAGACCGACAGACAGACAGACAGACAGACAGATAGATAGATAGATAGATAGATAGATGGATAGATAGATAGATAGATAGATAGATAGATAGATAGATAGATAGATAGATAGATAGATAGATAGAAAGATAGATAGATAGATTGATTGATAGATTGGTTGATTAATTGATAGATTAGGTCCAACTGTCTTTCCTTTCTTTTTGTTTGTTACAGACAGACAGACTAGACAGACGGTTAGATAGATAGATAGATAGATAGATAGATAGATTACATAGTGAGAAAGAGTGCTATTAATTAAGCATACATAAAAGTGAAACTCTAAGCATCTGCTGCGTATCGCTCTACACATACATGAAGCTTATACTCTATACCTTGCTAAAATGCTAATTTCTGTCATTTATATTCTACATTTGCCACCACAGGCGCGACCACCCATCATCGACAGCACCCCGACACTTGCAGTTCTTCCCTCTTTTCAAAACAATCATACATGACACGTGACACTTATAGGCGCTTTGATCTAGGTCACGTGACTTGAGAAATGAACTGATCCAGCTCACCATGTTGTTAGCCCGCGAACTGACCTGCACTGATATATAAATGTCAACTACACAAAAAACCATACAACATTATCTTTCCATCTATCTGTCTGGCCATTCATTAACACATCTGCTCCTGGTGTGACCAAGAGAAACGCAGCAACAAATACTGCACAAGGAACAACACGGAACGAAAGGGAGCGAACTCGCAATGCAAAGGAAAGAATGGAAACTATAATTTATATAGGCAGGTGAGAAACTCTTGCGATATCAGAATGGATCTATCCAACGAAACAATATTTGCCATTAGTGACTCATATTCAGGCTAAAAATAATCTAAATATGTTTCGTTTATAACTTTTGTTTGTGCCCTAACTTGTATTAAATATTTTTTGGTTTCTAATAATTATGGGTAAACAATATTAAAATTGACTTTTTTTTTGGGGGGGGGGGTCACAGAGGCAGCTGCTATATATTTCTTTTCCCTCTATGTCATAAAAAGTTGTGTTTGCGAAAAAAAAAAGACCCCAGACGACGAGTCTTTTAAGAAGGTATGAGCCAAAGAAGCTTATATTAAAATCACAAAGGCTGCTTATTCTTTCATATCTTAAAACAGGACCAGTCTTAGGTAATTGGAGACTCTAGGGAAATGAATAAGGAAGCCCTAGGCGAAGTGAATAAGGAGGCCCTAGGCGAAGTGAATAAGGAGGCCCTAGGCGAAGTGAATAAGGAGGCCCTAGGCGAAGTGAATAAGGAGGCCCTAGGCGAAGTGAATAAGGAGGCCCTAGGCGAAGTGAATAAGGAGGCCCTAGGCGAAGTGAATAAGGAGGCCCTAGGCGAAGTGAATAAGGAGGCCCTAGGTGAAGTGAATAAGGAAGCCCTAGGCGAAGTGAATAAGGAGGCCCTAGGCGAAGTGAATAAGGAGGCCCTAGGCGAAGTGAATAAGGAGGCCCTAGGTGAAGTGAATAAGGAAGCCCTAGGCGAATTGAATAAGGAGGCCCTAGGCGAAATGAATAAGGAAGCCCTAGGCGAAGTGAATAAGGAGACCCTAGGCGAAGTGAATAAGGAGGCCTTAGGCGAAGTGAATAAGGAGGCCCTAGGCGAAGTGAATAAGGTGACCCTTACCGAAGTGAATAAGGAGACCCTAGACCAAGTGAATAAGGAGACCCTAGGCGAAGTGAATAAGGAGACCCTAGGCCAAGTGAATAAGGAGGCCCTAGGCCAAGTGAATAAGGAGACCCTAGCCGAAGTGAATAAGGAGACCCTAGGCCAAGTGAATAAGGAGACCCTAGGCCAAGTGAATAAGGAGACCCTAGCCGAAGTGAATAAGGAGACCCTAGGCCAAGTGAATAAGGAGACCCTAGGCGAAGTGAATAAGGAGACCGTAGGCGACGTGAATACGTGACCCTAGGTGAAGTGAATAGGGTGACCCCCAAATGATATAGAGAAACAAAAACTAACATACAAAAATACGCAATCAATTAAAAACGTTCCTCTATGTTTAAATCAAGAAATAAGTGAAATAAATCGAGTGCCTATGACACGAATGTACTTCATTGAAGATTCTTGATCACCAGACTCTAAGTAACGTTTCGACATTTCACCAAATAGAAAAAATAGTCTTCTGATTTATAACAAGTAGATCAAAACATTCATGGGTAAACCCTGAATTGTAGTAAGATTTAGAAGTGGGCTAGTAGACATAGAGCCATAGAGTTCTGTAATATTTGTGATTTGATCCATGTTTCACAAATTTTTCTTTGCGCGAGGCCCCCACCTAGTCTGCATATGCCTAAAGCCGGCCCTACATAAAACAGAGCATTTTTTTTTATTCTGGCAAAACTTTCTCCTTGGATTCTTATATTTTCCCCATCAGATCTCTCTTCTTTCCCTCCCTTTCCTCTCTTTTCTTTCTCTTTCCTCTTTCTCTCTTATCCTTTCATTCGTTCTATTTTCTGTCTCTCTTTCAATTTTCTATCTCTCCTCTCTCTTTTTCCCTTTTCTCTTTCATACCTCTCTCTCTCTCTCTCTCTTACTCTTCCTCTCTTTTATAATTTTTCACATCCACAATTTTATTTCTTCCTCTTTCTCTCACTTTTCTTCTCTCTCTCTTTCTCTCTCTCTCTCTCTCTCTCTCTCTCCCTTTCTCCATTTTTTTCTTTCTCTTTTCATTTTCTCCTTCTCTCTGTCCCCCCCCTTCCCTCTTGTTCATCCCTCTCCCCCCTTCTCTCCTCCCTTCCCAACAACACTGTCCATTGTGAAGGGTAATCCGCTCTCGGCCTTTACTGGCTGCAGTTAATGTATTTAATGCTAATAGATGCTGATCTATAGGGCAGATGATGTCAGATGGTAGATAGATCTGGAGAATGTACATTAAGTCAGGGGGGAGATCGTGTATTTACCCAGGCAATCCTCAAAACAATGGTGTCAGACGTGGGCAGAGAACAAAACACGTGAACACAAGAACTGGATGGAAAGAATGAAAAGGCTATTAACATAAGCCTTGCATTGAGTGCAGTCTCGGATCAAATTTATGTTAAGCTAATATCTATTTTTTTTTTTATATAGAATACATTTGTGTACGTTGTATTAACAATAAATCTCGACTCGTAAGAAGAAGAAATTTAAGTCCTCAATAAATTATGTTTGGAGAGACTTGAACTAGTAAAAAAAAAAAAGTTAACGTAGCCCTTTCAGACCTTTGAAAAATGTATAGGGACTGATGATGTAAAGCTTTTAGGTTTCGATGTCCTATGGTTAACGAGGGTGTTATGTAGCCGACACAACGACCAACCTCTTTACTCTGCAGCCACTTCCAATGTAAGTAAGGCACCCAATAAAGTTGTGTGAACTCGGATTCTCTAAACATCCCGAATGTCAGAATCCCAGTCTTCACCGGGACTCGAACTCAGTGCCCTCTCTGTTCGGAAGACAAGCATTTTATCACTTAGCCAATATGCCCACGTTTGAACCATAAGCGATTTAAAAGTTGAAATAAATTATAATAGCATTCACCACCTTCAGCTATCCCTTAGTCTGTTGGACCGCTGAGGCACCACACAAGATTTGCCGACAGTTTTTTTCCATTCCATTATTTATGCAATCTGTCAATCTCTTTTATCGTTGTGTATGTTCTATTTTTGTGAAGTGATTTTGTAAGGAATTTCTCGTTAGTTGAAATGAAGAGCCTTTGTAATTGTAACACATTTCTGATTGGGATCTATAAAGCTGTCTTATATCAATTCTTCTAGTCAGATTGAGAAATTGGATGTCAACGGTCGTTAGAGGAGAAGATTATGCCAAAAGGGAAACAGAACCTCCTTTGAGGTGCCTTAGGACAGAGTTCGTTGCATTAGCTGGGAGGGGGGGGTTAAAGTGAACCAAGATTGAGGCTAAACAGCAGATATAAGTATATTATGATTACTAGCATGTCTGGTCTGGCGATAATTTTCCCCCCAATGAAATCCAGGGTCAGGGGTTAGGGTTACATGAAGTCTTTCTTTCTTTTTTTTAAAAATGATATTTATGTATTTGTTTCAAATATAGATTTTAGCTATTTAACCAAAATAGTTCAATTTTAAAGGAGAAGACTAACATTAAAAATACTTTTTTTAAGACATACCACCCTTATACATCTTATATAGAGATTATTTTGCTCTTAATCACGAAAGAATGCTAGATTTAAAAATAAAACAATTTTTACCCCGTCAAATATCCTCTCCCCATCTTAGAGAAAAAATACAGGTTTAGCGAATGTATAGAATGTATAGATCTACTAGACTTCATCCAATTCCAAGAATAGGTTTGTACATCTAGATTTAGAAGACAATGTATAGAATGTATAGATCTACTAGACTTCATCCAATTCCAAGAATAGGTTTGTACATCTAGATTTAGAAGACAATGTATAGAATGTATAGATCTACTAGACTTCATCCAATTCCAAGAATAGGTTTGTACATCTAGATTTAGAAGACAATGTATAGAATGTATAGATCTACTAGACTTCATCCAATTTCAAGAATAGGTTTGTTGATTATCATGAACAAATAATAACAAGACTCTTGATATAAATTGTAAGACATGAAATCAGCTGTTTAATCTAACGCCATCTTGGTTGACAACAACAGTTACAAGGGATGTTACTCCCAAACCCCGATTGGTGCAACCTATATAAAACACACATCAACATCCTTCCCTTTCTATAGCTAACAAAACACATATCAGATATATTTGCAATTAAAATAACAAACATTAATAACTCATCTTATTTTATGAATATTATAACAACTAAAAAATAACAATCAATTTCAAAGTGAGAGTGTGTCACATATAGAATAAATATTTCAACATGAATATTAATATTGTCATAAAAATTCTTGGTACATATCATAATCCCTATGCCACACAGGTCTATTTGTTTCTCGAGTGCTAATTCTTGCTGGCTTATTTCTATCACAATTATTGTCTGGTACATGAGAAACTACTTCAGACTGTGATGCATGCTGAGAACAGTTATCAGAGAAATCTGGCCTTTCATTATCATCATTATCATCCAAGACATTCCCATCATAGACATCAGTGTCAGTGTCTTTCAAAATAGTTTTCCTTGGCCTAATATGAAATCTGTTGCGTATGTATAGTCCTCCATTATCTCCCTTGATCTTATAAGATCTTGGAGATAGTTGTTCCCTGATCATTCCAGGATACCATCCTGTTTGACCTGGGTTTTGGTAATAAATAGTTTGCCCTAGATGGAGTTTTGGTAAATCCCGAGCTTGCTTATCATATTGTCTTTTTACTTGTTGTTTGTAATTCTCTTTCTTCTCAGCTACACCATGTTCATTTAAACACTTTGAAGTGCTGGGAATCAATGTCCGAGGACTTCTTTTGAGACACATTTCAGCTGGGCTAAATCTGGTACATTGCCGAGATGTATTTCTGAGTTCTAGTAAAGCTTCATATGGATCATCACCATTGTGTTTAGTTTTCAGTATTAAATTCTTCATTATTTTTACAGCAGCTTCCGCCTTCCCATTTGTTCTCGGATAACCAGGATCTGATCTGATGAGTTTGATGTTCCATCGCCTAGTGAATCTCAAAAACTCATTTGAACTAAATTGTGGACCGCCATCTGTTATTAACATTTTTGGAGCACCAAAACGAGCAAATTGTCCTTTCAATTTTCTAATCACATCTTGTGATGTTGTTGTTGAAAGATAATCATACTCAATAAAATTAGAGTAATAGTCAACAGTAATTAGATACTGTCTTCCATCCACTTCCATCAGGTCAGCTCCAACTTTTTCCCATGGTACATTTCCTTCATCATGTTGTATAAGTGTTTCTCTCTGGTTCATAGGTTTTCTTTCTTGACAAGCAGTGCATGTCTCTGCCATCTGCTTTATTTCATCAGCCATGCCTGGCCAGAACATCGTCTGTCGGGCCCTCCTCATCATTCCATCATATGCAATGTGTGCTGTGTGCAGGTTTTTTTTTTAAAATGATATTTATGTATTTGTTTCAAATATAGATTTTAGCTATTTAACCAAAATAGTTTAATTTTAAAGGAGAAGACAAACATTAAAAATAGGTCTGTACATCTAGATTTAGAAGACAATGTATAGAATGTATAGATCTACTAGACTTCATCAAACTCCAAGAATAGGTTTGTACATCTAGATTTAGAAGACAATGTATAGAATGTATAGATCTACTAGACTGCATCTAATTCCAAGAATAGGTCTGTACATTTAGATTTAGAAGACAATGTATAGAATGTATAGATCTACTAGACTTCACCAAACTCCAAGAATAGGTCTGTACATCAATAGTGTCCTTTTTAATTTTTATAGTTCAGTGCTGAGTATTTTGTAGTTTCCGCTATTTATAACTTTCTGCTAGTTTTAGCCTTTTCTGTTATTTGTGTTTTACTCGTAGTGGATGTTCTTTCCTATTTTTTGTCCCTGGTTAGTTCTGCTTATTTTTGTCTTTGGCATTAGTGTTGGATTAGTTGTTATTTTTAAATATCAGTTTATGTGCAGGTCTTTAAATGGTATAGAGCCCCCATATGAGTTTAGAATAGAAATAACTTTTTATCTTCCTTTTTGTATTGTTGTAGATTTAAATTTTAAGATTCTCTTTTTAATGCTGTTTAATTTGGTATATAATGTTGTGTAGTCCGTGTCTTTAGTAATTTGCTAGATTTTATTGTTGTGTACGGCTAGGTACAAATTAGGGAAATCGGTAGCCCAGTTTAATTTTAGATTATAATTAGCGTGACGTCATGCTCTCTGATATGTTCGCGCTGACCAGTTATGGCTAGCTCCGGAACCACGTTGAGCTCTCTTTTGTCTTGACCAGTGTTCAGTGCTGACAGTGGTGCCTGTATAAAGTTATTTTTGTGTAGTGTAATTTCAGCTGGGACCGCCTGTAAGTTGGAAAATGTTTTTATTTTTGCTTTCTTTCGTTTGTATTTGTATTGATTGTTTCTGCATCTATTGCTATAGTCTAGATGCAGACTGATTAGTGTAGTGGCATCACTGGCTAGTTAATTAGCCATGATTACCTCTGATGGAACAGGAAGTTCTGTAAACATGGGTAGCGTCACCCCCTTGCGCCATCCTTAATGTTTTTTGCTTTCCTATACTATGTCTATGTGTAAATATTTTATTTTTTTATGTTTCCTATGTATTTTTATGAATATTTTATCGTTATGATAACCACTCTATTTAAGTTGGCATGTTGTCCTACTTTTTAATGTAAAAGATGGCTGCGGCCTAAGCTGTCATGGCGGCTTGTTTAGTCTTATCTACTATTATCTAGATCTAGCTTATGTTTATTGTGGTCTAGACTGACCTGTGTTGGTTGTGGCTGGGACTTTAATAACTCAGTTATTGCTTTTATTATCTACATGTAGGTAATTAAAATTACCTCATGCTTGTATTGTGACTATGCACTAACTAGGTCTAGACCAGTCCAGTCTAATATACGTGTTATAGTCCATTATTATTTTATTTTTTGAATATTGTCTTATGTTTGTTTATATTTGTAATTGCAGGCTATAATTCCTGCCTTACGGCCTAACTGTCTGCCGCAGTTATTACTGCCTAACTGCCATTATTTCAACTGCCTAACTGCCATTATTTCGGCTGCCTAACTGCCATTATTTCGGCTGCCTAACTGCCATTATTTCGGCTGCCTAACTGTCTGTTGTCGTTCAGCTTTGCTGCTGCTAGTAGTTTACTGTTTAGTGTTGGGGTAATTTAGGTTATTTGGTGGTCGGTTTAGTTAGTAATAGTTGTAGATTTAGCAACATAGATCCAGAGGCGGCAGAGGGTTTTGGTTAGTGGAGTTGTTAAGTTCAGTTAAGTAGGGTTGATTAATTATTTAGTAGTGCGTATATATAGTTTTGTTTATTTCTAAGTTTATTTTCATTTTCGTATGCACCTATATTTTTATTGCATTGTAAGTTGGTTGTAAATAAAGTGTATATAAGTTCCTTTTAAAAATTCAGTTTATTTTATTTTTAGTTAGCTAGTTTAGTTTAGTTTAGTTTGATTGTGCTGTCTGGTTGCTTAGGCGACTCTAGCCCCTTGGTCGTAGACCGTGTTATATTATTACAATACACTAACAATACTGATGTTTAAAAGTTACACTCCATTTTTATTAACGTGAAAACAAGGAGAGAACAACCAGCAGAGACTAATACACAGTGAATACACACTACTGACACACTTAAGAGTAAACCGTGAACACGTGAACATACTGACAGTAGAACAAGGGAGACTACATGAAAACAAACAAACACACACACAACAGACATAAACATAAATACACATATAAATGTAACATCCTCCGGTGTTTGAGGTTAGTCATATACATAGTCACTAGTTCTTGTGGATTTGACCACTCGGCCTGACCTAGTTGTATACGTTGTCGATCTGTGAGACCCATCTTCTATATGGCTCTCAGGTCTCTGAGCATTAGGCCTACTTTCATCTGTGCTGGGTGCATCCACAGGTGCGGGGTTGTCAGGCTCGGTCGTACCTGTTGGTGTAGGCGCATTCGTTTCAGCAGGCAGTGGGATTCTTCGTAAGTGAAGTCTATTTCGGCGATAAACTCCTCCGCCCGATTCAACTTCATACGACCGTTGTTGTAACTGACGAGTTATAACTCCCTTTTGCCAACGCTCATGGCCACGCGACCTTGACTTTAGTCTCACCTCTTCACCCTTAGCAAGGGGAGGTAAATCTTTAGCGTGGGAGTTGTAGTAAATCGCTGATCTCCTCTGGTTTTCTTTCAGCGCTTTTCTATGTTTCTGAGTATCCAGAACTTGAGGTTTCAGCAGGCTTTTAGCTATAGGCAGCAAGGTTCTGATTCTTCTGTTAAAGAATGCCTGTGATGGGCTAGTACCAGTTTTATTCGGGGTGCTTCTATGATTTAGTAAAGCCATGAACTGATCTTTATTTTTAAGAAATAATGTCTTTACAGTCTTCACGGCTGATTCAGCTTTTCCATTTGATCTGGGATAGTGGGGACTGCTTGTCAAATGGTTGAAACTCCAATCGTTGGCGAATTTTGCGAAGCTGTCCGAAGATAGCTGAGGTCCATTGTCAGAGACCACTGTGGATGGGATGCCATATCTAGCGAAATGGGCTTTAAGTTTTCTTATGACAGTTTCTGAACTAGTGTTCTCTAGACGATCAACTTCGCAGAAGTTACTGTAGTAGTCCACACACACAAGATAGTCTTTGCCGTCAAGTGTGAATAGATCAACACCAACCCTTTCCCAGGGGTGTGTGGGAACTTCATGATTCATTAAAGTCTCTTTCTGTTGATTGGGTTGAAAAGCTTGACATATTTCACAAGTTGAAATATAATGCTTTATGTCACCGGTCATTCCTGGCCAGAATAAACTCTCACGAGCTCTTTTTAGACATCCTTCAATGCCTGAGTGTGTAGAATGAACTTCTCTTTTCATTTCTAATCGTAGTGACTTGGGCACTACTACTCTTTCACCTTTGAATATAAGCCCCTCTTGAACTGACATTTCGTCTCTGAAATTATAATAAGGCGTTAGCTGATATGGTAGAAGATGCTTGCCTTCTGGCCAACCTTGATTAATTGTGATTAGAAGTTTTTGAAGCGTCCTATCTTTCTCGGTTTCTTCCTTTAGTTTCTGTAGTCTTTCTTCCCCAATTGCTAGAAAACTGGCCATATTTATGAGCTCAAACTCCCCTTGACTGTTTGCTGATGACTTGATATGAGCTCTTGAAAGTGCATCGGCAAGATACATTTCTTTTCCCTTTTTATAAATTACAGTTATGTCATAGTTTTGTATGCGCAACATCATTCCCTGCAATCTTCGAGGAGCAGCTGAGAGAGGTTTAGCCATTATTGCTTCAAGAGGTTTGTGGTCACTTTCAATGGTTATATGTCGACCAAACGTGTATTGGTGGAACTTATCCAGTGCAAATACAATTGCTAGTATTTCTTTCTCGATCTGTGCGTATCTAGTTTCAGTATCAGTCAAAGATCGACTTGCGTAAGCTATGGGCTTACTTTCCTGCATTAGGACAGCGCCAAGACCATTTTGGCTGGAATCACACTGTATGGTCAATTCTTTAAGTGGATTGTAGAATGCTAGCACAGGAGCTTGAGTCACCATAGATTGTATGTCACAGAATGCACTGTCTTGTTTTCTCGACCATGACCAAGGGATATCTGTATGAAGTAGCTGCCGAATTGGTTCAATGACGTCGGATAGTTTGGGTAGGAATTTAGCAAGATAGTTCACAAACCCACAAAAGCGCCGAACTTCCTCAACGTTTGTTGGTTTGTTCATTTCTTTAACAGCCTTTACCTTTTCAGGATCAATCTTTAAACCATCACTTGTAATTAGATGTCCCAGAAATGTAATTTCTTTCATTTTAATCTCAGCTTTTTCTTTGTTCAGTTTAATTCCCACAGAGCGACATCTCTCAAATAATGCTGTAATATCCTTGTCATGGTCATGGGAAGCTGTTTCCCATGTGTCTCCGGAACCATAAACTATAATATCATCAGCTACACCAATCACACCTTCAAGACCTTCAAGAGCAGCATTTAAATGTTTCTGAAACAGTTCTGAGCTCACAGATGTTCCAAATGGTAATCTTCTCCACTTGTAACGTCCAAAGGGTGTCTGAAAAGTTGTTAGCAAACTCGATGCTTCATCCAGATGCACATGCCAATATGCATTTGCAAGGTCCAGTTTTGAAAACACTTTTGCATTCGATAATCTAGGAAGCAAGTCTTCCATTACTGGAAGGGGAAAACGTTCTCTTTTAAGTGCCTTGTTGAGAGGACGAGGATCTAAACAGATACGGAGTTTTCCAGATTTTTTAGTTGCAATCACCATTCGACTGACCCAGTCAGTAGGTTTATCAACAGGCTCAATGATTCCTTTTTCTGTTAGCAGTTCTAACTCAAACTGTCTTTTAGCCTGCATAGCTAAAGGTACACGACCAGATGGACATGTAACTGGTGTTATGTCATGATTCACTTCTAAGTGTACAACACCAGGTAATTCACCCTGCTGATCATCAAATACATCAGAGAACTGTTCAAATATTTTTGTCGATAACCTTGGTAGAGGCTTATCAACACTTTCAACCTTGTCAACACTTTCAAAAGTATGATAGTTAATTGTAATTAGTCCCATTTTTTCTGACGTTTTCTTCCCTAACAGGGGAGTTAAGTCATCTCTCACAACCACGAAATCAACACGATATCTCTTGTTGGTCCTTGGATTTTGTACTACGATTTGTACCTTTCCAATAGGTATGAGTGTGCTACCGTCATACACACGTAGCTTGCTTTGAGTGGGACAGATTTGTGCAGATTTAATAAGCTTCTTAGGGATGACATTAACGCTGGCACCCGAGTCAATCTGACACACAATCTTCTCACCAGCTATGATCATTTCAGCTTTTATGATTTTATTGTTTAGTCCACCTTGTACAGCAAGCACAGCCTCATCATTAGAAGATAACGAATAACAATCATCACTGTCTTCATGTACATATTGCAGTTTCTTTTGGTTGCATTGAATGCCGAAATGATTTTTTTGTTTACAGTTATTACATATTTTACCCCACGCAGGACACAGTTCCTTTTTGAACGGGTGGTTTTGTCCACAAAATTTACATTTGCGCTGTTTATGAGCAGCATTTTGTTGTAGAATGTTTTTGCGAGACGAGACAGCGAACGCCTCATCCTGAGGTGGTGAGGCATCAGATGTAGGCCTACCTGTCTCTAGTACCTGTAGTTGCAAGTCAGCAGCTTCATTAGCCTTGCAGATTTCTATACAAGTCTTGAGTGTTAGTTTATGTTCTTGTAAGAGTCATTTCTTTGTCTTTGTGTCTCTGATGCCAACTACCATTCGGTCTCTTATTAATGACTCTTCGAGATGGTCACAAAAATTGCAGGTTTTAGCGAGTGTGCGTAGAGCTAGTAAGTAATCCTCTACGGTTTCTTGTGGCTTCTGCTGTCTGTTGTTGAAAACATATCTTTCATAAGTTTCATTTTTTAAACCAATGAAGTGCTCATCAAATGCACATATTATGTCTTGAACATTATGCTTTGGTTTAAAGGTGATACTGTTGTATACTGCCAACGCCGCTGGGCCGATAGTGTGCAAGAACAGTGCTTTGGCATACTCTTCATCTATATCGTTTATTCTCTCGATAGTGCAGTAGTTCAGCCACATTTGCTTGAAAAGCTTCCATTCCTCACACCCTTTCTTCACATTTAAAGGAGGTGGAGGGTTAATTCTTGGTTTAAAGTTAGTTTTACTTACAGTTTTCATTTTAGAACTTTTAGAAAGCTGCCACCATGTTATATTATTACAATACACTAACAATACTGATGTTTAAAAGTTACACTCCATTTTTATTAACGTGAAAACAAGGAGAGAACAACCAGCAGAGACTAATACACAGTGAATACACACTACTGACACACTTAAGAGTAAACCGTGAACACGTGAACATACTGACAGTAGAACAAGGGAGACTACATGAAAACAAACAAACACACACACAACAGACATAAACATAAATACACATATAAATGTAACAGACCGAGGTGCACAGATTGGGCCCACCCAGTAGAGCTACCACCTGCCTACTGTTATAGATAAAGAAATGTTGAGCAGCAGATAACCAAAAAGGGCCTCACTCAGTAGCGCCACCCTGACCTGCTCACATTTAGAAGACAATGTATAGAATGTATAGATCTACTAGACTTCATCCAATTCCAAGAATAGGTCTGTACATCTAGATTTAGAAGACAATGGACTAAACGTTTCTGAACATTATTTTATTGAACTCTTGAATGAAGAATGCAAACACGCGGAATACCCGAAGATAAATATTTTCTCGTGCTCTAGCCAAATTTTAATTATTTTTTTTTTTTTTACTTAGAAAATTTCTGTCAAGCTTGAGTTTCCCAGTGTGGCCAAGCATCAGCAAGTAATTCTTTTTCCAAAGATATACAGTAAGTGTCAAATTTCTAGGAAAACCATAAGAACCATTTTCGAGATCCGTGTCCAGTTGTAACTTTGCTCTGTTATTCATTGTCCTTAACAAAATATGAATAAAAAAAACAATTATTTAATTAAGTAGTGGTAATTAATTTATTTGGTTTGATATATAAAAAGGGAATTATTCTTACAGCATTGCGATATATGGCTGTAAAAGCAGTGAGATTCATAACAAACGAATGTTCACATTTGACTGGATTAACACCTTAGGTGAAATCGCTAAATTTAGAAAGCTTTCAGGACAGAAGACTCAAAAGTAAAGTAGCAATCATACTTAAAACACTGAACCATAATCTTCAAATACAAAAACAAAATTTAATAATATACTCAGAAAGACACAAAGATAAAGGCACATTCCTCGTCTCATATGCTAGGACAAATTTGTATAAATACTCCTTCTTCCCTAGGGCTATTAGAGAATGGAATGGGTTGCCTGAGCAAGCCAGGAAAACTAGTGACTTGGCAGAATTTAAGTCATTGGTTAATATGCATGACTGAATGCATGACGCATAGGACGTAATCATCTTCTTTTTTGAAGTAACGTCTATATTATATAAGATAAGATAAATGTACGGTTCTCTCCCTAATATAACATATGTGCATTTCTAAGTAATGTTTATATTTTGCTTGTCACAGATTCTTTAGTACAGGATAGCATTGTAGTTGTTGAGACAGTTTTTGTTCATTATACACAGAAGAAGGAGAGTTCTGATGTCCAGTTCAGTTTTTCAAGGAAGAATTTCTAAACTGGAATATTCAGAAGAGTCAATGTTTCCAAGCATCACACATTTGTCGATAAACTATTGCTGAGCCCGGCCATCTGCAGCCTCATAGAGATGTCCAGTGTTGAAGTATGTCCCCTACAGTGGATGATGTATTCTTTTTTTTCTAATTCAGAATTTGCAAAGAATTACATCGCCAGAAAACACAAGACAAACATAGAAACTGTTATGCACCTACAAAGAGCAAAGCCAACATTTTACAGTAATTGTTTTTTTGCGGCCCCCGAAAGGGGAAAAGACGCTATTAGTTTTGTGCGAAATGTCTGTCCGTCTGTCCGTCCGTCCCGTTCAGATCTCGTAAACTAGAAAAGATATTGAAAATCCGACATCACAATATTTTAGACCATTCAAAGTTCTGATGCAACGGCTACTTTTTTTTTCTTTCTGAAAGCGAAAAATCTAATTTTTAAAATCAGTTATGCAAGCAGTTTTTTAAAGAGAAAAAGCTAATTAGTATGCATTATAAGTTAGACCTAATTTAAAACGAATAGTAATCTTGTAAACCGCATTTTGCTAAATTTTTATTTTATTACGGAGATAATTATTTTTTTTTTTTTTTTAAGAGATTTAGCCTTTTCAAAACAATTACATCAATTATAAGACGTCAGTTAAGCCAGGGGAGGAGCGGTGGCTGAGCGGTAAAGCGCTTGGCTTCCAAACTGGTGGTACCTGGTTCGAATCCTGGTGAAGACTGGGATTTTCAACTTTAGAATCTTTGGGCCCCCTCTGAGTCCACTCAGCTCTAATGGGTACCTGACATTAGTTGGGGAAAGAATAATGCGGTTGGTCGTTGTGCTGGCTACATGACACCCTCGTTAACCGTAGGCCACAAAAACAGATAAACTTTACATCATCTGCCCTATAGGGCATAAGGTCTGAAAGGGGAACTAGTTAGGCCAGGTTTACATCTAACTTTACATTTACTTTCACCTATCCTTTCATCTGCGGGACCGTTGGGGCACTACACAAGATCTGTTAACCTTCTTTCTCCATTCTTATCTCTTATTTGTCTTTGATATAATTTCATTCGGATGTTCTTTCTGAGAATATTGAAGCCTGCCTGGGTGGACCACTTCGGGGGCCGATTTTGAGTTTGTGTTTTCACACAAACTATCTTTTGTAACCTTGTTTATTTTTATTTTCAAGTCACAACTTCAAAAGAACCTGGAAACATGAATCTGGAACAAGGAAACTGCATGGACGCTGATCTCAAAAACGACTCTAATTTAGCAGTTGGTGTATATCGCTGAGAAAAAAATTACTAGCTCGTTGTCCACACAGAAAAAAAAAAACTCTAGTTTGATCGTTATAATTTTTCAAAGTATTTAAAAACAAAGTTTCTATCGTAGACTTATTTACACTATATCTAGGCTGGACATGGGGATTTTTTAACACTAAAAATGTGAAATTTTTTTTGAAAGTTGGATCAAGGAGTTGTTTAGTAAAGTAGTTAAAAGAAGTAAAGTTGTTTTTGTTTTTTTTCAACCCTAACCTATGTAACATATAATTTAATTTTTAGATCTAGAACATCAAAAATAAGAGTACCCTTGTGTCATAATTAGATTTTGCAATTTTTAGATACATAATCTAGAAAGATCTAGGTAATCAATCTATTTAAATGTACATAAGGAAATGGCTTTTGTTTCACATATTTGTGCGAATATCCGAGAAACGATTTTGCATTATTTCTTAACTTTGAAAACTAAAGATCATTACTTTTCTAAGACAGAAAAGATTGATTGGGGCGACTCCCCTTAGAGCCTGAAAAAAAAGTTTACGTACATAAAAATCTAAATTTGTATAGGTCTGTGAATCGATCAGTCGCGGATAAGAATTTATTTCCGGCTTCCAGTCTAGATATTATATATATAAGTCTATGCTTTCTATAGAATTAGATCTAGATCTAACACAGGTTTTGAAAGGAGTTTCGTTTTGGGTATTTCCGAATGTAAGGATATATTGCATAGACTTATATATACTATATTTAGGCTGGACATGGAGATTTTTTAACACTACAAAAAATGTGAAAATGTTTTAAAGGGTTCAAACAAGGCGTTGTTTTGTAAAGTAGTTATAAGAAGTAAATATGTTGTGTTTTTTTTCAACCCTAACCTATGTAACATAATTTAATTTTTAGATCTAGATCTAGTAATTGAACATCAAAAATAAGAGTACTCTCGTCTCATAATGATTATTTTGCAATTTTTAGATACATTATCTATAAAGATCTACGTAATCAATCTATTTAAATGTACATAAAATGATTAAAATCAACAAACATGAATTTTTTCGATCTAGGATTTTTGAAACATTATCTCAATGGAAACTAACAGGAAATGGCTTTGTTTCATATATTAGCGTATCAGTGATTAATAGCCCATTCTAAAGAAAATACGAGAAATGATTTTACATTATTTCTAAACTTTGAAAAATAAAGATCATTACTTTTCAAAGACAGAAAAGATTGATTGGGTCGACTTCCATTAGAGCTTGAAAAAGAGTTTAAGTACATAAAAATCTCTATATATAGGTCTGGGAATCGATCAATCTGGTTTCCAGTCTACTAGGCCTATAATATATAAGTCTATACTTTATTGATTCAAGAATTTTATAAATTAATGTTCAGAAAAATTCTGCGCATCGTCTTCTAAAAACAAAGGGATGCACGTCTTTTGAAGTAGTGTCCGATGAAACGTCAAGCAATGACCACTAGGTCTTTGAATACTGTGAGTTAAAGACTGCGCCCCTGCTTGCTGGGAGGTTATCGTTGTGCATGATCGCTTTCTAATGGTACAATAATAACAATAATTCTCATGTAATCAAACATTTGTATACCTATAAAATTATTTTATGATGTATATGCAACTCGAGTAATAGACGTAAATTTTTTAATATATTTTTTTTTACAATTATTTTTTTTTGGTCCATTATGTTAAATACTATTATTTCATTCATAAAAAGAAAAAAAAAAGATTTAGGCACCCAGGGGCATTTTCCTGTGGCATAATCCTTATCGACGTCTTGTGAAGTCACAGCTACCAGCCGAGATCCTAGAGCACACACACACACACTATCCGAAACAAACAAAAGCAGTGAGGCGACGAGGCAGTAAACGCCCCACCCATTCCACCTTTTCTTAGGGCCC
The DNA here is from genome assembly GCA_036873155.1 of Biomphalaria sudanica. Classification (NCBI taxonomy): domain Eukaryota; kingdom Metazoa; phylum Mollusca; class Gastropoda; family Planorbidae; genus Biomphalaria; species Biomphalaria sudanica. The sequence goes on along the minus strand of JAZGLO010005707.1, from coordinate 1,548,513 downwards.
CCCCTTCTCCCTACATCTCCCCCTGCCACCAGCCATATAAACAGAGGGAACTTACTTCTGCCCAGACCACATGGACCATTTAACAGGCGCCCCAAACCCCCCTCTGAGCCTCCGACGCCAGCGAGACAATCCAATACTTATTAATGGATGATGAATGGGAGAAATAAGGGAGATTAATCTCCATGTAAGGGAATTTGGCGCCCCGGGAGGGAAAGGGGAGGGGTAAAAAAAAATAAACATTCTAATTCTCAACTTTTCTATTGATTGTTCATATTTAGCCTGTGTCCGTAGTACATTCTGATAACTCTTTTTATATTCTGCTTTCTTTATGAAGTGCTTTATCTTGATATCCTTTAAGAGAGGCTTGTGTTAACATCAGAGAAAGGACTACCCTATAAGGTTATTGAGTAACACAAGTTACAGTTCTCACTCTACCACTCTTTATAAATGTATTATTATTATTTTCTTTTTGAGAGGATGTTGTTTTTTTGTTGACTTAATGATAGATATCGCGTCTTGAAAAGTGGACTAGATGTCATAAACAGAACTTCCATGAATACAAACGCAACTATTGAGGTTGCATGACCAGGTATCCCCTTTGGGAAATTGTTTTAGAATTTTAAAAAGTCAATGTTCCCTAGCATCTCCCAGTCATCGATCATCTGCATCAGGGCCGCCGCGAGGGTTGTGGCCGCCTGCGTGCGAAATTAAAAATGCCGCCCGCCCCCTTTTTTTTTCCTTTAAAAAAAAATTCCATCAAGACTGAGCTGTTCTAAAAGTGCCCTTTGATTTAAATCTATTTTTTTGTAAACCATTCCATTGTTTCCTTTCATATTCGCATCGTTGTCTTATCCCTCAAGTACAACTATGATCCATGCACTAGGAACAATTTCGGATATACATGCCTACAGAAATCTAACATCTTGGTTCTTTGTGATAAACATTAAAAACTTATCTCGTCCTGACTACTTGCTAATGCTCCTGTATTTGCAACGATTATAATTGATGAGCTGCGGCAGGTATGTTACAATGAACAGCGGAAATAATCATGATCTATATACAATATCTCGATAACTTTGCTCAACAGTGTTATATGGTCTGGACGTGGGTATGTTAACTTGTTTTTTATTGTACTTTAAAGCACAATCCACACAAAAATCTCGAAATACAAAAACCAATGACAGTGGAACTTTTTCAACGTTCCGTAAACTTTCATAATAATTATCACGTTTGTATTTTAGAGAGATGTGAATTGTATCCACAATCATCTGACATACACAAATTCAGAGTTGCCTAAAAATGTATCCAACAAATGAAGCAACTCAGTGCTGAATATTTTTCTTGAGTTTAAAACAAAGTAAATAATCCAAAGCACAAGTCAACAATGACTTGAAATAAAACATAGTACGACAGTGTTCCTCACATTCCCGGGTGACGACTCCCTAGATAACAACATTTTCGTTCGAGCCCCATTTAGAAGCTGGAGCCCTGAGGAGCAATGTAAGCTTAGACAGAGAAGTCTGTGATTTTGCATGTTTGTTGTTGTTGTTTTTTTTAGAATGTAATAAAAAAGAAAAGAAACTTAGTCACAGTTTTTAGGTTTTATTATTAGCCTATTTTAATTGAACACTGCTGTGTATAGAATCCAAATTGACGTCATGAAAGCTCACTATTTTTTTTAAGCGTTGTAAAAAAAGTTCTTTCTGGAAGTAGAGTTGAAGTTACAGCAGGTTTCCGGTCAAGTCTGGGGTCTGAACATTTTTTCGCCCCCCCTCCCCCCCCCCCATCCAGTTTTTGGTTGGTTTGTTGGCTTGTAGCTCAAGACAGCTAGTACAACTGAACCGATGTAAGCGTTTTTTACTAACTAAACTTGAAATAACTTGAACAAAGTATTTGTGAACAAAAACTCAATACAATTGTTATTATTTACGATTTAACTTGAGATGAAATATAGATCTAATAGTTATGAAATAAACTGATATTTAAACAAAATCTAGCTCACAGCAAAAATAAAGTCCTTACTCTTTCATAACCACCAATCAATCACTTAAACTCTTCTTACCGCCGTCTAGGAAACACACACACTCCATAACACCCCTTTTTGTCAGGACGTTGCGCCCTCCCCCCACCTCACCAGTAAATATATCTTTCAAATTGACTTTTTAATTACCAGTAATAGATCTACTTACAGTGCGGACTACTCGACTTAAAACAAATATTACAAACAACCCACGAAAATTCAAGGCCAGAAATGAGCAGGCGCCTATGGAAAAAACCCATGGGAATTCCTCGAACGCTGCTCTATTTTTGTTTGTTTCTAGTTTCCGAAATAATTTCTCATGTACGAATATCGCTTATATTTTCAATGGTAATGGAATAATTAGAATTTATATAAAATATTTAAACTTTTTTTTTTATTTACCTAATTTTTTTAAAAGTAACCTTGGAAAAATGATTTGGCCGCCCCCTAAAGTCGGCCACCTGCGTGCAATGCACACATTGCACAATAGGTAGCGGCGGCCCTGATCTGCATCATCACAGAGATGTCCAGTGTTAAAGTTTGGGCTCGTTATTTTTTAAAATTCGTATTTACAAAGTATTGCGGTGCCAGAAAACAAATGACAAATACAGAAAGTGCAAGGTCATTCGAAGAGCATGAAAATTATTGAGTACTGGGTGATCGGAGGCCTTCGGTAAAGTGAAATTGGCGACCCCCAAATAAAATAGAAAAAATAAAAAGACCAAAAAATATAATAACGCAATAAATTAGATTAAAACAAATGCAATTACTTCATCTATCGCGTTTCCCTTAGCGTTCCATGTGGCATATTGAATCATAATTGAGTCACAGAGCTAGGCTAATATGCTAGTCATAAAGTTCTGCAATGTTTGAGATTTGATCCGAATTTCGCATATTTTTTTCCCTTAAAATTGAAGTCCTTGTGAGGTCCTAACCAATCGGAGGCCTTAGGCGGCTGCCTAGTTTGCCATGCATAAGGCCAACAATGAATTTAGCTTGTCCATTGGTTCAGTTATAATTCAATCCAAATATATATTCCCACTTTAGGCAGTTAATCTTAATATATCAGAAAAGGTTTCATACAAGGCACCTCTATTAATGCGACGGCCCACATGTGCAGTCTTGAGCTTGCATTTTAGATCAGAGGTATGCTCATCCATATTAGCGACTCTCAACCTGTAGTTTGCGGCCATTTGAAATAGTCTGATGGTGACAAGCCATACGGAGTTGCTTCTTAAAATTGCACACAATTTTGAGTCTGAGGCCAGCGGCCAAGAGAGGGTCAAGGAAATGAAGGACTCGTTTAAATCTCAGCTTCAAGAGGACTTCATCTCGAGCCAACACATTCATGAAAAAGATTTTTTTTGGCATAATGCACAGTAAATTCTGGAAACCATGTCATAGCCGAAGCGTAAACCGAAGAAATTAGCAACACTGACAAACACATACAATTACATAGGCCCAAACACTCATACCCACATACATAATTACAAACAAACATACACACGCACGCATGCATACACACAATTTCACATATTGCTTCAATATTTCAACATACATTAAAGTTTGTAACAGAAAAAAAAAGTTCCCTATAAAATAGACCAAATGCTTGTTGCTTCTTCCCAGTCACGCCTGAGTAATTAATGACTTCTATTGGCGATGCTGAAAACGTCGGCGCTCTACAACAGACTTGAAATAAAACGTGAATTCAAATTATCCTTATCTAATGATAGTGGGTTGTGAGGCTGTGACTTATCTACCTAACAGAGGGGTGTGAGCTCGGGTTCAATTCAAATTTGTCTCGAGCTGTGTTTGCTGAGAAAAGGGCAGGACGGAAACCTCCTCCACCACTTGTAGAGACAACAACAAAATATTGAACCAAGTTTGACATCAGACAAGGGCGTGTTGACAACTGATCTCGAGACATCTTCCTGACGCTGAACATTCCAAAGAATATTCTCATGACCTGCCTGAGAGAGGTGCTGCTGTATCTCCTGTCTTATTAATGCCTGAGAGAGGTGCTGCTTTATCTCCTGTCTCATTAATGCCTGAGAGAGATGCTGCTGTATCTCCTGTCTTATTAATGTCTGAGAGAAGTGCTGCTGTATCTCCTGTCTTATTAATGCCTGAGAGAGGTGCTGCTGTATCTCCTGTCTTATTAATGCCTGAGAGAGGTGCTGCTGTATCTCCTGTCTTATTAATGTCTGAGAGAGGTGCTTCTGTATCTCCTGTCTTATTAATGTTCTCTTTGAACTCTCTTGACGAACTACAATAAACTTTCTCTTTGTAAGAAATCTGGACCCTGTCAATGCAATGGAATTTGAAACAAACTTTATATAGCAATACCACAGAGAAATCTTAAATTAGGTTTTGTAAAAAAAAAATCGTGTATTAAAATATATTTTCGCAAACTATATTGTTTAAAAATTACATGAATTTGAACCAAAAAAAAAAAAAAAAAACAACTTTTGGCCCTATAATTAAGAATTTCCATTATATGGACTATACAGGCACGATATATATATATATAATATATGTATTGTGTATTCTAGATGTATATCTAGTGACATGAAATCCAAGCGTTACGAATGTGGCATGGCATGTCAAAAATTTCAGAAGTTTTCAATCAACGCGATTACACTTTAGAAAATTAATACATTTTAATGTCTTACTCTTGAATGGAATACATCAACAACAATACTGCAGTTAAGAGACACAATATTGGAGATTTTCACGAAAAACTAAACAATGTCACAGTTGGCAACAAAACGTTTAAAAATACTTTTTTTTATAAACGCTTATATAAAGGGAAACAACTGTGCATTTATAGACATATATGTTAACACAATAACATTTATTTCCCATAATATCTAAACAAATAATTAATTGTCAGCCAATAATTAATTGACTAATTGGTTATTTGTTTTATTCGTGTTTTGTTAGGTACAATAAATAACTGTAACGTTTCAACATGAACCAAGAATGGGTGTGGGAGAAATAACGTGAACAAAAATGTGGCGTGTATAATTATTTAACGGGACAAAACCCCACATATTTAGCCCTATGTATTAATACTGAAAGATATTTTTTCCCTAATTGTTAAAGTTTTTTGATTCATGTTTTATTAGGTACGATAAATAATTGTTCAAAGTTTTCACTTGACCTGAGAATGGGGGAGGGACAAATAACGTGTAGAAAATTAGAGCTATTACTTCCTCCATATTGAAATTATCTTGATCTGCAAACGTAAAATCTTAGAAAATTTGATACTGCAGTGCTAAAAAGTGCTAAAAAATGCTTAAAAATTCTTATATAGCTTAAAAAACAAAACTGGTTAACACGTGTTTTACTTTGTGCATTGGATATCCCAAATACCCAAGAAAAATTTGCTTGTTATAGTTTTTTACACTATGTTTGAAAATTCACTAGCAATGTTTTAAGTTCATTCTAGTTGATGTCCACGCTCCTTAAAGCGTCAGTGAAGATACGTGGCCATGTTATTTGGGGTCCGCCATGTTTTTTAAAGTCAGAATTTCATGAAATCTGGAACGCCAGGAACATGCATGGACAGCTTATCTCAAAAATGGCTCTAGCGAATTTTATAGAAATTTAACAGTTGTATATCGCTGAGAAAATAATTACTAGCTAATTGGCCACATGGGGCAAACTCAAGTTTGAAAGTTATCATTTTTGAAGTAACAAATTAAATAAATTTAAATTTGGCTTGAGATTTAGATATAGGTCTAGGTCTAGGTCTTAGATCGGTTTGGAAGGGACTATCACGTCCCCGCAAGGATTATTGTTTTCGGGAATTTCTGAATGTAAGGCTTTATTGATTTAAGAGTTTTGTAAATTAGTGTTCAAGAAAATTGTGTGCATCGTCTTTTAAGTCTAGATCTAAATGCTTATCATTGGAATATTACAAAATGTACAAGATCTCTACATTCACTAAACCAGAGAAGGGGAGAAGGGGACGGGGTAAACAATGTTCCATTCTTTTTCAATCTAGCATTCATTCATTTTTAAGAGAAAACCATCGCTCTATATGTTCTATAATGGAAGTATTGTCTTTAAAAAAAAGTATTTATTTATCTTTTTCTTGTTTTCGATTCGGTGTCCATGTCAATGCAGTCTTGGGGGAAGTTTGGTTCTTAAGACAAGTCCATCAGTGGTCTCAAGAGAAGTTCAGTCACGATTTGGCAGAGGCGGTGAATGTTCGTTCATCCAAATTTAGCTCTTACAAAGTTAGGTTGAATGTTTTATAAATAAACTTTTGCGATTTAACAATATTCTTTCAATCAGGGTTAGTTAAGTTTTTCTTTTTTACGGTCAACTTTTTGCTGCTTTTATGGTCAACTGTTTGCTGCTGAACTGCAGACTCTTTTGTGGTCAACTGTTTGCTGCTGAACTGCAGACTCTTGTGGTCAACTGTTTACTGAACTGCAGACTCTTTTGTCTATCCCAAAGAAAATTAAGTAAGTTTAAAGCCTTGCTGGTTTGAAACAAAAATTTTGGCTGCTAAAATTGTGTACTCGCGTTAAATCGTGGTGAAGGTACATTTAGGTTGATTAGTTGGTTTTAAGTCATCGTTGCTACCACGCAGGATATAGAAAATCTTTAGGGAAAAGTAACAGCGGTCGGTCAGTGTGTGATTACCGCACGAAATACTCGTTAACTTGAACACAATAGTGATAGAAGGGGATCTCTTAGACAAAATCTGCGATACAAACCAATGATGAAAGGGGATCTCTTAGACATCATCTGCGATACAAACAAATGATGAAAGGGGATCTCTTAGACATCATCTGCGATACAAACAAATGATGAAAAGGGATCTCTTAGACATCATCTGCGATACAAACAAATGATGAAAGGGGATCTCTTAGACACCATCTGTGATACAAACAAATGATGAAAGGGGATCTCTTAGACACCATCTGCGATACAAACAAATGATGAAAGGGGATCTCTTAGACACCATCTGCGATACAAACAAATGATGAAAGGGGATCTCTTAGACATCATCTGCGATACAAACAAATGATGAAAGGGGATCTCTTAGACATCATCTGCGATACAAACAAATGATGAAAGGGTATCTCTTAGACACCATCTGCGATACAAACAAATGATGAAAGGTGATCTCTTAGACACCATCTGCGATACAAACCAATGATGAAAGGGGATCTCTTAGACATCATCTGCGATACAAACAAATGATGAAAGGGGATCTCTTAGACACCATCTGCGATACAAACAAATGATGAAAGGGGATCTCTTAGACATCATCTGCGATACAAACAAATGATGAAAGGGGATCTCTTAGACACCATCTGCGATACATACAAATGATGAAAGGGGATCTCTTAGACATCATCTGCGATACAAACAAATGATGATAGGGGATCTCTTAGACACCATCTGCGATACAAACCAATGATGAAAGGGGATCTCTTAGACACCATCTGCGATACAAACAAATGATGAAAGGGGATCTCTTAGACACCATCTGCGATACAAACAAATGATAAAAGGGGATCTATTAGACACCATCTGCGATACAAACAAATGATGAAAGGGGATCTCTTAGACATCATCTGCGATACAAACAAATGATGAAAGGGTATCTCTTAGACACCATCTGCGATACAAACAAATGATGAAAGGTGATCTCTTAGACACCATCTGCGATACAAACCAATGATGAAAGGGGATCTCTTAGACATCATCTGCGATACAAACAAATGATGAAAGGGGATCTCTTAGACACCATCTGCGATACAAACAAATGATGAAAGGGGATCTCTTAGACATCATCTGCGATACAAACAAATGATGAAAGGGGATCTCTTAGACACCATCTGCGATACATACAAATGATGAAAGGGGATCTCTTAGACATCATCTGCGATACAAACAAATGATGATAGGGGATCTCTTAGACACCATCTGCGATACAAACCAATGATGAAAGGGGATCTCTTAGACACCATCTGCGATACAAACAAATGATGAAAGGGGATCTCTTAGACACCATCTGCGATACAAACAAATGATAAAAGGGGATCTATTAGACACCATCTGCGATACAAACAAATGATGAAAGGGGATCTCTTAGACATCATCTGAAATACAAACAAATGATGAAAGGGGATCTCTTAGACACCATCTGCGATACAAACAAATGATGAAAGGGGATCTCTTAGACACCATCTGCGATACAAACCAATGATGAAAGGGGATCTCTTAGACACCATCTGCGATACAAACAAATGATGAAAGGGGATCTCTTAGACATCATCTGAAATACAAACAAATGATGAAAGGGGATCTCTTAGACACCATCTGCGATACAAACAAATGATGAAAGGGGATCTCTTAGACATCATCTGCGATACAAACAAATGATGAAAGGGGATCTCTTAGACACCATCTGCGATACAAACAAATGATGAAAGGGAATCTCTTAGACATCATCTGAAATACAAACTAATGATGAAAGGGGATCTCTTAGACACCATCTGCGATACAAACAAATGATGAAAGGGGATCTCTTAGACATCATCTGCGATACAAACAAATGATGAAAGGGGATCTCTTAGACATCATCTGCGATACAAACAAATGATGAAAGGGGATCTCTTAGACACCATCTGCGATACAAACAAATGATGAAAGGGGATCTCTTAGACACCATCTGCGATACAAACAAATGATGAAAGGGGATCTCTTAGACACCATCTGCGATACAAACAAATGATGAAAGGGGATCTCTTAGACATCATCTGCGATACAAACAAATGATGAAAGGGGATCTCTTAGACATCATCTGCGATACAAACAAATGATGAAAGGGTATCTCTTAGACACCATCTGCGATACAAACAAATGATGAAAGGTGATCTCTTAGACACCATCTGCGATACAAACCAATGATGAAAGGGGATCTCTTAGACATCATCTGCGATACAAACAAATGATGAAAGGGGATCTCTTAGACACCATCTGCGATACAAACAAATGATGAAAGGGGATCTCTTAGACACCATCTGCGATACATACAAATGATGAAAGGGGATCTCTTAGACATCATCTGCGATACAAACAAATGATGATAGGGGATCTCTTAGACACCATCTGCGATACAAACCAATGATGAAAGGGGATCTCTTAGACACCATCTGCGATACAAACAAATGATGAAATGGGATCTCTTAGACACCATCTGCGATACAAACAAATGATAAAAGGGGATCTATTAGACACCATCTGCGATACAAACAAATGATGAAAGGGGATCTCTTAGACATCATCTGAAATACAAACAAATGATGAAAGGGGATCTCTTAGACACCATCTGCGATACAAACAAATGATGAAAGGGGATCTCTTAGACACCATCTGCGATACAAACAAATAATAAAAGGGGATCTCTTAGACACCATCTGCGATACAAACAAATGATGAAAGGGGATCTCTTAGACATCATCTGAAATACAAACAAATGATGAAAGGAGATCTCTTAGACACCATCTGCGATACAAACAAATGATGAAAGGGGATCTCTTAGACATCATCTGCGATACAAACAAATGATGAAAGGGGATCTCTTAGACACCATCTGCGATACAAACAAATGATGAAAGGGGATCTCTTAGACATCATCTGAAATACAAACTAATGATGAAAGGGGATCTCTTAGACACCATCTGCGATACAAACAAATGATGAAAGGGGATCTCTTAGACATCATCTGAAATACAAACAAATGATGAAAGGGGATCTCTTAGACACCATCTGCGATACAAACAAATGATGAAAGGGGATCTCTTAGACACCATCTGCGATACAAACAAATGATGAAAGGGGATCTCTTAGACACCATCTGCGATACAAACAAATGATGAAAGGGGATCTCTTAGACATCATCTGCGATACAAATAAATGATGAAAGGGGATCTCTTAGACATCATCTGCGATACAAACAAATGATGATAGGGGATCTCTTAGACACCATCTGCGATACAAACCAATGATGAAAGGGGATCTCTTAGACACCATCTGCGATACAAACAAATGATGAAAGGGGATCTCTTAGACACCATCTGCGATACAAACAAATGATAAAAGGGGATCTATTAGACACCATCTGCGATACAAACAAATGATGAAAGGGGATCTCTTAGACATCATCTGAAATACAAACAAATAATGAAAGGGGATCTCTTAGACACCATCTGCGATACAAACAAATGATGAAAGGGGATCTCTTAGACACCATCTGCGATACAAACAAATAATAAAAGGGGATCTCTTAGACACCATCTGCGATACAAACAAATGATGAAAGGGGATCTCTTAGACATCATCTGAAATACAAACAAATGATGAAAGGGGATCTCTTAGACACCATCTGCGATACAAACAAATGATGAAAGGGGATCTCTTAGACATCATCTGCGATACAAACAAATGATGAAAGGGGATCTCTTAGACACCATCTGCGATACAAACAAATGATGAAAGGGAATCTCTTAGACATCATCTGAAATACAAACTAATGATGAAAGGGGATCTCTTAGACACCATCTGTGATACAAACAAATGATGAAAGGGGATCTCTTAGACATCATCTGAAATACAAACAAATGATGAAAGGGGATCTCTTAGACACCATCTGCGATACAAACAAATGATGAAAGGGGATCTCTTAGACACCATCTGCGATACAAACAAATGATGAAAAGGGATCTCTTAGACACCATCTGCGATACAAACAAATGATGAAAGGGGATCTCTTAGACATCATCTGCGATACAAATAAATGATGAAAGGGGATCTCTTAGACATCATCTGCGATACAAACAAATGATGAAAGGGAATCTCTTAGACACCATCTGCGATACAAACAAATGATGAAAGGGGATCTCTTAGAAACCATCTGCGATACAAACAAATGATGAAAGGGGATCTTTTAGACACCATCTGCGATACAAACAAATGATGAAAGGGGATCTCTTAGACATCATCTGCGATACAAACAAATGATGAAAGGGGATCTCTTAGACACCATCTGCGATACAAACAAATGATGAAAGGGGATCTCTTAGACACCATCTGCGATACAAACAAATGATGAAAGGGGATCTCTTAGACATCATCTGCGATACAAACAAATGATGAAAGGGGATCTCTTAGACATCATCTGCGATACAAACAAATGATGAAAGGGGATCTCTTAGACACCATCTGCGATACAAACAAATGATGAAAGGGGATCTCTTAGACACCATCTGCGATACAAACAAATGATGAAAGGGGATCTCTTAGACACCATCTGCGATACAAACAAATGATACAAGGGGATCTCTTAGACACCATCTGCGATACAAACAAATGATGAAAGGGGATCTCTTAGACATCATCTGCGATATAAACAAATGATGAAAGGGGATCTCTTAGACACCATCTGCGATACAAACAAATGATGAAAGGGGATCTCTTAGACACCATCTGCGATACAAACAATTGATGAAAGGGGATCTCTTAGACATCATCTGCGATACAAACAAATGATGAAAGGGGATCTCTTAGACATCATCTGCGATACAAACAAATGATGAAAGGGGATCTCTTAGACATCATCTGCGATACAAACAAATGATGAAAGGGGATCTCTTAGACACCATCTGCGATACAAACAAATGATGAAAGGGGATCTCTTAGACACCATCTGCGATACAAACAAATGATGAAAGGGGATCTCTTAGACACCATCTGCGATACAACAAATGATAAAAGGGGATCTCTTAGACACCATCTGCGATACAAACAAATGATGAAAGGGGATCTCTTAGACATCATCTGAAATACAAACAAATGATGAAAGGGGATCTCTTAGACACCATCTGCGATACAAACAAATGATGAAAGGGGATCTCTTAGACACCATCTGCGATACAAACAAATGATAAAAGGGGATCTCTTAGACACCATCTGCGATACAAACAAATGATGAAAGGGGATCTCTTAGACATCATCTGAAATACAAACAAATGATGAAAGGGGATCTCTAAGACACCATCTGCGATACAAACAAATGATGAAAGGGGATCTCTTAGACACCATCTGCGATACAAACAAATGATGAAAGGGGATCTCTTAGACATCATCTGCGATACAAACAAATGATGAAAGGGGATCTCTTAGACATCATCTGCGATACAAACAAATGATGAAAGGGGATCTCTTAGACATCATCTGCGATACAAACAAATGATGAAAGGGGATCTCTTAGACACCATCTGCGATACAAACAAATGATGAAAGGGGATCTCTTAGACACCATCTGCGATACAAACAAATGATGAAAGGGGATCTCTTAGACACCATCTGCGATACAAACAAATGATGAAAGGGGATCTCTTAGACCCCATCTGCGATACAAACAAATGATAAAGGGGATCTCTTAGACACCATCTGCGATACAAACAAATGATGAAAGGGGATCGCTTAGACATCATCTGAAATACAAACAAATGATGAAAGGGGATCTCTTAGACACCATCTGCGATACAAACAAATGATGAAAGGGGATCTCTTAGACACCATCTGTGATACAAACAAATGATAAAAGGGGATCTCTTAGACCCCATCTGCGATACAAACAAATGATAAAAGGGGATCTCCTAGACACCATCTGCGATACAAACAAATGATGAAAGGGGATCTCTTAGACATCATCTGCGATACAAACAAATGATGAAAGGGGATCTCTTAGACACCATCTGCGATACATACAAATGATGAAAGGGGATCTCTTAGACATCATCTGCGATACAAACAAATGATGATAGGGGATCTCTTAGACACCATCTGCGATACAAACCAATGATGAAAGGGGATCTCTTAGACATCATCTGCGATACAAACAAATGATGAAAGGGGATCTCTTAGACACCATCTGCGATACAAACAAATGATAAAAGGGGATCTATTAGACACCATCTGCGATACAAACAAATGATGAAAGGGGATCTCTTAGACACCATCTGCGATACAAACAAATAATAAAAGGGGATCTCTTAGACACCATCTGCGATACAAACAAATGATGAAAGGGGATCTCTTAGACATCATCTGAAATACAAACAAATGATGAAAGGGGATCTCTTAGACACCATCTGCGATACAAACAAATGATGAAAGGGGATCTCTTAGACATCATCTGCGATACAAACAAATGATGAAAGGGGATCTCTTAGACACCATCTGCTATACAAACAAATGATGAAAGGGGATCTCTTAGACATAATCTGAAATACAAACAAATGATGAAAGGGGATCTCTTAGACACCATCTGCGATACAAACAAAAAAAGCATTTTTTTTCCCTTTTTTTTTTAATAGCAAAAAAAAAAGTAGACGCGCGTCTTTTGAAGTAGTGTCCGGTGTGACGTCAAGCAATGACCACTAGGTCTGATGTAAATGTATGTATACCTTTGAGGAACACTATGAGTTAGAGACTACGCCCCTGCTTGCTGTGAGGATCTCGCTGTGCATGATCGCTTCTGAAAGTATAATAACAATAATTCTCATGTAATCAAACATTTTGTACACCTATAAAAATATTTTATGATGTATTTATGACGTAAAAAGGGCCGTCTAGACCTAAAAAAATACAATCGTTTGTGTCACAATCAAAGACTAGAGAAGACTAGTTATGAAGCAATAAGAGGCAACAGACCATGGGTAGGCGTGGCGCTATCTAGTCTTTGCTGATACATTAGAACCTTTCATAGAGACTAAAAAAAAAAAGCCAACCTTTCTTCTTTTCTTTTCTTGAAACGACTCCTACGGTTACTGGTCCTGAACAATTGCGTCCGCCTCGTCATACCCCCCTCTTCCTCTGTAACTCGCTTGTTGCCCCCTCCTTTTTCTTCGCTCTCAGAATCGTTGTCAGACCTTGGCTGAGCGCCCAGAAACGATCGCTCTCTGCCCGCCGCAGAGTAAACACGGCGCAGTGCTGCCTGCCCGCTTCCTTGACGCCGTGAATCTCTGCTTCATTAGGCCGAGGAGACTGTCGGAGCAGTGTGGCGGGCCCGAGACGGCTAGGTGGCTGTGTTCTCCGTCAAGTCGGCTATGCCAGACCGCGGGGAGCCACTTCAGAAGAGAATAGACAAGAAGCTGCCACAAAAAGGGCACAAAGCGAGATGGTATTCAGACCTTTGATAAGTAGACAAAAACATCAACATTGGTGAATAGACGAAAAATTGCTTCCAAGTAGTTGAGATTGATTACGTTCGCTATGGTGCATCGGTCTTCTCCTTACCTCCAACAGACAGCGCGGCACTGGCACACAGTCTCGCATATGAAGAGACATAAGTCAAAGTTTCTTTTATAATCTTTTAATAAACTTGAACATAACAAGCAGACCGAGGGAGGCAAGGTGGTCGTGTAGTGGAGCGTTCAGATGTAGAAACAAGACGTCCCGGCTCCTTTATCCAAAAGTTGAGTAATGCATTGGAGAATGGTCTTTGCGCTTAACACACGATATACTTATAAATCATTTTCCACAATTACCGCTTTGATTTCTTAGGGGCGGTCGTTGGGCTGTCCATATGGCACCCTCGTTAAGCGTTTGTCATAGAAACAGATGAGCTTTACAATTACATCTGACTTATGAGATCTCAAGAACTAGAAAAAGTACCTGTACTTCTCCTTTACTTATTACAATACTTGTACAGATTAATTGTCTTTAAAATGTTTAAATCTGTTTAGGTCTAAAAGAAATTTTAAGTACTTTTATTTAGGGTGGGGAAAATGTAAAAGAAAAAAAAAATGTCAGACATACTGAACTATTTGTTATTTCAAGCGATGAGAGTCTCCAGAAATTGTGTGTAATTACTTGTAAACTTCACTTACAATGAACCCAAAACTCTGACACACTTAGCTACTCATATATGACCATAATTATAGCCCTAATTACCCGCGCAACTATTGCGGTACGCAGCCATGCTTCTTTTCAGGTCAGGCTGCTCGTGACATGAACTATGACAGCGATAGTTGACATCAAATGACATTACAGTTGGCATGAAGACATGTGGCACTCAAACAAGTCAAAGAAAAGAATCTCAAATGAGAAATAACAAGAAACTGGACAATAAACGAATTTGAAAGGTTGAACCCTGTGGGAAGGAAATGAAATTTAAACAGATCACAAGTTATGTTTTGGCTGAAAATTGCCAATTAAATGAATTCACATTCTTTATTTATCAAATCTATATTTATTCTAAAGAAGGAACAGTCAAAAGACTTACATGGAATAGATTTTTAAAAATGATTACATCCTCTCTGGTTATATCTAGATATATGTGCTTTTCCCAAAGCTCAGAAACACTGAATCCTTCCCATACTTTTTTTGGTGTGTCTTAAGATTTCAAAAGTCATTAAATATCTTCAAAGAACCGAATATTGAAAGATAAAAAACGAAAAAGAAAAACATTATTCGACTAAGAAAAACCAAACCCCCATCGCCCCTACTTCCTCGCTATCATCACCTCTCTAAGGTCTATAACTAGAGTAGCAGCATTAAATCAATGGTCAAATCACTGTCCAGTTTTCTAGGAAATTATTGTTGTTATTATTATGTTAGAAACGAATGAGTATTCATTCTCTGGAACTGGCAGGGTCGTGTTTTGGTAAACAGAAACAAAATTCATTGTAGTCCCTTTATCAGTGTCCACTGGGGAATTTTCTGGTGATGTGGCAGGTCTGCAGCAGTACCGCCCTCTGACAGGCAAAGAAAAATCTTCTTAATAATATTAAGGGCCTTGAAGGTATCTGTGAGGTCAGTTGTTATTATCCCCTCGGTTGATATAACAATGGGGTATATTGTTATTTTAGATAACTTCCATAAACGCTTAATCTCCAAGCTCAGGTTCCCATATGTTCTTCGTTTTTTCATTTCAGTTTTTCTTATATTATATATATATATGGGATAGCGTTTTTTTCTTCTTTTTTATCAATGAACAGCAGATCAGGGCGATTAAAATCTATCGCTTTGTCAGTCAAAATAGGCCTATCCCAGTATAATAGGCCTTGTGAGGACCCTAAAAACTCTTGTGGCGAGTAATAAGGAAGAATATCCTTATTATTATTTTGATTATATCATAATTGCATATTAAAAACTTTTCCTTTGCTAACAATTTATGGATCTGTGTCCCTTTGAAAAAAAAAATTCTTTGATTCTTAGATGTAATGATTTGTAGATGTTTTTACATGTTTCGGATGTTGAAGATAATCTACCTTCTAGTCCAAACCTCTCAAAAGACGGCAGCGAGAAGGGTATAAACCCGGGACCATTGAGACGACCTAACGACAAATCAGCGTGCATACCACAAGACCAGGAAGCTATTTGGATATGAACCCAAATCCCCCACCCCTCCCTTACCGTCCGTACTGCTACGACGCTGCCAAAGTGGAGTGAAATGGCCGCTCTGGTGAATGACATGCGCCTGTATCCAACGAATCATTAGCAGTGATGAACTCTCAGATCTTCGCCAACGTCTCGGGCACCCATCCGTTATCTTCTTAGTTCTGGATTGGGAAAGGATCAAATACAATCACGCAGTGTTGTCCCCACGTTCCCTAATTCTCTTGAGCAGACGGCTAATTTATCACGGCTCTTTCCGACCATCAAATCAAAATTACTGTATGAACACCCCCTCCCCACTAACAAGCTCTTTTTACAATTCGCTTGATGGTGGTATTATGAAGGCATTTTGTGATTGGTCACAACCTGCAGCACGTGACTACTGGTGGCGCGTTGATTAGTTGGTAATTGTCCTTGACCTGATTGTCTCACTTTCATAAAAAAAGACACTTTTTGTGAGACATTTAATAACATTCAATAGACAAGGTGCAATCCTGATATATCAGTTCTATATACACGGCGTAAGACTTGAAACTCTGTTCCAGTTCCCGACATAAGGGATGGGGAACTAGGGAAAGGTTGTCTCGTTGTCTGGAATGTTCTTTGGACTGTCGTCACGATGGCCAGTAGTAAGATCCATGTCAGCTTCCATCTTTTGTCATCTTGATGAAGGTCAGGGGAGTTGCGGTGACTGAGTGATAAAGCGCATGGTTTCCGAACCAAAGGGTCCTCAGTTCGAATCCTGGTGAAGACTGGGATTTTTAATTTTTGTATTTTTATGGCGCCTTTAAGTCCATCCAGCTCTAATGGGTACCTGACATTATTTGGGAAAATTAAACGCAGTTTGTCGTTGCGCTGACCACATGACACCCTCGTTAATCGTGAGACACAGAAACATATGACTCTTACATCATCTGCCTTATTGACCGCGTGGTCTAAAAGAGGGAACTAACATTACTAACCGTAAGGACTAGGACCTTCTTTTAATTTATTTTTGAAGAACTTATACAAATATACAAGGAGGATGTAATTAACTTTTGTTTTCACAAAGCTTATTTCAACTTAATTTCGTCTGTCTGGTTGGAGTCTTGAACACATTGTTTCTCAAATTAGTCTGTCTGGTTCGAGTCTTGTACACATTGTTTCTAAAATAAGTCTGTCTGGCTGGAGTCTTGTACACGTTGTTTCTCAAATTAGTCTGTCTGGTTGGAGTCTTGTACACATTGTTTCTCAAATTAGTCTTTCTGGTTGGAGTCTTGTACACATTGTTTCTCAAATTAGTCTGTCTGGTTGGAGTCTTGAACACGTTGTTTCTCAAATTAATCTGTCTGGTTAGACTCTTGTACACATTGTTTCTCAAATTAGTCTGTCTTATTGGAGTTTTGTACACATTGTTTCTCAAATTAGTCTGTCTGATTGGAGTCTTGTACACATTGTTTCTCAAATTAGTCTGTCTGGTTGGAGTCTTGTACACATTGTTTCTCAAATAAGTCTGTCTGGTTGGAGTCTTGTACACAGTGTTTCTCAAATTAGTCTGTCTGGTTGGAGTCTTGTACACATTGTTTCTCAAATAAGTCTGTCTGGTTGGAGTCTTGTACACATTGTTTCTCAAATTAGTCTGTCTAGTTGGGATCTTGAACACATTGTTTCTCAAATTAGTTTGTCTAGTTGGAGTGTTGAACACGTTGTTTCTCAAATTAGTCTGTCTGGTTGAAGTCTTGTACACATTGTTTCTCAAATTAGTCTGTCTGGTTGGAGTCTTGTACACATTGTTTCTCAAATTAGTCTGTCTGATTGGAGTCTTGTACACATTGTTTCTCAAATTAGTCTGTCTGGTTGGAGTCTTGTACACATTGTTACTCAAATAAGTCTGTCTAGTTGGATTCTTGTACACATTGTTTCTCAAATTAGTCTGTCTGGTTGGAGTCTTGTACACATTGTTTCTCAAATTAGTCTGTCTGGTTGGAGTCTGAAACACATTGTTTCTATAATTAGTCTGTCTGGTTGGAGTCTTGTACACATTGTTTCTAAAATTAGTCTGTCTGGTTGGAGTCTTGTAAACATTGTTTCTCAAATAAGTCTGTCTGGTTGGAGTCTTGTACACATTGTTTCTCAAATTAGTCTGTCTGGTTGGAGTCTTGTACACATTGTTTCTCAAATTAGTCTTTCTGGTTGGAGTCTTGTACACATTGTTTCTCAAATTAGTCTGTCTGGTTGGAGTCTTGAACACGTTGTTTCTCAAATTAATCTGTCTGGTTGGACTCTTGTACACATTGTTTCTCAAATTAGTCTGTCTTATTGGAGTTTTGTACACATTGTTTCTCAAATTAGTCTGTCTGATTGGAGTCTTGTACACATTGTTTCTCAAATTAGTCTGTCTGGTTGGAGTCTTGTACACATTGTTTCTCAAATAAGTCTGTCTGGTTGGAGTCTTGTACACAGTGTTTCTCAAATTAGTCTGTCTGGTTGGAGTCTTGTACACATTGTTTCTCAAATAAGTCTGTCTGGTTGGAGTCTTGTACACATTGTTTCTCAAATTAGTCTGTCTAGTTGGGATCTTGAACACATTGTTTCTCAAATTAGTTTGTCTAGTTGGAGTGTTGAACACGTTGTTTCTCAAATTAGTCTTTCTTGTTGAAGTCTTGTACACATTGTTTCTCAAATTAATCTGTCTGGTTGGAGTCTTGTAAACATTGTTTCTCAAATTAGTCTGTCTCTGTTTGGAGTCTTGTACACATTGTTTCTCAAATTAGTCTGTCTGGTTGGAGTCTTGTACACATTGTTACTCAAATTAGTCTGTCTAGTTGGAGTCTTGTACACATTGTTTCTCAAATTAGTCTGTCTGGTTGGAGTCTTGTACACATTGTTTCTCAAATTAGTCTGTCTGGTTGGAGTCTGAAACACATTGTTTCTCAAATTAGTCTGTCTGATTGGAGTCTTGTACACATTGTTTCTCAAATAAGTCTGTCTGGTTGGAGTCTTGTACACATTGTTTCTCAAATAAGTCTGTCTGGTTGGAGTCTTGTACACAGTGTTTCTCAAATTAGTCTGTCTGGTTGGAGTCTTGTACACATTGTTTCTCAAATAAGTCTGTCTGGTTGGAGTCTTGAACACATTGTTTCTCAAATTAGTCTGTCTAGTTGGGATCTTGAACACATTGTTTCTCAAATTAGTTTGTCTAGTTGGAGTGTTGAACACGTTGTTTCTCAAATTAGTCTGTCTGGTTGAAGTCTTGTACACATTGTTTCTCAAATTAGTCTGTCTGGTTGGAGTCTTGTACACATTGTTTCTCAAATTAGTCTGTCTGATTGGAGTCTTGTACACATTGTTTCTCAAATTAGTCTGTCTGGTTGGAGTCTTGTACACATTGTTACTCAAATTAGTCTGTCTAGTTGGATTCTTGTACACATTGTTTCTCAAATTAGTCTGTCTGGTTGGAGTCTTGTACACATTGTTTCTCAAATTAGTCTGTCTGGTTGGAGTCTGAAACACATTGTTTCTATAATTAGTCTGTCTGGTTGGAGTCTTGTACACATTGTTTCTAAAATTAGTCTGTCTGGTTGGAGTCTTGTACACATTGTTTCTCAAATAAGTCTGTCTGGTTGGAGTCTTGTACACATTGTTTCTCAAATTAGTCTGTCTGGTTGGAGTCTTGTACACATTGTTTCTCAAATTAGTCTTTCTGGTTGGAGTCTTGTACACATTGTTTCTCAAATTAGTCTGTCTGGTTGGAGTCTTGAACACGTTGTTTCTCAAATTAATCTGTCTGGTTGGACTCTTGTACACATTGTTTCACAAATTAGTCTGTCTTATTGGAGTTTTGTACACATTGTTTCTCAAATTAGTCTGTCTGATTGGAGTCTTGTACACATTGTTTCTCAAATTAGTCTGTCTGGTTGGAGTCTTGTACACATTGTTTCTCAAATAAGTCTGTCTGGTTGGAGTCTTGTACACAGTGTTTCTCAAATTAGTCTGTCTGGTTGGAGTCTTGTACACATTGTTTCTCAAATAAGTCTGTCTGGTTGGAGTCTTGTACACATTGTTTCTCAAATTAGTCTGTCTAGTTGGGATCTTGAACACATTGTTTCTCAAATTAGTTTGTCTAGTTGGAGTGTTGAACACGTTGTTTCTCAAATTAGTCTGTCTGGTTGAAGTCTTGTACACATTGTTTCTCAAATTAGTCTGTCTGGTTGGAGTCTTGTAAACATTGTTTCTCAAATTAGTCTGTCTCTGTTTGGAGTCTTGTACACATTGTTTCTCAAATTAGTCAGTCTGGTTGGAGTCTTGTACACATTGTTACTCAAATTAGTCTGTCTAGTTGGAGTCTTGTACACATTGTTTCTCAAATTAGTCTGTCTGGTTGGAGTCTTGTACACATTGTTTCTCAAATTAGTCTGTCTGGTTGGAGTCTGAAACACATTGTTTCTATAATTAGTCTGTCTGGTTGGAGTCTTGTACACATTGTTTCTAAAATTAGTCTGTCTGGTTGGAGTCTTGTACACATTGTTTCTCAAATAAGTCTGTCTGGTTGGAGTCTTGTACACATTGTTTCTCAAATTAGTCTGTCTGGTTGGAGTCTTGTACACATTGTTACTCAAAGTAGTCTGTCTAGTTGGAGTCTTGTACACATTGTTTCTCAAATTAGTCTGTCTGGTTGGAGTCTTGTACACATTGTTTCTAAAATTAGTCTGTCTGTTTGGAGTCTTGTCTACATTGTTTCTCAAATTAGTCTGTCTGGTTGGAGTCTTGAACACATTGTTTCTCAAATTAGTCTGTTTGGTTATAGTCTTGAACACGTTGTTTCTCAAATTAGTCTGTCTGGTTGGAGTCTTGTAAACATTGTTTCTCAAATTAGTCTGTCTGGTTGGAGTCTTGTAAACATTGTTTCTCAAATTAGCCTGTCTAGTTGGAGTATTGAACACGTTGTTTTTCAAATTAGTCTGTCTGGTTGGAGTCTTGAACACATTGTTTCTCAAATTAGTCTGTCTGGTTGGAGTCTTGTACACATTGTTTCTCAAATTAGTCTGTCTGGTTGGAGTCGTGAACACGTTGTTTCTCAAATTCGTCTGTCTGGTTGAAGTCTTGTACACATTGTTTCTCAAATTAGTCTGTCTGGTTGGAGTCTTGTACACATTGTTTCTCAAATTAGTCTGTCTGGTTGGAGTCTTGTACACATTGTTACTCAAAGTAGTCTGTCTAGTTGGAGTCTTGTACACATTGTTTCTCAAATTAGTCTGTCTGGTTGGAGTCTTGAACACGTTGTTTCTTAAATTAGTCTGTCTGGTTGGAGTCTTGTACACATTGTTTCTCAAATTAGTCTGTCTGGTTGGAGTCTTGTACACATTGTTTCTAAAATAAGTCTGTCTGTTTGGAGTCTTGTCTACATTGTTTCTCAAATTAGTCTGTCTGGTTGAAGTCTTGTCTACATTGTTTCTCAAATTAGTCTGTCTGGTTGGAGTCTTAAACACATTGTTTCTCAAATTAGTCTGTTTGGTTAAAGTCTTGAACAGGTTGTTTCTCAAATTAGTCTGTCTGGTTGGAGTCTTGTATACATTGTTTCTCAAATTAGTCTGTCTGGTTGGAGTCGTGAACACGTTGTTTCTCAAATTAGTCTGTCTGGTTGAAGTCTTGTACACATTGTTTCTCAAATTAGTCTGTCTGGTTGGAGTCTTGACCAGGTTGTTTCTCAAACTAGTCTGTCTGGTTGGAGTCTTGTACACATTGTTTCTCAAATTAGTCTGTCTGGTTGGAGTCTTGTACACATTGTTTCTCAAATTAGTTTGTCTGGTTGGAGTCTTGTACACATTGTTTCTCAAATAAGTCTGTCTGGTTGGAGTCTTGTACACATTGTTTCTCAAATTAGTCTGTCTGGTTGGGATCTTGAGCACATTGTTTCTCAAATTAGTCTGTCTAGTTGGAGTCTTGAACATGTTGTTTCTCAAATTAGTCTGTCTGTTTGAAGTCTTGTACACATTGTTTCTCAAATTAGTCTGTCTTGTTTGAGTCTTGTACACATTGTTTCTCAAATTAATCTGTCTCTGGTTGGAGTATTGTACACAAGGTTTCTCAAATTAGTCTGTCTGGTTAGAGTCTTGTACACCTTGTTTCTCAAATAAGTCTGTCTAGTTGGAGTCTTGTACACATTGTTTCTCAAATTAGTCTGTCTGGTTGGAGTCTTGTACACATTGTTTCTCAAATGAGTCTGTCTGGTTTTAGTCTTGAACACGTTGTTTCTCAAATTAGTCTGTCTGGTTGGAGTCTTGTACACATTGTTTCCCAAATTAGTCTGTCTGGTTAGAGTCTTGTACACATTGTTTCTCAAATTAGTCTGTCTGGTTGGAGTCTTGTACACATTGTTTCTCAAATTAGTCTTTCTGGTTGGAGTCTTGTACACATTGTTTCTCAAATTAGTCTGTCTGGTTGGTGTCTTGTACACATATTTTCTCAAATTACTCTGTCTGGTTGGAGTCTTGTACACATTGTTTCTCAAATTACTCTGTCTCGTTGGAGTCTTGTACACATTGTTTCTCAAATTAGTCTGTCTGGTTGGAGTCTTGTACACATTGTTTCTCAAATTAGTCTGTCTGGTTGGAGTCTTGTACACATTGCTTCTCAAATTAGTCTGTCTGGTTGGAGTGTTGTACACATTGTTTCTCAAATTAGTCTGTCTGGTTGGAGTCTTGTACACTTTGTTTCTCAAATTAGTCTGTCTGGTTGGATTCTTGTACACATTGTTTCTCAAATTAGTCTTTCTGGTTGGAGTCTTGAACAGTTTGTTTCTCAAACTAGTCTGTCTAGTTGGAGTCTTGAACAGGTTGTTTCTCAAACTAGTCTGTCTAGTTGGAGTCTTGTACACATTGTTTCCCAAATTAGTCTGTCTGGTTAGAGTCTTGTACACAGTGTTTTTAAAATTAGTCTTTCTGGTTGGAGTCTTGTACACATTGTTTCTATAATTAGTCTGTCTGGTTGGAGTCTTGAACACATTGTTTCTCAAATTAGTCTGTCTGGTTGGAGTCTTGAACACATTATTTCTCAAATTAGTCTGTCTGGTTGGAGTCTTGTACACAATGTTTCTCAAATAAGTCTGACTGGTTGGAGTCTTGAACACATTGTTTCTGAAATTAGTCTGTCTGGTTGGAGTCTTGTACACATTGTTTCTTAAATTAGTCTGTCTGGTTGTAGTCTTGTACACATTGTTTCTCAAATTAGTCTGTCTGGTTGGAGTCTTGTACACATTGTTTCTCAAATTAGTCTGTCTGTTTGGAGTCTTGTACACATTGTTTCTCAAATTAGTCTGTCTGGTTGGAGTCTTGAACAGGTTGTTTTTTAAACTAGTCTGTCTGGTTGGAGTCTTGAACACGTTGTTTCTCAAATTAGTCTGTCTGTTTGAAGTCTTGTACACTTTTTTTCTCAAATTAGTCTGTCTGGTTGGAGTCTTGTACACATTGTTTCTCAAATTAGTCTGTCTGGTTGGAGTCTTGAACAGGTTGTTTCTTAAACTAGTCTGTCTGGTTGGAGTCTTGTACACATTGTTTCTCAAATTAGTCTGTCTGGTTGGAGTCATGAAAACGTTGTTTCTAAAATTAGTCTGTCTGTTTGAAGTCTTGTACACATTGTTTCTCAAATTGATCTGTCTGGTTGGAGTCTTGTACACATTGTTTCTCAAATTAGTCTGTCTTGTTGGAGTCTTGAACACGTTGTTTCTCAAATTCGTCTGTCTGGTTGAAGTCTTGTACACATTGTTTCTCAAATTAGTCTGTCTCTGGTTGGAGTCTTGTACACAATGTTTCTCAAATTAGTCTGTCTGGTTGGAGTCTTGTACACATTGTTTCTCAAATTAGTTTGTCTGGTTGGAGTCTTGTACACATTGTTTCTCAAATAAGTCTGTCTGGTTGGAGTCTTGTACACATTGTTTCTCAAATTAGTCTGTCTGGTTGGGATCTTGAACACATTGTTTCTCAAATTAGATTTGTCTCGTTGGAGTGTTGAACACGTTGTTTCTCAAATAAGTCTGTCTGGTTGAAGTCTTGTACACATTGTTTCTCAAATTAGTCTGTCTAGTTGGAGTCTTGTACACATTATTTCTCAATTTAGTCTGTCTGGTTGGAGTCTTGTAAACATTGTTTCTCAAATTAGTCTGTCTCTGGTTGGAGTCTTGTACACATTGTTTCTCAAATTAGTCTGTCTGGTTGGAGTTTTGTACACATTGTTACTCAAATTAGTCTGTCTAGTTGGAGTCTTGTACACATTATTTCTCAATTTAGTCTGTCTGGTTGGAGTCTTGTACACAGTGTTTCTCAAATTAGTCTGTCTGGTTGGGGTCTTAAACACATTGTTTCTATAATCAGTCTGTCTGGTTGGAGTCTTGTACACATTGTTTCTCAAATTAGTCTGTCTGGTTGGAGTCTTGTACACATTGTTTCTCAAATTACTCTGTCTCGTTGGAGTCTTGTACACATTGTTTCTCAAATTAGTCTGTCTGGTTGGAGTCTTGAACACATTGTTTCTCAAATTAGTCTGTCCGGTTGGAGTCTTGAACACATTGTTTCTCAAATGAGTCTGTCTGGTTGGAGTCTTGTACACAATGTTTCTCAAATTAGTCTGACTGGTTGGAGTCTTGAACACATTGTTTCTGAAATTAGTCTGTCTGGTTGGAGTCTTATACACATTGTTTCTCAAATAAGTCTGTCTGGTTGGAGTCTTGTACACATTGTTTCTCAAATTAGTCTGTCTGGTTGGGATCTTGAACACATTGTTTCTCAAATTAGTTTGTCTAGTTGGAGTGTTGAACACGTTGTTTCTTAAACAAGTCTGTCTGGTTGAAGTCTTGTACACATTGTTTCTCAAATTAGTCTGTCTGGTTGGAGTCTTGTAAACATTGTTTCTCAAATTAGTCTGTCTGGTTGGAGTCTTGTACACATTGTTTCTCGAATTAGTCTGTCTGATTGGAGTCTTGTACACATTGTTACTCAAATTAGTCTGTCTAGTTGGAGTCTTGTAAACATTGTTTCTCAAATTAGTCTGTCTGGTTGGAGTCTTGTACACATTGTTTCTCAAATTAGTCTGTCTGGTTGGAGTTTTAAACACATTGTTTCTATAGACAGTCTGTCTGGTTGGAGTCTTGTACACATTGTTTCTCAAATTAGTCTGTCTGGTTGGAGTCTTGTACACATTGTTTCTCAAATTACTCTGTCTCGTTGGAGTCTTGTACACATTGTTTCTCAAATAAGTGTGTCTGGTTGGAGTCTTGTACACATTGTTTCTCAAATTAGTCTGTCTAGTTGGGATCTTGAACACATTGTTTCTCAAATTAGTTTGTCTAGTTGGAGTGTTGAACACGTTGTTTCTCAAATTAGTCTGTCTGGTTGAAGTCTTGTACACATTGTTTCTCAAATTAGTCTGTCTGGTTGGAGTCTTGTACACATTGTTTCTCAAATTAGTCTGTCTGATTGGAGTCTTGTACACATTGTTTCTCAAATTAGTCTGTCTGGTTGGAGTCTTGTACACATTGTTACTCAAATAAGTCTGTCTAGTTGGATTCTTGTACACATTGTTTCTCAAATTAGTCTGTCTGGTTGGAGTCTTGTACACATTGTTTCTCAAATTAGTCTGTCTGGTTGGAGTCTGAAACACATTGTTTCTATAATTAGTCTGTCTGGTTGGAGTCTTGTACACATTGTTTCTAAAATTAGTCTGTCTGGTTGGAGTCTTGTAAACATTGTTTCTCAAATAAGTCTGTCTGGTTGGAGTCTTGTACACATTGTTTCTCAAATTAGTCTGTCTGGTTGGAGTCTTGTACACATTGTTTCTCAAATTAGTCTTTCTGGTTGGAGTCTTGTACACATTGTTTCTCAAATTAGTCTGTCTGGTTGGAGTCTTGAACACGTTGTTTCTCAAATTAATCTGTCTGGTTGGACTCTTGTACACATTGTTTCTCAAATTAGTCTGTCTTATTGGAGTTTTGTACACATTGTTTCTCAAATTAGTCTGTCTGATTGGAGTCTTGTACACATTGTTTCTCAAATTAGTCTGTCTGGTTGGAGTCTTGTACACATTGTTTCTCAAATAAGTCTGTCTGGTTGGAGTCTTGTACACAGTGTTTCTCAAATTAGTCTGTCTGGTTGGAGTCTTGTACACATTGTTTCTCAAATAAGTCTGTCTGGTTGGAGTCTTGTACACATTGTTTCTCAAATTAGTCTGTCTAGTTGGGATCTTGAACACATTGTTTCTCAAATTAGTTTGTCTAGTTGGAGTGTTGATCACGTTGTTTCTCAAATTAGTCTGTCTGGTTGAAGTCTTGTACACATTGTTTCTCAAATTAGTCTGTCTGGTTGGAGTCTTGTAAACATTGTTTCTCAAATTAGTCTGTCTCTGTTAGGAGTCTTGTACACATTGTTTCTCAAATTAGTCTGTCTGGTTGGAGTCTTGTACACATTGTTACTCAAATTAGTCTGTCTAGTTGGAGTCTTGTACACATTGTTTCTCAAATTAGTCTGTCTGGTTGGAGTCTTGTACACATTGTTTCTCAAATTAGTCTGTCTGGTTGGAGTCTGAAACACATTGTTTCTCAAATTAGTCTGTCTGATTGGAGTCTTGTACACATTGTTTCTCAAATAAGTCTGTCTGGTTGGAGTCTTGTACACATTGTTTCTCAAATAAGTCTGTCTGGTTGGAGTCTTGTACACAGTGTTTCTCAAATTAGTCTGTCTGGTTGGAGTCTTGTACACATTGTTTCTCAAATAAGTCTGTCTGGTTGGAGTCTTGTACACATTGTTTCTCAAATTAGTCTGTCTAGTTGGGATCTTGAACACATTGTTTCTCAAATT
This sequence comes from Biomphalaria sudanica, assembly GCA_036873155.1. Lineage (NCBI taxonomy): Eukaryota > Metazoa > Mollusca > Gastropoda > Planorbidae > Biomphalaria > Biomphalaria sudanica. The sequence goes on along the minus strand of JAZGLO010005707.1, from coordinate 1,521,234 downwards.
AGTTTGTCTAGTTGGAGTGTTGAACACGTTGTTTCTCAAATTAGTCTGTCTGGTTGAAATCTTGTACACATTGTTTCTCAAATTAGTCTGTCTGGTTGGAGTCTTGTACACATTGTTTCTCAAATTAGTCTGTCTGATTGGAGTCTTGTACACATTGTTTCTCAAATTAGTCTGTCTGGTTGGAGTCTTGTACACATTGTTACTCAAATTAGTCTGTCTAGTTGGATTCTTGTACACATTGTTTCTCAAATTAGTCTGTCTGGTTGGAGTCTTGTACACATTGTTTCTCAAATTAGTCTGTCTGGTTGGAGTCTGAAACACATTGTTTCTATAATTAGTCTGTCTGGTTGGAGTCTTGTACACATTGTTTCTAAAATTAGTCTGTCTGGTTGGAGTCTTGTACACATTGTTTCTCAAATAAGTCTGTCTGGTTGGAGTCTTGTACACATTGTTTCTCAAATTAGTCTGTCTGGTTGGAGTCTTGTACACATTGTTTCTCAAATTAGTCTTTCTGGTTGGAGTCTTGTACACATTGTTTCTCAAATTAGTCTGTCTGGTTGGAGTCTTGAACACGTTGTTTCTCAAATTAATCTGTCTGGTTGGACTCTTGTACACATTGTTTCACAAATTAGTCTGTCTTATTGGAGTTTTGTACACATTGTTTCTCAAATTAGTCTGTCTGATTGGAGTCTTGTACACATTGTTTCTCAAATTAGTCTGTCTGGTTGGAGTCTTGTACACATTGTTTCTCAAATAAGTCTGTCTGGTTGGAGTCTTGTACACAGTGTATCTCAAATTAGTCTGTCTGGTTGGAGTCTTGTACACATTGTTTCTCAAATAAGTCTGTCTGGTTGGAGTCTTGTACACATTGTTTCTCAAATTAGTCTGTCTAGTTGGGATCTTGAACACATTGTTTCTCAAATTAGTTTGTCTAGTTGGAGTGTTGAACACGTTGTTTCTCAAATTAGTCTGTCTGGTTGAAGTCTTGTACACATTGTTTCTCAAATTAGTCTGTCTGGTTGGAGTCTTGTAAACATTGTTTCTCAAATTAGTCTGTCTCTGTTTGGAGTCTTGTACACATTGTTTCTCAAATTAGTCTGTCTGGTTGGAGTCTTGTACACATTGTTACTCAAATTAGTCTGTCTAGTTGGAGTCTTGTACACATTGTTTCTCAAATTAGTCTGTCTGGTTGGAGTCTTGTACACATTGTTTCTCAAATTAGTCTGTCTGGTTGGAGTCTGAAACACATTGTTTGTATAATTAGTCTGTCTGGTTGGAGTCTTGTACACATTGTTTCTAAAATTAGTCTGTCTGGTTGGAGTCTTGTACACATTGTTTCTCAAATAAGTCTGTCTGGTTGGAGTCTTGTACACATTGTTTCTCAAATTAGTCTGTCTGGTTGGAGTCTTGTACACATTGTTACTCAAAGTAGTCTGTCTAGTTGGAGTCTTGTACACATTGTTTCTCAAATTAGTCTGTCTGGTTGGAGTCTTGTACACATTGTTTCTCAAATTAGTCTGTCTGGTTGGAGTCTTGTAAACATTGTTTCTCAAATTAGTCTGTCTGGTTGGAGTCTTGTAAACATTGTTTCTCAAATTAGCCTGTCTAGTTGGAGTATTGAACACGTTGTTTTTCAAATTAGTCTGTCTGGTTGGAGTCTTGAACACATTGTTTCTCAAATTAGTCTGTCTGGTTGGAGTCTTGTACACATTGTTTCTCAAATTAGTCTGTCTGGTTGGAGTCGTGAACACGTTGTTTCTCAAATTAGTCTGTCTGGTTGAAGTCTTGTACACATTGTTTCTCAAATTAGTCTGTCTGGTTGGAGTCTTGTACACATTGTTTCTCAAATTAGTCTGTCTGGTTGGAGTCTTGTACACATTGTTACTCAAAGTAGTCTGTCTAGTTGGAGTCTTGTACACATTGTTTCTCAAATTAGTCTGTCTGGTTGGAGTCTTGAACACGTTGTTTCTTAAATTAGTCTGTCTGGTTGGAGTCTTGTACACATTGTTTCTCAAATTAGTCTGTCTGGTTGGAGTCTTGTACACATTGTTTCTAAAATAAGTCTGTCTGTTTGGAGTCTTGTCTACATTGTTTCTCAAATTAGTCTGTCTGGTTGAAGTCTTGTCTACATTGTTTCTCAAATTAGTCTGTCTGGTTGGAGTCTTAAACACATTGTTTCTCAAATTAGTCTGTTTGGTTAAAGTCTTGAACAGGTTGTTTCTCAAATTAGTCTGTCTGGTTGGAGTCTTGTATACATTGTTTCTCAAATTAGTCTGTCTGGTTGGAGTCGTGAACACGTTGTTTCTCAAATTAGTCTGTCTGGTTGAAGTCTTGTACACATTGTTTCTCAAATTAGTCTGTCTGGTTGGAGTCTTGACCAGGTTGTTTCTCAAACTAGTCTGTCTGGTTGGAGTCTTGTACACATTGTTTCTCAAATTAGTCTGTCTGGTTGGAGTCTTGTACACATTGTTTCTCAAATTAGTTTGTCTGGTTGGAGTCTTGTACACATTGTTTCTCAAATAAGTCTGTCTGGTTGGAGTCTTGTACACATTGTTTCTCAAATTAGTCTGTCTGGTTGGGATCTTAAGCACATTGTTTCTCAAATTAGTCTGTCTAGTTGGAGTCTTGAACATGTTGTTTCTCAAATTAGTCTGTCTGTTTGAAGTCTTGTACACATTGTTTCTCAAATTAGTCTGTCTTGTTTGAGTCTTGTACACATTGTTTCTCAAATTAATCTGTCTCTGGTTGGAGTATTGTACACAAGGTTTCTCAAATTAGTCTGTCTGGTTAGAGTCTTGTACACCTTGTTTCTCAAATAAGTCTGTCTAGTTGGAGTCTTGTACACATTGTTTCTCAAATTAGTCTGTCTGGTTGGAGTCTTGTACACATTGTTTCTCAAATGAGTCTGTCTGGTTTTAGTCTTGAACACGTTGTTTCTCAAATTAGTCTGTCTGGTTGGAGTCTTGTACACATTGTTTCCCAAATTAGTCTGTCTGGTTAGAGTCTTGTACACATTGTTTCTCAAATTAGTCTGTCTGGTTGGAGTCTTGTACACATTGTTTCTCAAATTAGTCTTTCTGGTTGGAGTCTTGTACACATTGTTTCTCAAATTAGTCTGTCTGGTTGGTGTCTTGTACACATATTTTCTCAAATTACTCTGTCTGGTTGGAGTCTTGTACACATTGTTTCTCAAATTACTCTGTCTCGTTGGAGTCTTGTACACATTGTTTCTCAAATTAGTCTGTCTGGTTGGAGTCTTGTACACATTGTTTCTCAAATTAGTCTGTCTGGTTGGAGTCTTGTACACATTGCTTCTCAAATTAGTCTGTCTGGTTGGAGTGTTGTACACATTGTTTCTCAAATTAGTCTGTCTGGTTGGAGTCTTGTACACTTTGTTTCTCAAATTAGTCTGTCTGGTTGGATTCTTGTACACATTGTTTCTCAAATTAGTCTTTCTGGTTGGAGTCTTGAACAGTTTGTTTCTCAAACTAGTCTGTCTAGTTGGAGTCTTGAACAGGTTGTTTCTCAAACTAGTCTGTCTAGTTGGAGTCTTGTACACATTGTTTCCCAAATTAGTCTGTCTGGTTAGAGTCTTGTACACAGTGTTTTTAAAATTAGTCTTTCTGGTTGGAGTCTTGTACACATTGTTTCTATAATTAGTCTGTCTGGTTGGAGTCTTGAACACATTGTTTCTCAAATTAGTCTGTCTGGTTGGAGTCTTGAACACATTGTTTCTCAAATTAGTCTGTCTGGTTGGAGTCTTGTACACAATGTTTCTCAAATAAGTCTGACTGGTTGGAGTCTTGAACACATTGTTTCTGAAATTAGTCTGTCTGGTTGGAGTCTTGTACACATTGTTTCTTAAATTAGTCTGTCTGGTTGTAGTCTTGTACACATTGTTTCTCAAATTAGTCTGTCTGGTTGGAGTCTTGTACACATTGTTTCTCAAATTAGTCTGTCTGTTTGGAGTCTTGTACACATTGTTTCTCAAATTAGTCTGTCTGGTTGGAGTCTTGAACAGGTTGTTTTTTAAACTAGTCTGTCTGGTTGGAGTCTTGAACACGTTGTTTCTCAAATTAGTCTGTCTGTTTGAAGTCTTGTACACTTTTTTTCTCAAATTAGTCTGTCTGGTTGGAGTCTTGTACACATTGTTTCTCAAATTAGTCTGTCTGGTTGGAGTCTTGAACAGGTTGTTTCTTAAACTAGTCTGTCTGGTTGGAGTCTTGTACACATTGTTTCTCAAATTAGTCTGTCTGGTTGGAGTCATGAAAACGTTGTTTCTAAAATTAGTCTGTCTGTTTGAAGTCTTGTACACATTGTTTCTCAAATTGATCTGTCTGGTTGGAGTCTTGTACACATTGTTTCTCAAATTAGTCTGTCTTGTTGGAGTCTTGAACACGTTGTTTCTCAAATTAGTCTGTCTGGTTGAAGTCTTGTACACATTGTTTCTCAAATTAGTCTGTCTGGTTGGAGTCTTGTACACATTGTTTCTCAAATTAGTTTGTCTGGTTGGAGTCTTGTACACATTGTTTCTCAAATAAGTCTGTCTGGTTGGAGTCTTGTACACATTGTTTCTCAAATTAGTCTGTCTGGTTGGGATCTTGAACACATTGTTTCTCAAATTAGATTTGTCTAGTTGGAGTGTTGAACACGTTGTTTCTCAAATAAGTCTGTCTGGTTGAAGTCTTGTACACATTGTTTCTCAAATTAGTCTGTCTAGTTGGAGTCTTGTACACATTATTTCTCAATTTAGTCTGTCTGGTTGGAGTCTTGTAAACATTGTTTCTCAAATTAGTCTGTCTCTGGTTGGAGTCTTGTACACATTGTTTCTCAAATTAGTCTGTCTGGTTGGAGTTTTGTACACATTGTTACTCAAATTAGTCTGTCTAGTTGGAGTCTTGTACACATTATTTCTCAATTTAGTCTGTCTGGTTGGAGTCTTGTACACAGTGTTTCTCAAATTAGTCTGTCTGGTTGGGGTCTTAAACACATTGTTTCTATAATCAGTCTGTCTGGTTGGAGTCTTGTACACATTGTTTCTCAAATTAGTCTGTCTGGTTGGAGTCTTGTACACATTGTTTCTCAAATTACTCTGTCTCGTTGGAGTCTTGTACACATTGTTTCTCAAATTAGTCTGTCTGGTTGGAGTCTTGAACACATTGTTTCTCAAATTAGTCTGTCCGGTTGGAGTCTTGAACACATTGTTTCTCAAATGAGTCTGTCTGGTTGGAGTCTTGTACACAATGTTTCTCAAATTAGTCTGACTGGTTGGAGTCTTGAACACATTGTTTCTGAAATTAGTCTGTCTGGTTGGAGTCTTATACACATTGTTTCTCAAATAAGTCTGTCTGGTTGGAGTCTTGTACACATTGTTTCTCAAATTAGTCTGTCTGGTTGGGATCTTGAACACATTGTTTCTCAAATTAGTTTGTCTAGTTGGAGTGTTGAACACGTTGTTTCTTAAACAAGTCTGTCTGGTTGAAGTCTTGTACACATTGTTTCTCAAATTAGTCTGTCTGGTTGGAGTCTTGTAAACATTGTTTCTCAAATTAGTCTGTCTGGTTGGAGTCTTGTACACATTGTTTCTCGAATTAGTCTGTCTGATTGGAGTCTTGTACACATTGTTACTCAAATTAGTCTGTCTAGTTGGAGTCTTGTAAACATTGTTTCTCAAATTAGTCTGTCTGGTTGGAGTCTTGTACACATTGTTTCTCAAATTAGTCTGTCTGGTTGGAGTTTTAAACACATTGTTTCTATAGACAGTCTGTCTGGTTGGAGTCTTGTACACATTGTTTCTCAAATTAGTCTGTCTGGTTGGAGTCTTGTACACATTGTTTCTCAAATTACTCTGTCTCGTTGGAGTCTTGTACACATTGTTTCTCAAATTAGTCTGTCTGGTTGGAGTTTTGAACACATTGTTTCTCAAATTAGTCTGTCCGGTTGGAGTCTTGAACACATTGTTTCTCAAATTAGTCTGTCTGGTTGGAGTCTTGTACACAATGTTTCTCAAATTAGTCTGACTGGTTGGAGTCTTGTACACATTGTTTCTCAAATTAGTCTGTCTGGTTGGAGTCTTGTACACATTGCTTCTTAAATTAGTCTGTCTGGTTGGAGTCTTGTACACATTGTTTCTCAAATTAGTCTGTCTGGTTTTAAGTCTTGTATACATTGCTTCTTAAATTAGTCTGTTTGGTTGGAGTCTTGTACACATTGTTTCTCAAATTAGTCTGTCTGGTAATAGTCATAAAAACGTTGTTTCTCAAATTAGTCTGTCTGTTTTAAGTCTTGTACACATTGTTTCTCAAACTAGTCTGTCTGGTTGGAGTCTTGTACACATTTTTTCTCAAATTAGTCTGTCTGGTTTTGAGTCTTGTACACATTGCTTCTCAAATTAGTCTGTCTGGTTGGAGTCTTGTACACATTGTTTCTCAAATTAGTCTGTCTGGTAATAGTCATGAAAACGTTGTTTCTCAAATTAGTCTGTCTGTTTGAAGTCTTGTACACATTGTTTCTCAAATTAGTCTGTCTGGTTGGAGTCTTGTACACATTGTTTCTCAAATTAGTCTGTCTGGTTGGAGTCTTGTACACATTGTTTCTCAAATAAGTCTGTCTGGTTGGAGTCTTGTACACCGTGTTTCTCAAATTAGTCTGTCTGGTTGGAGTCTTGAACACATTGTTTCTCAAATTAGTCTGTCTGGTTGGAGTCTTGCGTCTGTCTGGTTGGAGTCTTAAACACATTGTTTCTCAAATTAGTCTGTCTGGTTGAAGTCATGAAAACGTTGTTTCTCAAATTAGTCTGTCTGTTTGAAGTCTTGTACACATTGTTTCTCAAATTTGTCTGGTTGGAGTCTTGTACACATTGTTTCTCAAATTAGTCTGTCTGGTTGGAGTCGTAAACATGTTGTTTCTCAAATAAGTCTGTCTGGTTGAAGTCTTGTACACATTGTTTCTCAAATTAGTTTGTCTGGTTGGAGTCTTGTACACATTGTTTCTCAAATAAGTCTGTCTGGTTGGAGTCTTGTACACATTGTTTCTCAAATTAGTCTGTCTGGTTGGGATCTTGAACACATTGTTTCTCAAATTAGATTTGTCTAGTTGGAGTGTTGAACACGTTGTTTCTCAAATAAGTCTGTCTGGTTGAAGTCTTGTACACATTGTTTCTCAAATTAGTCTGTCTAGTTGGAGTCTTGTACACATTATTTCTCAATTTAGTCTGTCTGGTTGGAGTCTTGTAAACATTGTTTCTCAAATTAGTCTGTCTCTGGTTGGAGTCTTGTACACATTGTTTCTCAAATTAGTCTGTCTGGTTGGAGTTTTGTACACATTGTTACTCAAATTAGTCTGTCTAGTTGGAGTCTTGTACACATTATTTCTCAATTTAGTCTGTCTGGTTGGAGTCTTGTACACAGTGTTTCTCAAATTAGTCTGTCTGGTTGGGGTCTTAAACACATTGTTTCTATAATCAGTCTGTCTGGTTGGAGTCTTGTACACATTGTTTCTCAAATTAGTCTGTCTGGTTGGAGTCTTGTACACATTGTTTCTCAAATTACTCTGTCTCGTTGGAGTCTTGTACACATTGTTTCTCAAATTAGTCTGTCTGGTTGGAGTCTTGAACACATTGTTTCTCAAATTAGTCTGTCCGGTTGGAGTCTTGAACACATTGTTTCTCAAATGAGTCTGTCTGGTTGGAGTCTTGTACACAATGTTTCTCAAATTAGTCTGACTGGTTGGAGTCTTGAACACATTGTTTCTGAAATTAGTCTGTCTGGTTGGAGTCTTGTACACATTGTTTCTCAAATAAGTCTGTCTGGTTGGAGTCTTGTACACATTGTTTCTCAAATTAGTCTGTCTGGTTGGGATCTTGAACACATTGTTTCTCAAATTAGTTTGTCTAGTTGGAGTGTTGAACACGTTGTTTCTTAAACAAGTCTGTCTGGTTGAAGTCTTGTACACATTGTTTCTCAAATTAGTCTGTCTGGTTGGAGTCTTGTAAACATTGTTTCTCAAATTAGTCTGTCTGGTTGGAGTCTTGTACACATTGTTTCTCAAATTAGTCTGTCTGATTGGAGTCTTGTACACATTGTTACTCAAATTAGTCTGTCTAGTTGGAGTCTTGTAAACATTGTTTCTCAAATTAATCTGTCTGGTTGGAGTCTTGTACACATTGTTTCTCAAATTAGTCTGTCTGGTTGGAGTTTTAAACACATTGTTTCTATAGACAGTCTGTCTGGTTGGAGTCTTGTACACATTGTTTCTCAAATTAGTCTGTCTGGTTGGAGTCTTGTACACATTGTTTCTCAAATTACTCTGTCTCGTTGGAGTCTTGTACACATTGTTTCTCAAATTAGTCTGTCTGGTTGGAGTCTTGAACACATTGTTTCTCAAATTAGTCTGTCCGGTTGGAGTCTTGAACACATTGTTTCTCAAATTAGTCTGTCTGGTTGGAGTCTTGTACACAATGTTTCTCAAATTAGTCTGACTGGTTGGAGTCTTGTACACATTGTTTCTCAAATTAGTCTGTCTGGTTGGAGTCTTGTACACATTGCTTCTTAAATTAGTCTGTCTGGTTGGAGTCTTGTACACATTGTTTCTCAAATTAGTCTGTCTGGTTTTGAGTCTTGTATACATTGCTTCTCAAATTAGTCTGTTTGGTTGGAGTCTTGTACACATTGTTTCTCAAATTAGTCTGTCTGGTAATAGTCATAAAAACGTTGTTTCTCAAATTAGTCTGTCTGTTTTAAGTCTTGTACACATTGTTTCTCAAACTAGTCTGTCTGGTTGGAGTCTTGTACACATTTTTTCTCAAATTAGTCTGTCTGGTTTTGAGTCTTGTACACATTGCTTCTCAAATTAGTCTGTCTGGTTGGAGTCTTGTACACATTGTTTCTCAAATTAGTCTGTCTGGTAATAGTCATGAAAACGTTGTTTCTCAAATTAGTCTGTCTGTTTGAAGTCTTGTACACATTGTTTCTCAAATTAGTCTGTCTGGTTGGAGTCTTGTACACATTGTTTCTCAAATTAGTCTGTCTGGTTGGAGTCTTGTACACATTGTTTCTCAAATAAGTCTGTCTGGTTGGAGTCTTGTACACCGTGTTTCTCAAATTAGTCTGTCTGGTTGGAGTCTTGAACACATTGTTTCTCAAATTAGTCTGTCTGGTTGGAGTCTTGCGTCTGTCTGGTTGGAGTCTTAAACACATTGTTTCTCAAATTAGTCTGTCTGGTTGAAGTCATGAAAACGTTGTTTCTCAAATTAGTCTGTCTGTTTGAAGTCTTGTACACATTGTTTCTCAAATTAGTCTGTCTGGTTGGAGTCTTGTACACATTGTTTCTCAAATTAGTCTGTCTGGTTGGAGTCGTAAACATGTTGTTTCTCAAATAAGTCTGTCTGGTTGAAGTCTTGTACACATTGTTTCTCAAATTAGTCTGTCTGGTTGGAGTCTTGTACACATTGTTTCTCAAATTAGTCTGTCTGGTTGGAGTCTTGAACAGGTTGTTTCTTAAACTAGTCTGTCTGGTTGGAGTCTTGTACACATTGTTTCTCAAATTAGTCTGTCTGGTTGGAGTCTTGTACACATTGTTTCTCAAATTAGTCTGTCTGGTTGGAGTCTTGTACACATTGTTTCTCAAATTAGTCTGTCTGGTTGGAGTCGTGAACATGTTGTTTCTCAAATAAGTCTGTGTGTGTGGAGTCTTGAACAGGTTGTTTCTCAAATTAGTCTGTCTGGTTGGAGTCTTGTACACATTGTTTCTCAAATAAGTCTGTCTGTTGGAGTCTTGTACACGTTGTTTCTCAAATTAGTCTGTCTGGTTGGAGTCTTGTACACATTGTTTCTCAAATAAGTCTGTCTGGTTGGAGTCTTGTACACATTGTTTCTCAAATTAGTCTGTCTGGTTGGAGTCTTGAACACATTGTTTCTCAAATTAGTCTGTCCGGTTGGAGTCTTGAACACATTGTTTCTCAAATTAGTCTGTCTGGTTGGAGTCTTGTACACATTGTTTCTTAAATTAGTCTGTCTGGTTGGAGTCTTATACACATTGTTTCTCAAATTAGTCTGTCTGGTTTTGAGTCTTGTACACATTGCTTCTCAAATTAGTCTGTCTGGTTGGAGTCTTGTACACATTGTTTCTCAAATTAAACTGTCTGGTAATAGTCATGAAAACGTTGTTTCTCAAATTTGTCTGTTTTAAGTCTTGTACACATTGTTTCTCAAATTAGTCTGTCTGGTAGGAGTCTTGTATACATTTTTTCTCAAATTAGTCTGTCTGGTTTTGAGTCTTGTACACATTGCTTCTCAAATTAGTCTGTCTGGTTGGAGTCTTGTACACATTGTTTCTCAAATTAGTCTGTCTGGTAATAGTCATGAAAACGTTGTTTCTCAAATAAGTCTGTCTGTTTGAAGTCTTGTACACATTGTTTCTCAAATTAGTCTGTCTGGTTGGAGTCTTGAACAGGTTGTTTCTCAAATTAGTCTGTCTGGTTGGAGTCTTGTACACATTGTTTCTCAAATTAGTCTGTCTGGTTGGAGTCTTGTACACATTGTTTCTCAAATAAGTCTGTCTGGTTGGAGTCTTGTACACATTGTTTCTCAAATTAGTCTATCTGGTTGGAGTCTTAAACACATTGTTTCTCAAATTAGTCTGTCTGGTTGGAGTCTTAAACACATTGTTTCTCAAATTAGTCTGTCTGGTTGAAGTCATGAAAACGTTGTTTCTAAAATTAGTCTGTCTGTTTGAAGTCTTGTACACATTGTTTCTCAAATTAGTCTGTCTGGTTGGAGTCTTGTACACATTGTTTCTCAAATTAGTCTGTCTGGTTGGAGTCGTAAACATGTTGTTTCTCAAATAAGTCTGTCTGGTTGAAGTCTTGTACACATTGTTTCTCAAATTAGTCTTTCTGGTTGGAGTCTTGTACACATTGTTTCTCAAATTAGTCTGTCTGGTTGGAGTCTTGAACAGGTTGTTTCTTAAACTAGTCTGTCTGGTTGGAGTCTTGTACACATTGTTTCTCAAATTAGTCTGTCTGGTTGGAGTCTTGAAAACATTGTTTCTCAAATTAGTCTGTCTGGTTGGAGTCGTGAACATGTTGTTTCTCAAATAAGTCTGTGTGTGTGGAGTCTTGAACAGGTTGTTTCTCAAATTAGTCTGTCTGGTTGGAGTCTTGTACACATTGTTTCTCAAATAAGTCTGTCTGTTGGAGTCTTGTACACGTTGTTTCTCAAATTAGTCTTTCTGGTTGGAGTCTTGTACACATTGTTTCTCAAATAAGTCTGTCTGGTTGGAGTCTTGTACACATTGTTTCTCAAATTAGTCTGTCTGGTTGGGATCTTGAACACATTGTTTCTCAAATTAGTTTGTCTAGTTGGAGTGTTGAACACGTTGTTTCTTAAACAAGTCTGTCTGGTTGAAGTCTTGTACACATTGTTTCTCAAATTAGTCTGTCTGGTTGGAGTCTTGTAAACATTGTTTCTCAAATTAGTCTGTCTCTGGTTGGAGTCTTGTACACATTGTTTCTCAAATTAGTCTGTCTGATTGGAGTCTTGTACACATTGTTACTCAAATTAGTCTGTCTAGTTGGAGTCTTGTAAACATTGTTTCTCAAATTAGTCTGTCTGGTTGGAGTCTTGTACACATTGTTTCTCAAATTAGTCTGTCTGGTTGGAGTTTTAAACACATTGTTTCTATACACAGTCTGTCTGGTTGGAGTCTTGTACACATTGTTTCTCAAATTAGTCTGTCTGGTTGGAGTCTTGTACACATTGTTTCTCAAATTAGTCTGTCTGGTTGGAGTCTTGTACACATTGTTTCTCAAATTAGTCTGTCTGGTTGGAGTCTTAAACACATTGTTTCTCAAATTAGTCTGTCCGGTTGGAGTCTTGAACACATTGTTTCTCAAATTAGTCTGTCTGGTTGGAGTCTTGTACACAATGTTTCTCAAATTAGTCTGACTGGTTGGAGTCTTGTACACATTGTTTCTGAAATTAGTCTGTCTGGTTGGAGTCTTGTACACATTGTTTCTTAAATTAGTCTGTCTGGTTGGAGTCTTGTACACATTGTTTCTCAAATTAGTCTGTCTGGTTTTGAGTCTTGTACACATTGCTTCTCAAATTAGTCTGTCTGGTTGGAGTCTTGTACACATTGTTTCTCAAATTAGTCTGTCTGGTTGGGATCTTGAACACATTGTTTCTCAAATTAGTTTGTCTAGTTGGAGTGTTGAACACGTTGTTTCTTAAACAAGTCTGTCTGGTTGAAGTCTTGTACACATTGTTTCTCAAATTAGTCTGTCTGGTTGGAGTCTTGTAAACATTGTTTCTCAAATTAGTCTGTCTCTGGTTGGAGTCTTGTACACATTGTTTCTCAATTTAGTCTGTCTGATTGGAGTCTTGTACACATTGTTACTCAAATTAGTCTGTCTAGTTGGAGTCTTGTAAACATTGTTTCTCAAATTAGTCTGTCTGGTTGGAGTCTTGTACACATTGTTTCTCAAATTAGTCTGTCTGGTTGGAGTTTTAAACACATTGTTTCTATACACAGTCTGTCTGGTTGGAGTCTTGTACACATTGTTTCTCAAATTAGTCTGTCTGGTTGGAGTCTTGTACACATTGTTTCTCAAATTACTCTGTCTCGATGGAGTCTTGTACACATTGTTTCTCAAATTAGTCTGTCTGGTTGGAGTCTTGAACACATTGTTTCTCAAATTAGTCTGTCCGGTTGGAGTCTTGAACACATTGTTTCTCAAATTAGTCTGTCTGGTTGGAGTCTTGTACACAATGTTTCTCAAATTAGTCTGACTGGTTGGAGTCTTGTACACATTGTTTCTGAAATTAGTCTGTCTGGTTGGAGTCTTGTACACATTGTTTCTTAAATTAGTCTGTCTGGTTGGAGTCTTATACACATTGTTTCTCAAATTAGTCTGTCTGGTTTTGAGTCTTGTACACATTGCTTCTCAAATTAGTCTGTCTGGTTGGAGTCTTGTACACATTGTTTCTCAAATTAAACTGTCTGGTAATAGTCATGAAAACGTTGTTTCTCAAATTTGTCTGTTTTAAGTCTTGTACACATTGTTTCTCAAATTAGTCTGTCTGGTTGGAGTCTTGTACACATTTTTTCTCAAATTAGTCTGTCTGGTTTTGAGTCTTGTACACATTGCTTCTCAAATTAGTCTGTCTGGTTGGAGTCTTGTACACATTGTTTCTCAAATTAGTCTGTCTGGTAATAGTCATGAAAACGTTGTTTCTCAAATAAGTCTGTCTGTTTGAAGTCTTGTACACATTGTTTCTCAAATTAGTCTGTCTGGTTGGAGTCTTGAACAGGTTGTTTCTCAAATTAGTCTGTCTGGTTGGAGTCTTGTACACATTGTTTCTCAAATTAGTCTGTCTGGTTGGAGTCTTGTACACATTGTTTCTCAAATAAGTCTGTCTGGTTGGAGTCTTGTACACATTGTTTCTCAAATTAGTCTGTCTGGTTGGAGTCTTGAACACATTGTTTCTCAAATTAGTCTGTCTGGTTGGAGTCTTAAACACATTGTTTCTCAAATTAGTCTGTCTGGTTGAAGTCATGAAAACGTTGTTTCTAAAATTAGTCTGTCTGTTTGAAGTCTTGTACACATTGTTTCTCAAATTAGTCTGTCTGGTTGGAGTCTTGTACACATTGTTTCTCAAATTAGTCTGTCTGGTTGGAGTCGTAAACATGTTGTTTCTCAAATAAGTCTGTCTGGTTGAAGTCTTGTACACATTGTTTCTCAAATTAGTCTTTCTGGTTGGAGTCTTGTACACATTGTTTCTCAAATTAGTCTGTCTGGTTGGAGTCTTGAACAGGTTGTTTCTTAAACTAGTCTGTCTGGTTGGAGTCTTGTACACATTGTTTCTCAAATTAGTCTGTCTGGTTGGAGTCTTGAACACATTGTTTCTCAAATTAGTCTGTCTGGTTGGAGTCGTGAACATGTTGTTTCTCAAATAAGTCTGTGTGTGTGGAGTCTTGAACAGGTTGTTTCTCAAATTAGTCTGTCTGGTTGGAGTCTTGTACACATTGTTTCTCAAATAAGTCTGTCTGTTGGAGTCTTGTACACGTTGTTTCTCAAATTAGTCTTTCTGGTTGGAGTCTTGTACACATTGTTTCTCAAATAAGTCTGTCTGGTTGGAGTCTTGTACACATTGTTTCTCAAATTAGTCTGTCTGGTTGGGATCTTGAACACATTGTTTCTCAAATTAGTTTGTCTAGTTGGAGTGTTGAACACGTTGTTTCTTAAACAAGTCTGTCTGGTTGAAGTCTTGTACACATTGTTTCTCAAATTAGTCTGTCTGGTTGGAGTCTTGTAAACATTGTTTCTCAAATTAGTCTGTCTCTGGTTGGAGTCTTGTACACATTGTTTCTCAAATTAGTCTGTCTGATTGGAGTCTTGTACACATTGTTACTCAAATTAGTCTGTCTAGTTGGAGTCTTGTAAACATTGTTTCTCAAATTAGTCTGTCTGGTTGGAGTCTTGTACACATTGTTTCTCAAATTAGTCTGTCTGGTTGGAGTTTTAAACACATTGTTTCTATACACAGTCTGTCTGGTTGGAGTCTTGTACACATTGTTTCTCAAATTAGTCTGTCTGGTTGGAGTCTTGTACACATTGTTTCTCAAATTAGTCTGTCTGGTTGGAGTCTTGTACACATTGTTTCTCAAATTAGTCTGTCTGGTTGGAGTCTTAAACACATTGTTTCTTAAATTAGTCTGTCCGGTTGGAGTCTTGAACACATTGTTTCTCAAATTAGTCTGTCTGGTTGGAGTCTTGTACACAATGTTTCTCAAATTAGTCTGACTGGTTGGAGTCTTGTACACATTGTTTCTGAAATTAGTCTGTCTGGTTGGAGTCTTGTACACATTGTTTCTTAAATTAGTCTGTCTGGTTGGAGTCTTGTACACATTGTTTCTCAAATTAGTCTGTCTGGTTTTGAGTCTTGTACACATTGCTTCTCAAATTAGTCTGTCTGGTTGGAGCCTTTACACATTGTTTCTCAAATTAGTCTGTCTGGTAATAGTCATGAAAACGTTGTTTCTCAAATTAGTCTGTCTGTTTGAAGTCTTGTACACATTGTTTCTCAAATTAGTCTGTCTGGTTGGAGTCTTGAACAGGTTGTTTCTCAAATTAGTCTGTCTGGTTGGAGTCTTGTACACATTGTTTCTCAAATTAGTCTGTCTGGTTGGAGTCTTGTACACATTGTTTCTCAAATAAGTCTGTCTGGTTGGAGTCTTGTACACATTGTTTCTCAAATTAGTCTGTCTGGTTGGAGTCTTGAACACATTGTTTCTCAAATTAGTCTGTCTGGTTGGAGTCTTGCGTCTGTCTGGTTGGAGTCTTAAACACATTGTTTCTCAAATTAGTCTGTCTGGTTGAAGTCATGAAAACGTTGTTTCTCAAATTAGTCTGTCTGTTTGAAGTCTTGTACACATTGTTTCTCAAATTAGTCTGTCTGTTTGGAGTCTTGTACACATTGTTTCTCAAATTAGTCTGTCTGGTTGGAGTCGTAAACATGTTGTTTCTCAAATTAATCTGTCTGGTTGAAGTTTTGTACACATTGTTTCTCAAATTAGTCTGTCTGGTTGGAGTCTTGTACACATTGTTTCTCAAATTAGTCTGTCTGGTTGGAGTCTTGAACAGGTTGTTTCTTAAACTAGTCTGTCTGGTTGGAGTCTTGTACACATTGTTTCTCAAATTAGTCTGTCTGGTTGGAGTCTTGTACACATTGTTTCTCAAATTAGTCTGTCTGGTTGGAGTCGTGAACATGTTGTTTCTCAAATATGTCTGTGTGTGTGGAGTCTTGAACAGGTTGTTTCTCAAATTAGTCTGTCTGGTTGGAGTCTTGTACACATTGTTTCTCAAATTAGTCTGTCTGGTTGGAGTCTTGTACACATTGTTTCTCAAATAAGTCTGTCTGGTTGGAGTCTTGAACAGGTTGTTTCTTAAACTAGTCTGTCTGGTTGGAGTCTTGTACACATTGTTTTTCAAATTAGTCTGTCTGGTTGGAGTCTTGTACACATTGTTTCTCAAATAAGTCTGTCTGGTTGAAGTCTTGTACACATTGTTTCTCAAATTAGTCTGTCTGGTTGGAGTCTTGTAAACATTGTTTCTCAAATTAGTCTGTCTCTGGTTGGAGTCTTGTACACATTGTTTCTCAAATTAGTCTGTCTGGTTGGAGTTTCGTACACATTGTTACTCAAATTAGTCTGTCTAGTTGGAGTCTTGTACACATTGTTTCTCAATTTAGTCTGTCTGGTTGGAGTCTTGTACACAGTGTTTCTCAAATTAGTCTGTCTGGTTGGAGTCTTAAACACATTGTTTCTATAATCAGTCTGTCTGGTTGGAGTCTTGTACACATTGTTTCTCAAATTAGTCTGTCTGGTTGGAGTCTTGTACACATTGTTTCTCAAATTACTCTGTCTCGTTGGAGTCTTGTACACATTGTTTCTCAAATTAGTCTATCTGGTTGGAGTCTTGAACACATTGTTTCTCAAATTAGTCTGTCCGGTTGGAGTCTTGAACACATTGTTTCTCAAATTAGTCTGTCTGGTTGGAGTCTTGTACACAATGTTTCTCAAATTAGTCTGACTGGTTGGAGTCTTGAACACATTGTTTCTGAAATTAGTCTGTCTGGTTGGAGTCTTGTACACATTGTTTCTCAAATAAGTCTGTCTGTTGGAGTCTTGTACACGTTGTTTCTCAAATTAGTCTGTCTGGTTGGAGTCTTGTACACATTGTTTCTCAAATAAGTCTGTCTGGTTGGAGTCTTGTACACATTGTTTCTCAAATTAGTCTGTCTGGTTGGGATCTTGAACACATTGTTTCTCAAATTAGTTTGTCTAGTTGGAGTGTTAAACACGTTGTTTCTTAAACAAGTCTGTCTGGTTGAAGTCTTGTACACATTGTTTCTCAAATTAGTCTGTCTGGTTGGAGTCTTGTAAACATTGTTTCTCAAATTAGTCTGTCTCTGGTTGGAGTCTTGTACACATTGTTTCTCAAATTAGTCTGTCTGATTGGAGTCTTGTACACATTGTTACTCAAATTAGTCTGTCTAGTTGGAGTCTTGTAAACATTGTTTCTCAAATTAGTCTGTCTGGTTGGAGTCTTGTACACATTGTTTCTCAAATTAGTCTGTCTGGTTGGAGTTTTAAACACATTGTTTCTATAGACAGTCTGTCTGGTTGGAGTCTTGTACACATTGTTTCTCAAATTAGTCTGTCTGGTTGGAGTCTTGTACACATTGTTTCTCAAATTACTCTGTCTCGTTGGAGTCTTCTACACATTGTTTCTCAAATTAGTCTGTCTGGTTGGAGTCTTGAACACATTGTTTCTCAAATTAGTCTGTCCGGTTGGAGTCTTGAACACATTGTTTCTCAAATTAGTCTGTCTGGTTGGAGTCTTGTACACAATGTTTCCCAAATTAGTCTGACTGGTTGGAGTCTTGTACACATTGTTTCTGAAATTAGTCTGTCTGGTTGGAGTCTTATACACATTGTTTCTTAAATTAGTCTGTCTGGTTGGAGTCTTGTACACATTGTTTCTCAAATTAGTCTGTCTGGTTTTGAGTCTTGTACACATTGCTTCTCAAATTAGTCTGTCTGGTTGGAGTCTTGTACACATTGTTTCTCAAATTAGTCTGTCTGGTAATAGTCATGAAAACGTTGTTTCTCAAATTAGTCTGTCTGTTTTAAGTCTTGTACACATTGTTTCTCAAATTAGTCTGTCTGGTTGGAGTCTTGTACACATTTTTTCTCAAATTAGTCTGTCTGGTTTTGAGTCTTGTACACATTGCTTCTCAAATTAGTCTGTCTGGTTGGAGTCTTGTACACATTGTTTCTCAAATTAGTCTGTCTGGTAATAGTCATGAAAACGTTGTTTCTCAAATTAGTCTGTCTGTTTGAAGTCTTGAACACATTGTTTCTCAAATTAGTCTGTCTGGTTGGAGTCTTGAACAGGTTGTTTCTCAAATTAGTCTGTCTGGTTGGAGTCTTGTACACATTGTTTCTCAAATTAGTCTGTCTGGTTGGAGTCTTGTACACATTGTTTCTCAAATAAGTCTGTCTGGTTGGAGTCTTGTACACATTGTTTCTCAAATTAGTCTGTCTGGTTGGAGTTTTAAACACATTGTTTCTATAGACAGTCTGTCTGGTTGGAGTCTTGTACACATTGTTTCTCAAATTAGTCTGTCTGGTTGGAGTCTTGTACACATTGTTTCTCAAATTACTCTGTCTCGTTGGAGTCTTCTACACATTGTTTCTCAAATTAGTCTGTCTGGTTGGAGTCTTGAACACATTGTTTCTCAAATTAGTCTGTCCGGTTGGAGTCTTGAACACATTGTTTCTCAAATTAGTCTGTCTGGTTGGAGTCTTGTACACAATGTTTCCCAAATTAGTCTGACTGGTTGGAGTCTTGTACACATTGTTTCTGAAATTAGTCTGTCTGGTTGGAGTCTTATACACATTGTTTCTTAAATTAGTCTGTCTGGTTGGAGTCTTGTACACATTGTTTCTCAAATTAGTCTGTCTGGTTTTGAGTCTTGTACACATTGCTTCTCAAATTAGTCTGTCTGGTTGGAGTCTTGTACACATTGTTTCTCAAATTAGTCTGTCTGGTAATAGTCATGAAAACGTTGTTTCTCAAATTAGTCTGTCTGGTAATAGTCATGAAAACGTTGTTTCTCAAATTAGTCTGTCTGTTTGAAGTCTTGAACACATTGTTTCTCAAATTAGTCTGTCTGGTTGGAGTCTTGAACAGGTTGTTTCTCAAATTAGTCTGTCTGGTTGGAGTCTTGTACACATTGTTTCTCAAATTAGTCTGTCTGGTTGGAGTCTTGTACACATTGTTTCTCAAATAAGTCTGTCTGGTTGGAGTCTTGTACACATTGTTTCTCAAATTAGTCTGTCTGGTTGGAGTCTTGAACACATTGTTTCTCAAATTAGTCTGTCTGGTTGGAGTCTTGCGTCTGTCTGGTTGGAGTCTTAAACACATTGTTTCTCAAATTAGTCTGTCTGGTTGAAGTCATGAAAACGTTGTTTCTCAAATTAGTCTGTCTGTTTGAAGTCTTGTACACATTGTTTCTCAAATTAGTCTGTCTGGTTGGAGTCTTGTACACATTGTTTCTCAAATTAGTCTGTCTGGTTGGAGTCGTAAACATGTTGTTTCTCAAATTAATCTGTCTGGTTGAAGTCTTGTACACATTGTTTCTCAAATTAGTCTGTCTGGTTGGAGTCTTGTACACATTGTTTCTCAAATTAGTCTGTCTGGTTGGAGTCTTGAACAGGTTGTTTCTTAAACTAGTCTGTCTGGTTGGAGTCTTGTACACATTGTTTCTCAAATTAGTCTGTCTGGTTGGAGTCTTGTACACATTGTTTCTCAAATTAGTCTGTCTGGTTGGAGTCGTGAACATGTTGTTTCTCAAATAAGTCTGTGTGTGTGGAGTCTTGAACAGGTTGTTTCTCAAATTAGTCTGTCTGGTTGGAGTCTTGTACACATTGTTTCTCAAATTAGTCTGTCTGGTTGGAGTCTTGTACACATTGTTTCTCAAATAAGTCTGTCTGGTTGGAGTCTTGAACAGGTTGTTTCTTAAACTAGTCTGTCTGGTTGGAGTCTTGTACACATTGTTTTTTTAAATTAGTCTGTCTGGTTGGAGTCTTGTACACATTGTTTCTCAAATAAGTCTGTCTGGTTGGAGTCTTGTACACATTGTTTCTCAAATTAGTCTGTCTGGTTGGAGTCTTGTACACATTGTTTCTCAAATTAGTCTGTCTAGTTGGAGTCTTGAACACGTTGTTTCTCAAATTAGTCTGTCTGGTTGAAGTCTTGTACACATTGTTTCTTAAATTAGTCTGTCTCTGGTTGGAGTCTTGTACACAATGTTTCTCAAATTAGTCTGTCTGGTTGGAGTCTTGTACACATTGTTTCTCAAATTAGTCTGTCTAGTTGGAGTCTTGTACACATTGTTTCTCAAATTAGTCTGTCTGGTTAGTGTCTTGTACACATTATTTCTTAAATTAGTCTGTCTGGTTGGAGTCTTGAACACGTTGTTTCTCAAATTAGTCTGTCTGGTTGGAGTCTTGAACACATTGTTTCTCAAATTAGTCTGTCTTATTGGAGTTTTGTACACATTGTTTCTTAAATTAGTCTGTCTGGTTGGAGTCTTGTACACATTGTTTCTCAAATTAGTCTGTCTGGTTGGAGTCTTGTACACATTGTTTCTCAAATAAGTTTGTCTGGTTGGAGTCTTGTACACATTGTTTCTCAAATTAGTCTGTCTGGTTGGAGTCTTGTACACATTGTTTCTCAAATTAGTCTGTCTGGTTGGAGTCGTGAACATGTTGTTTCTCAAATAAGTCTGTGTGTGTGGAGTCTTGAACAGGTTGTTTCTCAAATTAGTCTGTCTGGTTGGAGTCTTGTACACATTGTTTCTCAAATAAGTCTGTCTGTTGGAGTTATGTACACGTTGTTTCTCAAATTAGTCTGTCTGGTTGGAGTCTTGTACACATTGTTTCTCAAATAAGTCTGTCTGGTTGGAGTCTTGTACACATTGTTTCTCAAATTAGTCTGTCTGGTTGGGATCTTGAACACAATGTTTCTCAAATAAGTCTGTCTGGTTGGAGTCTTTTACACATTGTTTCTCAAATTAGTCTGTCTGGTTGGAGTTTTGTACACATTGTTTCTCAAATTAGTCTGTCTAGTTGGAGTCTTGAACACGTTGTTTCTCAAATTAGTCTGTCTGGTTGAAGTCTTGTACACATTGTTTCTCAAATTAGTCTGTCTCTGGTTGGAGTCTTGTACACAATGTTTCTCAAATTAGTCTGTCTAGTTGGAGTCTTGTACACATTGTTTCTCAAATTAGTCTGTCTGGTTAGTGTCTTTTACACATTGTTTCTAAAATTAGTCTTTCTGGTTGGAGTCTTGTACACATTGTTTCTCAAATTAGTCTGTCTGGTTAGAGTCTTGTACACATTGTTTCTCAAATTAGTCTGTCTGGTTGGAGTCTTGTACACATTGTTTCTCAAATTAGTCTGTCTGGTTGGAGTCTTGTACACATTGTTTCTCCCTCTTTCCATTCTCGGACCAAGTTGAAACTTTGCACAAAATATTCATTGTCGATGACAACATAAGAATCAATAAAAAAAAACTAATTATTTGGTAAATTATTTGTAATTAATTAATGTTGCTTTATATAGAAACTGTTACTATTCAAAGGAAGGAAAATTTTTTGTAGAGAATTAGGTCAATCGCGAACAAATTAAAACTAACTATTAAATCTAAAAACACATCTTTTGTTTGTTTAATTTATGGCGAAATGGATTCTTATATCCAAGAGTATCTTCAGTTTTGAAATATTTTTGCAAATTTTTACCTATATTGGTCAAACGGTGTTCTTTACGCTACATAATACACACGTACCGCAAAAGCATAGCAAGGTACCAGTGGGCCAGGGTTCAAATATAAGATCATGGGTTCCCACCGTCTTCAAAGTCTATCATTGGAATATTTTAAACTCTAGTAGATCTATACATTCGCTTAACATGTTTTGTTCTCTGGGTAAAAGGGGGGGGGGCATGGGGCGGGGTAAAAAAATATAACTTTTTTTAAAAATATAACATTCATTAGTTCTTAAGAGAAAAAAAATCGCTCTATCCACTATATATTTCTAAGTTACCACTGATTGGCTCATTGATCAAGAAATCTCTTAAACTGTTGTACTGATCAGCATGCTATTTCGTGCACAGGTCCTTTTATCCAGGAGCTTGCTAAATGCTAAGAACCGGTTTTGACAGATTTCCAACCTGATCACCGCTATTTGCGAAAATCAGCAAGCTTTCTATCAAACCGTTGTATTTTATTTCGGTATTTCTCCAGAAGGCCGCAGTCTAAACATAAAACATCTAAGAAAGCACACAAATTCCGTATTTTTAAAGTGATTTTTTGTTTCATAAGGCTACTAAGTTTTAATATACCCTTCGTCATTTCCACTTCCTCTTAGATGCGGTCTAAATAAAAATAAATCTTAGGATGAAAAAGATATATTCTTTTTTTATGATTAAAGGATGTAGATAAAAATTTTAAAACTAACCATATATGCTATATAGTATATACAGATTCAAAATTTGAGAAGTGTGTGTTGATCAATCGGAGGATCCCTTTACACGCTGACTAATTTAAAAATTAACCTAATCCTAGTAGCACTAGATCTAATGTCGTTTCGCAACGTTCAACCCCCCCCCCCCCCGAAATGAAATTAAGTGACTGATTTTTTCCTTTGATTTTGTTTATTTTAGGTGAAATTTTAATACTAAACCATCACTTGCCCCAGCACAGCCAATGGTTTTTGAGTTTAAAATTCCTTACCTGGGGGTTTTGAGTTTAAAACCCTCTACCAGGGGTTTTTGCAGCTAAATCCCCCTCTTCTATAAAACAAAACCAAAAAAAATGCAAACGACTATCCCCAAATTCCAAGAGCACAGTTAAGGAAGATTTTGATTTTAAAACCCCTTCAAAAATTACGATGAACCCCCTCTTCGATATAACGCACTCAAAATGTTATGAGCGTAGCTAAATGGGTTTCGACTCAGTTTCGAGTTTAAACCCCTTTTCGGCTGGGTTAGAAGGTAAAAAATACATCTTCAATATTAAAAAAAATAAATAATTATACACTCAACATTTTATGAGTGTAATCAAAGGGGTTTTGAGTTTAAACTCCTCTCCAGCGGAGTTTGAAGCTAAAATATCCTTTTCAATATAAAAAAAAGCCAATTACACACTCTAAAATCTATGAGCGTAGCCAAAGGGGTTTTGACTTTAAACCCCCCGCCAGCGGGTTTGAAGCTAAAAAATACACCTTTATTTTTAAAAAAAAGCAAACTACGCACTCAAAATGCTATGAGCGTTCCCAAAAGGGGTTTTGAGTTTAAACCCCCTTCAGAGAAGTTTGATGCTAAAAAATACCTCAATATAAAAAAAAAGCAAATTACACACTAAAATTATTTGAGCGTAGCCAAGCCAATTTGGGGTTTTGAGTTTAAACCCCTCTCCAATAGATGGCTTTTTTTTTAAAGTTTAAAACCCCACCAGATGGTTTTTAGTTTAAAATCTCCTTACAAAACGTTGTGAG
The DNA here is from genome assembly GCA_036873155.1 of Biomphalaria sudanica. Lineage (NCBI taxonomy): Eukaryota > Metazoa > Mollusca > Gastropoda > Planorbidae > Biomphalaria > Biomphalaria sudanica. The sequence continues at coordinate 1,498,111 of JAZGLO010005707.1, read as the reverse complement.
GTGGACAGCGTCTCTCTTCAATATTATTTCTAAAGCAAACTACAGTCACCAAATTCTATGACCGTAGCTAAATGGGGTTTTGAATTTTAAAAAAATACAATAACTCCAGAGATTTTTTAGTTTAAAACCCCCAACAGATGATTTTGACGATAAAACATCTATTTTCGATATAAAATCTAAAACAAACTACATTCACCTAATTCCAAGAGCGTATTCAAGAGAGGTTAGACATTTCTACTAGTGGCGGGGCTCCATTAATAAACTGCAGTAAATAGTCATCTACCGAAATTGAAAAACACTAAATGTGGCTCAACAAAGATGGCTAAGACAGATTTTAGGAGTCAGTCATAGAGATCGGGTCTAAATCAAGGACATCTCATGACGAACTGGGAATCGACCCCTTGGTAAGATTGTGACAGAGCGTCGCATGAGGTTTGCGGGACATGTTCTCCGACAAAATGAATTACGCATAAGAAGAGTTGCGATGACATCCTAGTACAACTTGGCTACACTCATTCATGGAGGTCCTCAGAGCAGGTGGGAAGAGGCTTCAGACATTACCAGTGACAGAATTTTGTGGAGAAAGCTTGACGGCAAATGCGCCGAAGGGCGCGGGAGGGTCTCAGTCAGTAAGAATAGTACATTAAGTTTTTGCAATAAAACTTTCTAATAGTAGGAAAATGCACTGTAGATACCTCAGAATATGCATTTTGTTGGCTTCTAATACCAGAAATAGTGTTTCCCGGCGGGGCTTCGCCCCGCGCTGGGGTAGCTCCTGTCGCTTCCCCCAGACCCCCTTGCTAGCAATGGCGGAGAGTCAAAAATTTTTCCACTAACTACAGGAAGAACCTATTCTAGGGCACAATAAACGTCTTCCGAAAGCATGAAAGGTCAGAATGTAATAAAGATTATGTACATACACACACACATACATACATATAAAAAAAAAATTCGCGGGGGGCGGGGTGGAGACCCCCTACCCCGCGAAAAAAAATCCTGGCTACGCCCATGAGATAAACGATTACAATTAATAAAACCAAATCTATATTCCTTTTTTATTTAGAGAACAAAATATCAAGATAAATGTAGAAAGGCGAACGGGAATGTGGCATTCCATTGGGGCCATTTGAAAATGCATTTTTTTCTCTGTTTGAAACTGATGATATGAAGAAATGTGTGCGGCGTCTAATACCTTACATTGCTTGCTTTACGATTAAAAAAAAGGAATATGTAAAATTAACCTAAGGAGGCGGTCATGGTCGAACTATAATATAGATTCAATTGAGAAGCTGAACAAAAGTCATAGAGTGTATGAAGGACTAACTTTTTGTTATCGATGGGCTGGGTGGAAGCGGATAAGTAAAAGGTAAAAGTGATACTAGAAATAACGGGCTCAGAATAGGAGTACGCGATTGTGTCGGGGACGCATTATTAAGCGGGTCTTTCCAAATTATGTCAAAAGTCTATGTTGGAGAAATTAAGATGCGCAGATTTTTAAAAAAATATAAAGGGCGTTCCAGGGAGCGAAAAGTGTAATCATCTTCTTTTTTGAAGTAACGTCTGTATCATATAAGATAAGATAAGAGAGAGCGCGAAAGAAAGAGAGAGAGAGAGAGAGAGAGAGAAAAGAAAAGAGAGATGGCGGACGTGAAATTTCATTGTAGCAGATACATTGATTCACTAAAAAAGTATGTTAGGTTGATCGTTAAAATATGGCCTGTTTATTAAAATTCAGAAAAAAAAAAAAAGAAAGTGTTTTCGGCCATACTAAACAAAATAAACCCTGGGATCAAATCAGGGGCGTAGCCGGTGTGTAGGCCTACTGTTAGTCAAATGTATCAAGAAGGTATTATCATTCAAAATAAAATGTTGTTCTTGTTTCTTCATCCTTTAATCATAATTCTCTAGATCCATCTTTTTAATGCTATTATGTTGTTTGTTTTTTTTAATTAGACCGCGTTTTTATTTTGCCTCGTCTAAAAAAAAAGCGACATTGACGTAAATTGCTTTAAAAATACGGAGTTTCTATGCCTTTTTTTTTTTTGTTGAAAAAACCGAAAGTAAAATACAAAAGGTTGAGAAAGGTTGCAGTTGTTCTTAGTGAGCGCCTAGATGGTAAAAGGAACATGTGTACGAAATTTTATGCAAATTCGTACGACAATTTAAAAAATCTCTTGATCTGTCTGTGGTAATTTTGTGTATATATAGTAGATTTTGGTTGACGCTTAAGTGAGATTGCGTTGTGTAATTGAGACAGTATCTAGCGTTGTAATGTATAAATGAAACATTAATTCTTTTATTTCTTTCATGTATTTTAAACTTTATCGTTTTTTTTATTACATTTTTTCCCTTTTCTATACCTTAAGCTTAACACAACTGTAATTGTCTGTTTAAACTCATTTCTGGAGCTTAAGTTTAGCACATAAGTAATTGTCTGTTTAAACTCATTTCTGGAGCTTAAGTTTAGCACGTAAGTGTAATTGTCTGTTCAAACTCGTTTCTAGGTATAAAATCAGGTCCACTGTGAAGAATTGCGTGATACCTTAGAATTACGAGTGAAAAACTCCATTTTTAGCACAGATTTCTGAAAGAATGGACGGGGAGTCAGGGGCGTGATCCATAAAAAAAAAATGTGATTGCTCCTGTAGTCGCATAGCTTCCAAATGTAGGGCTATATGGCATTGTTTTCCATTCACCCTTTCCACACACACAATTTATTTATATTGCTTTTTCTTACTCAACCCCTCTGTCGCCTCTGAGAGGTTGAGCTCCCTCTCTACCTTTCCCAAGCTGAACTCTTCACCGATCCAGTTACCACACACCTGTACAAAGGGGGGATCCTGTTACGACCCTTAATTTTACGAGCGCCCGCGAGCACAATCGAGGCAAACAAACATGCTTTCACGAGGAGAGCAGGAGGGTGTTGAAACAGTCGAAAACATCTTCGCCCTTACAGCTTCAGCGGAACAACCTGGTAGTAAAATTCAGCTTTCAGACGCGATTTACAGTCGGGACAAAATCCTACATTTCGTTGTCCGCTTCTTTCACGAATTGAATTTCGAATTCAACACAGTTTTTTTTTTCCTTTACTCTAAATTCTGCAATTTTAATTGCCTTGTTTAAAAATGCGGGTACAGCTGCGCGGAATAAATCTAAAGTCTCATTGTCTCTTCCAATTACGGGGGGGGGGGGGGGGCACTTTTTTTTTTAAATCACACAGCAGCGAGATAAAACATTAAAAGGGAGAGAAGGGAAAAAATATGTTAAAAGGGAGGTAATAAGTATAAACAACTATTGGTCTCGGAGTGTCGCTTTTCTCACTTCTGCAATTGACGTCTGCCCGTGCTGCGTTTAAAGCGGCCATATTTAAAGATCAAGTGACGTAATTAAAACTCACAAGCATTTAATGTGCACACTGAAAAGTGCAGCGGTTAAAAATAAAACAACAAATGATCCCTAAGGCGAAATTGACGTTCTATTAAATGTATACGAAGACACCCGAGTAGGAGGGTTACTAGTGAGCTGGCCAAACCACACATGGAGGTAATATATCTTCGATTTTTTAAGAACACATATAAAATGAAAACAAGAATAAAGTCCAAACAATATTCTCTTACAATATTTTAACCATAGAATTATTTAGTGTTTTTTTTTTAATTAGCAATGTAGGTGAAAAAAGTCTATGTGTTCATTTTAAACAAAGTGAAATTAAGTAACAAGAAAATGTGAGCAGGTCAGGAGGCGCGAGAGACCTTTTCTCTGCTCAACATTAATTTTATAACCGTAAGCAGATGTTAGCGCTACTGGGTGGGTTTTATCTGTGACACCTCAGTCTACGACCAAGGGGCTAGAGTCGCCTAAGTAACCAGACAACTAGACTAAACTAACTAAAAGAAAGCAAGAAACAAACTTTATTTGAAATTAAATACTAAAAATGAAACTTTATTTACATAAAAAATAAATCAATAATAAAATATAATATGTACACTAAAATTGGATAGAAAAACTATACCTATGCAATTACAAAAAATCAACACTAACAAACCAACCTTACCAATAACTATCTAACCACCAACTTACTAGTCTGGAAACTACCTAAACTCTAATCGAATAATCGAACTATCCTAGTAATTCCAACTATAACACAAACTGATCAAACCAACTATCTAACTAAATCACTACAACTACTACACTAGACCTAGATCTACACTAACACACTACAATAAACTATCTAGATCTACAATATTCTACTACTACAACCAACCCATAACACTAACACTAATACAACAACACCTTAGTCCTAGTACCTTACTATTAGTGTATTCACTAAGAACAGACTAAACCAATAAGCCGACTAAGCCAACACTACAGAAACAAAATAACACTAGATCTAAAGCAGTAATTATAGCAGGGCAGCAGTAATAATAGCAGTGGTTACAGCAGTTATAGCAGCAGAGTAATAGCAGTAAAAATAGCCTGCAACATACAAAAATACAAAACTATAAATACAAAATCATATATACTATTAGATCTAGAACACTCAAAGCAGGACTGATGGGCGCCGCCAATTTTAAATCAACATTTTCAAAACAGGATGTAGCATAGATTTAACTATTTATACTACCCGCACTAGCCCATATAACAAAAAACGGAAGTACAAATATAAATTCTGGCACTAGCCTATAAAAAATAGAATACATTAAAAAAAAGGAAGCATATCCAAAAGGCGAAGAATTCCGCCCTTAAAACTATATCAATAATGTAAACGTTATTTCCCTTATTCGATATCAAACAAAATAATTAATTACCAATAATTAATGGACTAATTGAGTATTTTAGTTTGTATTTATTGTTGATCCTTTTGGGCTCAAACCCTTGCTACGCCACTGTTTCGACTTCGTAAATACATGTATATATTATGCAAAACCAGGCAACAAAAGGGAAGCTCAAAACTTAAAAAGCTGTTTTTTTTAAAATAAATTTAAAGTCAAATATACAAAAATACTTACCAAAAAAACAACTAAAGGCTTATATTAGTTAAATTGCATCAATTATTTTAATCAATCATGTAATTAATTTTAAATATACTAACTATTTGTGCGATTGAAACTATTTTTTTAGTTAATTATTGCTCTAGTCTAAATTTCAGACACGTAGGACTCTTGTGTTATTCGGTAATAGAAGATCGTATCGTTATTTATTTGTTAGTTTCACATTTTTAGCGAATGACTTAATTCTCTACACGAGGCTTATCTCCTGTAGATAAGTACATTTTCTATATAAAAGAAAATTAATTTATTATGATTAATTGATTAACTAATTGGTTGTTTTTTTTTATTCCACCCAGATTAAGCTTATATAAGGTTTGTAAAAGGAAAGGTACCCTGTTTAAACTTTGTGATCTATGTGGATAAATGATAATACGCTCATCTGTTTCTATTGCAGACAGTTAACGTGGGTGACAGGAAACCAAATGATTTATTTTCCCATTAAAGTTGTGTGGACTCTGAGACGTCCTAAGAATTCCGAAGCTCGAACACCCAGTCTACAACTGGATGTGAATTTGAGAACCTACAGTCTTGGACGATGCAATCAGACTTCTAAATGTAGGCGTTCCAACTAGAATCGCCATAAGACCACTTAAACATGACGAGTCACTGGAAATCTTTTTTTTTCATGGCGAATACAATTTATTTAAGGTGATCTCCAAATTTATTTTAGCGACCTTTTGAGACTGACAAAGTCGCATTTTTTTTTTTGTGTAGGACTTGACTTGAACATTGAAGTGACACTGTACTACAGATTGTCTGGCACAAAATAAATAAGCCTTCAAATTATTATTATGTATCTTTTTTTTTTTTTTGGTTTAAAAAAAAAGGGGGGGGGTATTTGAATTTATGTTTTATGTCTTTTGGATGTTCCTTCAGAATTGAACATTATTACACTCTAGCCTAAACCTCCCTCAGGACGTCAGGTAATAGAGGCGAACAGGATTCAAGCCCGGGACCATATCAACGAGTCCAGACGCATACAAATCTTGAGTCTTATATTACTTCAAAAAAAAACAACAACAACAACAACAAAAAAAAACTATTTTAGTTATTACAGTTTGTTATATAGACAATCACATGCCACTTTAAGAAAAAAATAATAAAAGATTGAATTTGTTTAGAGAGCGTTAGATTCTGGAACTATTTTAAAGATACCAGTAAGTAATGTTGCAGTTTCATTTTGTTACATTTGAAAAGGTTCTCTAGAGGATGTTGTCATTGAAGGAAACAACAACAACAACAACGAAAGTTTCTATTAAGATGTCTTTTGGTAATGTCACATAGGACAATATCCCACGGCAGAAGACGCTCACATCTTCTTGATAGTGTACCTCCCAATTTTAATTTTCTGTCCGCCCCTTCCACTCTTTGCCCTCAGTGTCCTCTTTCCTGTCCCCCTTAAAGCTACGCTCTGTTAACTGTTCCCACTCCGCGGGCACCCCCTTGTCATCCAACACGATTACAGCCGTACGTCTGTCCTGTCATGACGGTTAATTCCTCTTTACACCCGAATTCCTGTCAGTTTGGCATCTTCTCACTAAACACCGCCCTTTCCACCCCAGTTCAACCCCTGCGATGGACGGGTAGAATCGCTAGTAACAACTGCATACCTCGGCTACTAGATCTAGTATGGTCCCGGATTCGGCATGGGTGAAACCTGATCGATCGCTACGCACCCGGCTGAGCCGGCCGAGTAAAACGGAGTTGTCAGCCCCTGCCTTTGCTTCTGGGTGTTACGGCGTCTTGTGGAGAGCTGGCCTCGTCTCTCTGCCATCGGGGTGAGAACATCAATGGTAAGCTACAGATGAAATGAACTTTTCAGGATTATTGGGGATGGAAATTAGGTATGGATTAAGTTTCTATTTCAAGAGGTATCTGTGTTGACAATGAAGACAGATGATGGAAAGGAAGTCTACCCAACAAACGTTTTGGTTCATGTTTCGACCTCCCTTGTTGACCAGACAGACATTTTTCTTTTTTTATATAAATATACTGTTTTCTGTTGGGGCCATGGAATGGAAAAATAAAAACAGAAGTACATAAAAGGGAATGTGAATAGAAAAAGAGAAAGAAAAGAAAATGTAAGAAAGAATTTTTTTTAAAAAAGGAAAGAAAAAGTAAGGAAGAAGAAAAGTAAAATGAAAGAAAATAAGGAACGAAAATATTTAAGGAAAAAGATTTTTTTTTCATCAGTGAGACTAGTACAAATGTAAGTAGACGATTACAAAGTATTACGGCCTAACTTGACCGTCCAACACTTTTAAAAAAAAAAAAGGTAAGTATATCCCTGCCTGTAAACCACATGTATATAAGTTTAATTGTATGAGTATTAAGCGCGTGCAAATTTAATTTAATTATCCATGAGACCAATATTGTACATTAAAAATCATCGCCTGTCTGAAATGGATGTTCTTTGTGTTGGTGCCGCCAATCAAAATTCTGTCGTAAATGTAACATTCATGACTTGACTAGTGAGTTTCATACACTCCTTCAGAACTGAAGATTATTAGGACTATATCCTAGCCTAAACCTCCTACAGGACGACAAGGTATAATAACACATACACTGCTAGTGTTAGGTAGCTGTCGTGTGGACCATTATGTAATATATTGTACAATAATTTCGTATAGAAACCGCTTCAATTAGATTTGTCGACTTACATTTGAATGAAGAAATGTCCCTGGAAGTTGAAGCAGACGATCTGTAGCTAGTCTAGAGTACCATTAAGAGTGTGATCTATTGTATGTATGTGATAGAATATGCCTGAGCTGCTTACTCGGTCGGCATTCATTACTAGTTTCTTGTGTCTTCTCATCGTCTGATGCTCTTCTTCGGCTTTTCATTACACCAGTGGTTTGGTTCTGTCTTTGGTGAGCAAAGGGATGTAACTATTGCTAGCAACTCTGTTTCATCTTCTTCCTCCTTTACATGTTGAAGGAATCAGACGAGCAGTCCTATATTTGCGATGAACTGCTCAGTGGTTTCTAGATCTGGCATCTCTTCATAGAGTTTTTGTTCTACATGGTGGTCTTTTTTTCGGGTCTCTCCATAGAGTTTGCAGCTTTGAAGAACATGGTCTGCATTCTCTGGTGATGCTCCACAAGGGCAAATCTTACTAGTCCTTATATTTGGCTTCCAGAAAATGTGTTGTCTCATTGTTATCCGGTTCTAACACGAACTATTATATGTTGGTCATGTCGGGACTGTTTGTAAAAGGCATAGTTTTTCTTAAATTTTAGATGATAGCTGGTCTACTTCTCGTTTATTTTACTCTCTCTATTTCTTTCTTCCGGTCAGTGTGTCTGCTTTTCAATGCCTAATTATTTCAACATAGCCTGGGATCAATTGAAGTAAAGAGTACCATGAATCTAAACTATGGAAAGAGATTAAATATAAGAAATTAATGGATGCACATTTTAAAATTGACAGCGGGTAGAATTCTATTGGGTGCAAAAGTCTGTGTAAGATCAAGACCTAAAATACATTGACAAACGACGTCTAATGAAAAGTCTTGGACGATTGAGTGTGATAAAACCTAAAATACATTGACCAATGAAAGTCTTGGATATATATGTGATAAAACCTAAAATACATTGACCAATGAAAGTCTTGGATATATATGTGATAAAACCTAAAATACATTGACCAATGAAAGTCTTGGATATATATGTTTTATAAGAAAAAAAAAATTCAGTGGTTTTTTTTTATTGTTATTCTGAAACAGTTGACTCTTGATAATGCAACTTTAAAAAAAAAATCCGACACACTCAGTAACCTGACGCGGGGGAAGACATGTACATCAACTGCTCGTGCATGGTTTACGTTGACAAACATTCAAGAAAAAGTCGCGACCGGCTGATTGTTCAAAAAGAAACAAAAGACTATTACACCTTTTTAATACATTCCTAAATTCATGTCATTGATTTGTACCGCAGTTTATATATATATTTAAATTTGTGCGCTTGAACTTGACTTGGCTTGGCTACCTAGAAGGGGGCTCGAGGTTCGACACCCGACTCGGGCAGAGTTATGTTTACTGAGCGCCTAAAGGCAGCACGGAAAACCAACTCCTAGATACCCCCTCCCCCCACTGGTCCACAAATGAGATTGGACCAAAAGCGCTCTGAGCATGCTTTAAGCATGAAAGTAGCGCTATATTAAAGCTATAATAATAATAATAATAATAATAATAATTGTAATTTAGTACAACATGTAAACGGTGAAATCACGTTTTGTATTTTTTTAGAAATATTTTTTTCTTTTTCGTCTTAGGTTTATTTTATATCCTTGTAAGTCTCAAGAGAATATCTTCTTACATCAATAACAAATTCAGAATATCTTCTTACATCAATAACAAATTCAGAATATCTTCTTACATCAATAACAAATTCAGAATATCTTCTTACATCAATAACAAATTCAGAATATCTTCTTACATCAATAACAAATTCAGAATATCTTCTTACATCAATAACAAATTCAGAATATCTTCTTACATTAATAACAAATTCAGAATATCTTCTTACATCAATAACAAATTCAGAATATCTTCTTACATCAATAACAAATTCAGAATATCTTCTTACATCAATAACAAATTCAGAATATCTTCTTACATCAATAACAAATTCAGAATGTTCTTAACATGTACGTTCAATTCCTTAAAGTACATCTAACTTTTGGTAATCCGACTTTTTTAGTACTCCGTCTCTCCCTGTCACCTTTCGGACTATCAAGCCTCAGGAGTCAAGAGTACCTAAAAGTGTGCACAATTAAAAGATTGGAACATCAACCAGTCTCAATGTTGACACAATATTAAAACAAAATAATATTGCTACTGTGGGTAGTATGACAAAGAACACATCCACAGATTTATATTACACATTTGTGAATTATATAATAGTTTTGGTTTCTTTGCATAAAAACCAAAACATATAGACATCTTTGAAGAAAAATACATTTGATACGCCAGGAGGATTTTGAAGGATTAAAACACATAATAACACTAAACGATCGTCTGCGTTTCAATTCAGCGACAGAGTCGTCTGCTCCTGAGACAGTCAAGACATATTGCATACAGACAATAAAAACGAACGAGTTTGACAAACCTGTTCCGGATGTCTCCAGACACCGGCGGCTCCTTCCGGTTTCTGTATTCGCGACCACCTCGTCGCGGCGGTGTGCTAGACGTATCAAAGTGACGATTGTCTAATTGGCGGAGACTGTTGTGTCTGCGAGCTAGGGCTGTACCTGCCAGTCTTCAAAGGGGGCAATCAATCCTGGCAATTCTACCTCCCCCACCCACCTCCCCATTTTCCTTCAGCCTCCCCAAGCACCAGTTTCAAAACCGTTTTCTCGAAGATCTTCCTCTTTAACCGCCACGAACAAATCGAATGTTTGGATTTTACTAACAAGGCAACATCTTTGGCGACGAAAATAACTTTTTGGCGCAGACTGCATTGCGCTTTCATTATTGCTTTTCAGTACAAAACCAGTCCGTTTCTTTTCGCGTTTTTTTTTCCTTCCTAAAATTCTAAGTTTCTTCAATTTCTCTCCCCCCCCCCCCTCCACCTTTTTTCCCCCTCTTTTAGTTTATTGAATTCTTGATGTAGGCCATTTTGTTGCTGCATTGTCCTGCTTTGTCCTCGGAATGTTTTTTCTCGGCTTTGATGTGTAGCCGTGACATCCACGGGAGGCGGACGAGTGCCTGTGTGTGTGGAGAAACATCTACCCTGTCGGCGCGGACAAGGGATAAGATTTCCCTCGCTTAAAAACACGACTGTCTACGCATGGGAAGACACGTCAAGGGGCAGCTAACGTGCGTGAAATGGATCAAACTTAGATACCTCCCTCTCGCCTCCCCCCATCAACCTTGATCTGCTCAAAGTAAAAAAAAAATGTCCTCCCTGTGGGCTTTGCTGTGAGCAAGCGACTAGATAAACAATAAATTACTTCGCCGTATTTCAGTTCTTCGTATATTATACGCCTCTATTAGCCTGTTCTAGCAACATGACCGAATAGCTCAGAAAGAGTCCTTGCGCATCATCAATGACGCCTTGTCTCTTGTGGGTGATGACAACACACTAACTCCTCAAATTAAAAACAAAATAAGATCGCAGAAAAATCCCTTCCGCGCCCCCCCCCCCTTTAAAAAAAAGGAGAAGGAAGACAAACAATAATTAACGAATCTTCTAGAACACAGATTGAGGGCGCCTGCGCCCGGAGCTCAAGGGCGTGTTTGTAACAACACCGGCTCCAATCATTAAACTACGAACTTTTTTTTAGAACGTCTTTCAGTTGGGTGTTGACGATCTACTATTTATAGCATCTTAGGGAAGATCTTCTTAAAAGAAGCACTGGTTGTAAAAATTTTCAAAAGTTGGACCTAATAAAATTAGAATTCTAGAGAGAAAGTTAAGTTTCTTTAAAACTTAAATGTTTCAATTATCGATGTTTTGTCTTTCTCTCGTTCTTACTCTACGTGAGAGTGTCGGGATAGCTAATAATCTAACCAGTCTAATCTACTCTGCATTAATCCTGTGTCCATCTAATTCACCATGCACTAATCCTGTGATCTAAACCCTATCCTGTGCACATCTAATCCAGATCATGTGCCCAACTAATCTACCCTATACTAATCCCATCTAATCTAACCAGTCTAATCAACATTCACCATGCACTAATCCTGTGATCAACTAATCTAAACCTTATCCTGTGCACATCTAATGTAACCAGTCTAATCTACTCTGCATTAATCCTGTGTCCAACTAATTCTATGCCCAACTAATCTATCCTGCACTAATCCTATCCCATGTGCCCATCTAATCTAATCAGTCTAATCACCATTCAGCATGCACTAACCAGTCTAATTCACCATGCACTAATCCTGTGCACATCTAATCCAGATCATGTGCCTATCTAATCTACCCTGCTCTAATCCAGAGCATGGTGCACTAATTCTGTGCCCATCTATTCTACCCTACACTAATCCTATCCCATCTAATCTAACCAGTCTAATCTACTCTGCATTAATCTTGTGTCCATCTAATTCACCATGCACTAATCCTGTGATCTAAACCCTATCCTGTGCACATCTAATCCAGATCATGTGCCCAACTAATCTACCCTGCACTAATCCTATCCCATGTGCCATCTAATCTAATCAGTCTAATCACCATTCAGCATGCACTAACCAGTCTAATTCACCATGCTCTAATACTGTGATCAACTAAACCCTATCATGTGCACATCTAATCCAGATCATGTGCCTATCTAATCTACCCTGCTCTAATTCAGAGCATGGTGCACTAATTCTGTGCCCATCTATTCTACCCTACACTAATCCTATCCCATCTAATCTAACCAGTCTAATCTACTCTGCATTAATCCTGTGTCCATCTAATTCACCATGCACTAATCCTGTGATCTAAACCCTATCCTGTGCACATCTAATCCAGATCATGTGCCTATAGTGCACTAATTCTGTGCCCAACTAATCTACCTTGCACTAATCCTATACAATGTGCCCATCTAATCTAACCAGTCTAATCTACTCTGCATTAATCCTGTGTCCATCTATGTCACCATGCACTAATCCTGTGATCTAAACCAAATCCAGATCATGTCCAAATCCAGATCATGTGCCTATCTAATCATGGTGCACTAATACCCTGCACTAATCCCATCTTATCTACTCTGCATTAATCCTGTGTGCCCATCTATTCTACCCTACACTAATCCATGTGCTCATTTTACCCTACACTAATCCATTTAATCCTGTGATCAACTAATCTAAACCCTATCCTGTGCACTAATCCTAATCCATCTAATAACACTGACCACGTACCCATCTAATCTGACTAATCCAGATCCATGTACAGTAACCACAACTAGTTCAGACTACCCTGCACTTTTAATCATGTGTTCATCGAATTTCCCTGCATTAATCTTAATCTAATCCACCTTGAACTCTATTCTCTTTACACTGTATATTTTTGTAGTATATATATATATATATATTTGAATGTGCATTTATATTTATTTTTATTTAGTTTATTTATCTTCATTTTATTTAAATTTTATTATATATATTTAAATATATAGAATATATTGCTGCCAGAATCGGGGTTCGTACTCGTGACCCCTAGATTGAGAGACTAACGCTTTATCACTAAGCCACACATCCATGTGAGAATTGATAGAATAACAACTTAAGAAGAGAAGGTCTATGAATCAACTTGATAATGAACTGTTTGGTTTAATGTTTTCAGATAGATTTAAAGAAAATAGTGATATTTTGCAATTGTATTATTAACTGAGAACTTGAATTCAAACGTGTCAGTAAATCTGGAAAAAAAAAAAAAGGGATTCTACGAGATCGTCTAATAATGGCCAAAAAATGTCAAGATGGCGTCAAAACATTCTAAGCCTAGACTTTTATAAACATTTGCCTACAGCTCGCGCTAGTTGTAAAACTATTTATTAGTTTGAAAAAACAAAAAACATCAAAGTAACTAGATACTTAAAATCAATCAACAGACTCAATGCATGGTATGTTATTTGTTAAAAGTGACCTTTTTTTTAAGTACTGTAATACAATGACAATTGGACCTACTTCCATTCTTACATAGCTTAAAATTAACTCACTCCATTCATCTTGTGTGGTGCCCCAGCGGTCCAGCAGACCAAAGGATAGATTTTTTCTCTTTAAAAAAAAGTAAAATTTTTTTGTGTTTAAATGTAGTTAGTATGACAGAACTTAATTAACTTAACAATACAATTGTAAAAAATATATTTTTTGACAAAAAAATCTAAAACCATTTGCATAAATGTGTTAAAAATATGGTAAATAGCCTCCCGTGTTAGTTACTATTAATGGTGAAAAGTTGTAAAAGTGGTGTATTTTTTATGAAAAAACTGCTTGCATTAGTGATTTAAAAATTAGATTTTTCGCTTTCAGAAAAGAAAAAAAGTAGCCGTTGCATCAGAACTTTGAATGGTCTAAAATATGATGTCGGATCCTCACTATATTTTTTAGTTTACGAGATCTAAACAAGCCTTTTTATTACATGACACTGAGCTGAGTATAATACAGAAAATAAAGATTAGTTTGAGTTTGTTGAGTATTCCCTTTATCTTTTCTATGAAATTATTGTATCAGTGCAACATAGTTTAGATAAACTGTTTAAATGTTTACTCACCAGCAAAGGGATAATAGTCTACTACTTGAAATAGTTTGACCTATTTTCGACATTCCTACTTTACAGGAACTGATTAGTATTACAGTGTGTGAAAAGTCTTGGACAATCGCTAAATGGAGAAGGAAATAAAGCTTCTTCTACATAACATACAGCTGCTCTGGAACCATTCCACAGTCTTGTAGTAACATTTGCTCCGAAGCACACATTTTCTTATTTAGGAATGCGAAGTATGTAACTAATACCATTATAATCATATTTCATTAACCTGTTTGTATTTTTTTTTTACAAAGCTTATATCATTTCACTCAGTCTGTCTGTCCATCTGTCTTTCTGGTAAAAAGTCCGTACAAGTTATTTCTCCCACACCCATTATCGGATCATGTTGAAACTTCGCACAATTATTCATTGGTATAGACAATAAAATAGAATCAATAAAAAAGTAACCAAGCAGTCAATAAATTACTGGTAATTATTTATTTTGTTTGATACCAACAAGGGAAACTAATCCTTCAGTATTGACCTATATGGCTAAATTTGTTGGGTTTAGTCCCTTTAAATAATTATTAACGCTATTTCTCCCTCACGCATTTTCCGATCATGTTAATACTTTAAACAGTTTTATATGATACCGAACAAAACATGATTTAAATTGCAAAAATAACTAATTAGTCAATTAATTATTGGTAATTAATTATTTTGTTTGATATCGAATAAGAGAATAACTTGTACATTATTGATATATATAATTTAAGGGCAGAGTTCTTCCCCTTTAAATAACCTGTGTTGTTGTTTTTTTAAAGAATTTTCAAAAATAATTCTCATGTTAAACACCATATTACTACATTTTCCTATCTATTTATTTTTTATGTAGACATTTCAACCATGCACTACAGTGAAATTTGTGGTGAGGAAACGGATGATTTATAATAGACGAATATTCCTATTTGATTAGAGCAGTGATGCTCAAAATACGGCCCGCCGGCCACATCCGGCCCGCCGACACGTCGACACAAAGTGTAGAAAATCCTTTCTTCTCAAAAACAAAGTTTGAAACAAATTATTCCTTACGTTAGGGTAAATGGATTGGTACTGACCTGATAATAAGTAAACATATTTGTTTTAGAAAGAAAGAGTGGCTCTTTTTAAAGTACATAGCATTAGACAGCTTTATGAAACCAAACACATAAAAAAAAAATAAGGTGGTATTATTGGTTTGAGACGCAACTATTAGATTACACTTATAGTGGAGGACTGCTGAGAATATTTATCAAAAACAAACAATAAAATGAGTCGGCTATAAGGCTAGCCACAGAGCTGTACATATTGTAAGTAGAGACATAAAGCCATTTTCCAACGGTAGATCCATCAAAAAGTGCTTGCTAGAAATGATGGTAGAAATCAGTCCTGAAAAGAAGAATGCTGTTGAAGCCGTCAGACTTTCTCATGAAAATTAAAAGGCGAGAGAAAGAAATGGGTAAAAATCTCTCTTCAAAAATAACGGACAACCCAGATTTCGACATGTTTTTAATTGCCTCTGACAAGTCTATCGACATATCCGTTGCAGCTAAAAATCTTGGTCATTTTTCTCTGTACAAACGGACGTTTTGAAAGTATGGTTGACAGAAAGTCGTTGAGTCAAATGGAACCGGGCCTGTTCATTGAATTATTCACCAACAAAATCTATGTGGCAAGGAGTTCAGTCTGGACCATGTGATGATGATCGTGTTCAGATTGAACAATGTTCGTGGTTTTGAAAATCCATCTGCGGTCAATGTGTCAAGTGCCCAGACAGAGATGCAACTGCTGCTGATTGACTTACAAAGCTAGACATCCCCGCTTGACAAATTTTAAGTGATGCAGACAATTGATTTGTAATCTGTCTTCATTGCAGGAACTTTTCTAAATCTCCGAAAACAAGCGTTAACCTATCACAATAATTAACAGTAGGCCTACGTTTTTTTTTTTATGACAAACCTTTTCAGTGATGAATCTTTTGAAACTCATGCTATGAAATTCGTCTCAAGGACAAACATCTAGAATGCTAGATTCAGTGATCATCTCATGAAGCCGAATTTAGGTTAAACCTCTAATAAAGTAATGTAAGTACTAGCATCACGTGTTTCTAATCAAAATAGTTCATTGTCTATTTCCTTTTTTTAAAACCTTTTTGTTAACGTGGCCCGCGACACGAGTATCGGAAATTAAAATGGCCCACCGGCCGAATAAGGTTGAGCATCACTGTCCTATATCATAAAACCACAGACCTATATGGAGCCGAGGTGCCTGAGTGGTAAAACACTTAGCTTCCGAACCGGGTTCGAAACCTGATAGGACTGGGATATTTTATTTCGGGATTTCTGAATTCAACCAGCTCTAATGGGTAGCTTATATTAGTTGTGCTCGTTGTGCTGGCCACATGCCACCCTCGTTACAAGTGGGCCACAGAAGCAGATGATCTTTGCAACATCTGCCTTACAAAAAAAAGCACTGTATATATATATATATATATATATATATATATATATATATATATATATATATATATATATATATATATCACTGGCGGATCCGGGGGGGGGGAGCGATAGTGGCGATAACCCACCCCCCACTCGGCCGACCCTCCCCAAAGGGGGAGGAGGCGGACCAATTTTAGTAAAGAAATCACACAATTTGTATACAAATTCATTCGTTATGTCAATAATATATACTAATTATTTATATTTCAACCTATTTTTATTTCGCCCCCCCCCCTGGAATGTTGGCCGTTTTGGTGGGATGGGGACTTGGCGATGGCATACATGCACTGCCTAAACCCTTTGAGTGGGCGGCGGTCTTTTTTTCTGTGGAGAAATCATAGTTTGTGAACAGTGGAATAACTGTATATTTTTTTATATTATATCGCTACACTTCTGGTATCTTAGCCAATTCACTGAGGTGGGGGGGGGGACGGCGATTGCTTCTACATCCCTTCCCAATCTAGCCCTCTGAGTAGGGGGGGGGGCGGTCCTATTTTTTATGGAGAAATCATAGTTTGTGAACAAAATTAGTTGAATATCTATATAATATAAGATACATATTGATGTTTAAGCCCTTTGTATAATATGTCTCACACAGACTCTGATCTCAACTTTTATCAGTAGTAAATGTAAAATGAAAAAGGGTTGTCCAGGTGGTAGGGGCGATACATGCAATAGCTTTCCGCCCATCGGGCAAGCCAGTACTTTTTTCTTTTAGTATTTTAGTTAAGAAATTACAAAATTTAAAAAAAAAATGTCACTAATATAATTTATATATGTTATAAATTAAATTATTATATCGAGTCTCCCCACCCCATATTCCTTAATGCCAAATGCAATCATTAGCAGAAATTATAAAAAGGAACGAGGATTAATTGTTTACACTCTACCACCCCTCCCCTTTCCAGACGAAAACATGACGTTTTAAAACTGAATAGTCAAATATGGCGACAGATTTTATGTAATTGCACACGAATTTATCTTAGTTATTTTAAGAAAGAATTTGTTTTGGAAAATTTAGTTTGTCTGTAGTTTTCATTTTTCTCAAGTCTTGTACCTTTGCATATAAATAAGCTTAAAAAAAAACACCAAGTAAAAAAAAAAAGATAATTAGCATTATCTAATTTACACTTCTTCGTTTCCAGTCAATAACATATGGCTAGATTCTCAGGAATCACTGATATGTGGATGATTGAGTTAAAACAGAGAAATGAACAAACTGAAATGCGGGACATAATCGAGAAGCAAGAGGAACAACAAAAAATTGCGGCGTCCAACCACACTAAAAGACAAGGCATTTTATATAGGCCTACCCCCCCCCCCTATTTTTCTTTCTCTTCGCCTCAACCATTGCGGAGCGCCCCCCCCCCCCCTCTTTTTCTACTAATTCCGAAATGAAGTACAACCCATTGGCCCCAATCGGCCAAGCAGAACCACGTGTCGACAATTTATTATTTAGGGCAGCGCGCAGGGCCACGGGTTTCAATGCAATGACGTCACGCTGAGAGCCGGATTAAATTCTCCAGTATCGAGCAGACGCAGTAGCACAGCAGACGACATCAAAACATTTGACAATGGCTTGGGTAGACTTATGTTGTTTTTTCCCCCCATCAAAATGCGCCCTTTAATTAAGTCTACTTGGACGAAATATAATGTAGGTTTAATAGATGTCAAGAGGCAGGAGGAACATATTTGACTCGATTGCATTAAGTGAACATTTGTACATGTCCTACTTAACACAATTTTAGCAACCGATTATTGCTTTTACATATTTAAAAAAAATAATTTTTGAAACAAAAAACAACAACAAAAAATTATATTAAGCGTAGTTGTATCAATTACTTTGGATCAGTCGTGTAATCAAATTTATAATAGATTAGACTAATAATAATAAATCTGTGCGATTAGAAATATGTTTACCAATTGTTTTTGTTAAAGCGCCATTTCATGCTTTTAGCTTTCTCAATACGCTATGATCTTATCACTTGTGTGGACCAGTTGGGAAAATGGGAGAGGGGGGGGGGGAGAAAAAAAGTGGTATCTGGGTGAATACCTTTTTAAATGCATTTATTTTAAAAAAAAATTAAAAAGTTAAAGGATCTGGATTCGAACAAAAGGGTTCAGCCTCCTCTAGCCTCATCACTAACTAACACACTATCTACTGTACCAGAGAAATGCTTTTGAAAATTAAGGGTTTTATAGTTATCTATTGTTAGTTTCAAACTTTAAAGCAAATTATAAAGGGGACTAATTCAACTTTTACGACCGCATCAGTCAAGTACAATAAGTGTGCAAAATTCAGTTTGATAAAGTGTTTGAGAAATAACGTGTAGCCAACAAAGTTTTTACCAGACAGACAGACAGACAAAGTAAGTTGATATAAGCTTTGTAAAAATGTTTTAGTTTAGAGAGTGAGTGTAGAACAATTCAACTCAACATGGTTGCATCTGACGATTAATCTGTTTCGGTGTTTTGTATACGTGTCTGTTTGATCCGCTATGGTCGAGGACATTCTGGGCGAAGGTCAGACTATTTTCAAACTGTTATCTCTCATCCATAGACTTATATATTATATCTAGACTGGACATGGAGATCTTTTAAAACTACAAAATATGTCGTGATATATTTTTAAGAAGTTGAAACAAGGCGTTGTTTTGTAAAGTAGTTATAAGAAGTAAAGTGTTTGTTTTTTTTCAATACTAACCTATGTAACATATATTTTAATTTTTAGATCTAGAGCTAGTAATGGACCTCATTCACCAATCCTAAACAAACAATATTTAGCCACGTGATAATATTGATATAACAATGAAAAAACGTATCACTTGACAACCTTTATGGATTACGTAATTTGTATAGAAGAGATAGAGAACCACGTGGAAAAATGTTGTTTGTTTACGATTGGTGAATGAGGTCAATTGAGCATCAAAATAAGAGTACTCTCGTCTCATAATTATTATTTTGCAATTTTTAGATACATAATCTAGAAAGATCTAGGTAATCAATCTATTAACAGTACATAAAATGATTAAAATCAACAGAAATGTAGGATTTTTGAAACATTATCTCAATGGAAACTAACAGGAAATGGCTTTGTTTCATATATTAACGTGAATATATAGTTCTTTGATTAATAGCCCATTAATGTAGACAGACACAGGATCACCGGCACCACTGATGTAGACAGACCCAAGATCATTGCACCACTGATGTAGACAGACACAAGATCATCGCACCACTGATGTAGACAGACACACTATCATCGCACCACTGATGTAGACAGACACAAGATCACTGATGTAGAGAGACTCAGCATCATCGCACCATTGATGTAGACAGACACAAGATCACCAGCACCATTAATGTAGACAGACACAAGATCACCGGCACCACTGATGTCGACAGACACAAGATCACCGGCACCACTGATGTAGACAGACTCATGATCATCGGCACCACTGATGTAGACAGACACAAGTTCACCGGCACCACTGATGTAGACAGACACAAGATCATCGCACCACTGATGTAGACAGACACAAGATCATCGCACCACTGATGTAGACAGACACAAGATCATCGCACCATTAATGTAGACAGACTCATGATCACCAAGAGGCTGACGGATCCCGGTGCAAGTATTCCTGACCGCTGCGTTGGTGCTTGGGGTGTAAGGAAATTCAAGGAAAATGTGCTCCCAGTAGTCACTAGATTACCACACAGTATTATATAGGCCA
Organism: Biomphalaria sudanica; assembly: GCA_036873155.1. Lineage (NCBI taxonomy): Eukaryota > Metazoa > Mollusca > Gastropoda > Planorbidae > Biomphalaria > Biomphalaria sudanica. The sequence goes on along the minus strand of JAZGLO010005707.1, from coordinate 1,477,607 downwards.
TTGAACTGGGGCCCGAAAAATCGACCAATAACCCGTCAGTCCTAAGACGGAAGTAGTCCCAGTAAATCCATCCCAGGGGCTCTACGTTACAGCCCATAGTGAGCAAGGGATCTGCTTCGACACAACTTTCCATTTAAATATCTCTTGAGCTTTCCGTCTCCATTCCTGAACTATGAGTTGTAGATTGTCTCCTTCATCATTCGTGGTTTCCCTTTATGTTCTTTCTCATTTTGTTTCAAGATAAATCTATATAATCACCATCTATATAATCCCCGAACAACCATGTCGATGACTAAGTTTTCCTAGTCTGAATATGATAAGAGCATAGACTTGTATCTAGACTGGAAACCGGGAACAATCTTATCCGCGACTGATCGATTTACAGACCTATATACATAGAATTTTATGTACGTAACTCTTTTTCAAGCTCTAAGGGAAGTCGCCCAAATCAATCTTATGGGCCGGACGGTATAGAAATGCCCAGGCCGATTTATACACCCAGTCCGCCTCTGGTCTACATCAGAGGTGCCGGTAAGAGTTTTTCAACATTAATGGTGTCGGTGATAATAAGTATGTTTACATCAGTAAACATCAGAGATCATGAGTTTGTTTACATCATTGGGTGCCCACTAAATCACTTGTCTACATAATTCAATGAGCCATAAATAAATATTTAAAAAAAACCCACTAAAACTAAAAAAAACAAACTATAATAAGTTCCAACTGTAATAAAAACGTTAGTATGGGACAAAAGGCTACGATGTTAGTACAATGGATAAGCTTTTTACAGTACAACGAAAATATCTGTGTGCTAGCGAAACAGTCTTCTCGTACACACACTATGACGAGCTTCTCTGTATTCAAAGTAAGTCTTTGCACCATATAATTTCATCTCTGGGAAGCTTTTTGACAATATCATTAGAAGACAGCAATTTTCCTGGTGTCCACCCATTTTCAGTCGTTCTGCTTCCGCAGTCCAAGCGGTCAAATTTGCCAACATCTATCAAACCATCTTTTTCGTTTCCACGTCTGCTAGCCTTCAAATGCTTGAAAGTGTTCTCGCAGCGAACTTTTTTTCTCTGGCCATATTCTCACCGGCGCGCAAAAGAGAACAGATGTCGTCTGTAACTGATACCCCATCCTAGTTTCTATGAATATAGTCCCGTCACTTCGCATTGACAAATCACTCAACACGTCCACGTGACAACCTCGTTAAGATATTCATCCGCCGAGATTATCATGTTTAAAATACAACAGAAGTGACCTTTGCATTTTTTTTTGTTCTCAACTCTCTTTTCCTTGTCTCAAAAAGAAACAGCCAAATGAAGCTGTACAAGACGACGATGGAAAAGGAAACGGAGGGGGGGCGCAGGGGGGCACATCGTTGTCACATTCCCTCGTCACATTGTAAGGAGGATTTAAGGAGGTGTGAGCTACAAGGGAGTGGGCGTTGCAAGACAGGCGCCCTCCTCTTTTGTCCAACTGAAAATTGTGAGATCTAAATAAGAGGTATCCGATTCCATTGTTATTCCTACAACACTTAAAGTGTGAGACTCTCACGAGTCGTCAAATAGTGCCCCCCATCACACCCACCCTCCTCCAAACACTAGCCCGTTTTTACAAATAATATTTGTCCCGAGGGGAGAAAGGAAAGAGAGTGCTCGACGAGGACAGATTATAGGTTAGAATAGTTTCGTCTGACTTGAGGAATGGCTCTCCCTTTTGGGGCTTGGTGACTTTTTTTTTAACTTTAACTGCTCTAATGGGGAGGAACGTGCGTTGTTTGCTCAACTACAGATACACTGTACACACTCACACAAACAGAAAGAGAGAGAGAGAGAGAGTCCATTGAGTTACTCTGACCCTAGACAAGTCAACATTGTGAATGAGTTGGAATGTATAAAGTGAGCAATATTAATGTCAGACTTTCATTTACTAAGCGTTAGGTAATTGGTGAAACGCCCCTGAGAGTACGGTAACGCTTCATTCACTAGCTGAAACACTTAAGAGAGATTTCATCAAAAGTTGACTTCACAATAAAGAATGTAAAGAGAGATTGGTAAGCACACAATGCTTTAGAAAAACATAACAAAAAAAAAAAAGACAAGTCCACTTCGAACAATAAGATAGCTAAAGCTGTATGTATGCTTGTTACAAAATGGAGACATTAAAAAAAACATTGTAAACAGTAAGGCAAATGTAAAAACTAAAGGAGTCTCAGACAGAAGTCTCAAAAATTGGATATGACACTAACAGCAAAGAAACAACAACATATATATTGACCAAAATCAATACTTCAAGTAGTGTCCCTCAATATTGTATTTTGTATAATCCAACATTGTTAACAGAATAAATATATTTTTCAATAAAACATAAATCATTCAAATAAACCAGACTCTACATTCCAGTTATGGCATATGAAATGTTACCAATGAAGTGAACATGCAGAACTCAAGCATTTCATTTTTTTTTTAATTACACAGAAGCACTCACACAACTATGAATAGAAACATTTTAAATACCCAACATTAATTGACAAAGTAAAAAAGCTTTAAGAAGTTAAGGATAAATCAAGCGTAAACAAGAATTTTAGAGGAAAAGAAAATCCTGCAAATGGTAGTCAGTGCTTAAAAGAAGAGGGGAAGATGATATCAAAAGGTGGCATAGAGACTCATTGAATAGAGCTATGGACAGAGACAGATGGTGTTAAGTTGTAAAAGAGTAAACAGTGATGTCCCATCAAGTCTTACAGGGGGATATGGGATGAAAAAGCAGCAGTAGGAGAGCTTGAGAAATGCTGAAATAATAATTTTTAACAACACAGAATCACAATCTCCATCTTCTTGTAACACTTTGTGGGTGACATTCACACAAACATTATTATCATTATTCTTAGTCAACATACAAACCTCATGACTTAAAAATAATTTGATATAATTAACAATAGTATTACATAGGTGTCAGAAGTTTGAAAAAGCTGAAGAAGAAAAAAAAAAGGGCCAGCATGTTGTTTGTTCATTTCCCCTTGAATGTGAAGGAACAAGAGCCACAGGAAAAAACGTATTTGTCACTGTTGTGATCAGATTACAAACAAAGGGTAATGTTAAGAAATAAAAATTAAAACTTAGCCCAGCATCCTCATTTGAATGGTTGGATAAATTTGTAAATTACTAAGAACAAAAGTTTACTCGAAAGAAAACAAGTTGCTTTGATCCACCTGAACTTTAAATTCAGAATGGGATAGCAAAAGTCACAAAGAGATATGCATTTAACGCTGCTGTTTGATGACATCCTCGCCATTGTAACAAAATGTCGTACAGTATCATCACAAGGTCATTGATGGTCAGCAAAATGTCCCATCCTAAGCCTACAGACAGATGATTAGCAGTTCTATACAAAATTTGACATAACCTTTCACTTCAAATAAAAAAAATTGTCTTTGCTTCAACAATACCTTGGTCAAAAAATCATTTGCTCCACTGAATATATGTAAAACCTAACAAAAACAAATACAAAGAAAAACACATTATTAAAGACAAGTAACCCTATAGAGTTTTTTTTATATTACAAATTATTTTGTGTTAGGTTTCAATCTTACAAACAAAAATTATAAAATCTGGGCAAATATGGAAATAATAAATTGCACACCAGTTTAAACACCTTCAATACACCTTATTCATATTACTGTTTGTCTGGCTGCTTACAAAGGACATTTTTGTAACAACAAAAATAATAATTATAAAACAATTTTTAAAATAAAAATAAAGCTTATAACAATTAATTTAGGCCCATTTATCAAAATATAAGAAACATTCAAGATACAAACACACTAAGAAATATTCAGATATTTAATAATTCAGCTTATAAAATAAAAAAATAATTCTTAAAAGACTGTACATACAACTTTCAGCATAGTATTTACTAAAAGACCTATATTTATCAGCCAATTACTAGAAAATATCTGGTGTGAACTAGGCAAGGGATATACAGTTTGTGAAGTGTCAACTGCTCTAATACTATAACTAAACTGGCATTGGGGTGCAGCCACCTACACAATAAGGTCTTTAAAAATACTGGTTATTTTTTTTTAAAGTATCAGCTAATATTAAAGTAATGGCTGCCTGGTTGTGTGGTATGTGCTCAGGACTGTCATTCAGTGACCTCGGTGGTCACAGGTTTTGGATGCTAGCCACTGCCCTCCCAGTCATCCTGCAGAAGGTTTGGGCTAGGATGTAATTATCTTCAAAATCTGAAGGAACATCCCAAACATGTCAAACAAAAAGAAATGATAAAAGAATTAACCAGGTTGTGCCACAGCAACAATAGCCAAATAGAAACCTGGTCATGTGACACATCAGGGGAGATTATGTTTATTTTCATTAAATGCACATGAAATACTGCATCCTTCTTTAATCATCCCAATCAAAGACATTAGATGTATTTTATTTGTTATTTTACATTAATATTTGATTTGGTTGAAGAATAAGACCCAAATTTAAGTGATTTGAAGTATAATTTATAAATTTTGACAATAAAATGGCAAATTATTATTTCCCCTGGCAATGCAAATATATGATATATACAAACATTAGTATCACATATTTTATCACAATTTAAATGTATCATCTGACAAAACTATACTGTCTATGTCTAAGAAGACAATTTCATTCTTTTCAGCAACCTAGAGCAACCAATAGCAAATATTGAATATATGCAAGGCAGTAATAGCATTAGTGTATCAGAATATAGGACATTGTGGCATACATATGTTGCCTCAATTGATGACTTCAGATGCATTGCCATGTGTTAGCTAATACCTTGTGCTTCTTGAAGACCTTAACCAGGCCCTTCATTCAGTATGGACATAAGAATATGTCATCATGACAAATGCCACACTTCTCTAGGTGAATTATTTCTTTGGTGTGGATAACATCCTTGTTGATACTAGAAGATTCACCTAAGATGGTAAAGGAATCAAAAAACAAGGTAATACTTATGGGATGAAGAAATTTAATATTTTAACTCCTTCATTTAATTATTGCTACCCTATGGTTAACTAATGTACAGCATTTGACTTCAGAACCAACGGATCATGTTTTTTAACTTTGGAAGAATATTTGGGCAACAATGTTTAATATTGGAGAATTTCACAAGAAACTAAATAAGGTCAAGGATGCTAAATTGAACTTCAAAATTGCCAACTCAATAAAAGTTACAAAGCTTCAAACCTTGGATTCTGCAGTGCTCAAATGTACACCAAAAAGAACATTTAACTCTTAAAAAACATAGCTTATCAACACTTCCTTATATTGTACACCAGATACACCAAAATGCTGGCTATTAATAGGTTTTTCACAATATTTGATAATCTCTGTTTATACAATATTTCTATTTTCAAAAATTGATAATGATTATGTCACTACCAATAAAGCTACACATTCCCCATCTTACCTGCTCTGTGCTAGGACAAGCAATGATAAGTATATCTTCCTCTGAGTACTCCTGAGTAATAAGGTCATGGAACTTCTGGAAAGTCTGCTGGACATTCACCTGGTTCAATACATTGGGGACACAAATAAATTGAATATTTCTAATCAGGGAAAATACTGAATATAATTACAGACTCATCTATTTTAAGTGTAAATAGATATATAACTTGATAAAACAAATGACTGCTGCTTACTTTGATAGGTCTAAACAAAATGGCTTCTGTGTCCTTATTGGCCAAGTACAGGGACATGCTCCGCTGGACAATGGGGAGTTTGGTCTTAATGTTCTTGTATGTTTCTGTGACCACATCATGTACCTTTTCAGGTAAGGCAAAAGGCTGCTGTCTGAGGGTGATTTTGGTCCCAGCATCCTCCTTTTTCATACTTGTAATAACTGAAGCCTAAAGAAGACATTGTATCACTGAGTCTACACAAACACAAAATAGTCTTGGAACAAATAAAGGAACAATGTCATCTATAATGATATTTCAATAAATAGTCTTATAAAAACCTGTTGCCTTCCCTGACAACTTACCCGAGACATGAAAGACTGGAGTGGGGCAACAAAGAGTTCAGTCACATGGTGTATGAAGTCTTCACAGCTGGTCTTTAACTGCTGGTCCACATCACGCTTAGAGTCAACAAACAGCTCAGTGACTTGGGGTGTTCCCTGGTGGACAGTATTATTATATAACTCAGTCATATGAAAAGTTCAGAATATGTACAGATAGCAGGTATCGACATGAATGAGTCTCTAAAATTTTGGCAAAACAAGTGAAAATATATAGAGTCCTGGAGTTTTTTTTTATTCTTATCAAGTGACAAAGACTCAGACTTAAAGTTAATTTTGAAAAGTTCTAAAGGGCAACAGAAGTAAATTCTCAAACTTTTATAGGCGTCTGCATGATGACTAGCCTCTAAACCACAAATGTCAGCTACATCTCAACTGTTAATCAGTTAAGCAACTGGTCAGACACTAACTTTAAATATTACTGATAAAGAGCATTGAGAATAGTAAATGTTATGGGTGATTTTTGTTATCATATTAAAGAATGAGGTTCCATCAAATTGTTGCACACCTCTTGTGTAAATTACATATGTTCATATGTAGATGTACATAATCATTTAAAACTAATAGCAAACTGTTTAAAAACATGCTTTGTTTTAAAAGTCTAGCCATTTAACACATGATTCAAATAAAATGCTTAAAATTAGTTTCTTTAAAAATATAAATTAGAATGATTACAGCAATAAATTCTTCCATAGAGTTTCATATTAAGAAAAAAAGCAAGACCAAACACTTCTAAGAGTGTATCTTCTTACCTCTAGTATAAACTGGAGCAGGGCATTATTACTGCTTAGAGAGAACAGCTGAGATTTCTTATTAAACAGAGAGTAGGCAGCATCTAAAAGATGAGACAAACAGTATAAGTTTACAATACATGCATAATGTGATTAATTAGTTTCTAATTAGAACTTTTCAATGATCTTACCATATATAAGTGGGAAAAAAAAGAGAGAGAGAGAGGGAGAAAAATTATTGATTTTAAAAACCTGTATGACTCAAACATAAAAAAAAAAAAAGAAAGGAAAACTAGACTATCAAATAATCCTTTATTTCTTCAAACACCCACAACAGAATGTATGGTTGCAAAGTTGGTAAACATTTAAGGCAAAGTAAAAACAATACAATCAATTGATTCACTTAATAGTTGATTTTAAAATTTTATTTTGTTGATGCAGACGAATTAGATATTAACTAACTAAACCCTTTAAAGGTGATTTTTACATTACTTAACATTAGAAACAATTAAAGAAAATAATAATGTTATAAGTAAAGAATAAAAGAATATTATGAATGGTGCTAAAAATAGCTAATTGACCTGAATTCAATTTTTTATGAAAAATGCTTTAGAAAAACAAATTTGAGTGTCAATTTGATTAAAATATGAAATGAATGGACTATAATTAGTATGTTCATGTGTTTAATTATAAAACTATCTTTGCGAAGAATGAAAGGTCGTCAGGAATTCAAAATTCCTAGATATAAGGAACGAACTTATGTAAAAATGCATTTGAAACACACATTTGAAGCTTAATTTTATTAAATAATGAAATCAATAGACTATATTTTGTATTTTCTTGTGTCAAAGTAAAAAACTATCTGTGCTAAGTGTAGTTTCTAAAATTAGATCTAGATCCTTTCGATCTTTTCATGTAAATATGGTAAATATAGCTTAGATCGAGTTGGTCAACTTTTTTTTTTAGGGTCTTAAGTTTGTTTTAGGGCTACAATAGTAGCCAAGGAACATTTCTGCCATGTTTTATCAAGATTGGTCAAACAGTTTTGATTTCTATTGGTAACATACATACATACATATGCCTTACTTTCTACTTTATAGTATAGACTAGCCTGACATTACCCGCGGCCTGCGGGTCTAAGTTTGTGTTTACTAATCTAGTGGATTGGATTTAGATGTATGTTAAAGTTAGCTAATGATCCTTTCAAGTTTTTCTCTTTCGCTATGAAAATAAAATTAGTTTTGCGAAAATGGGTTTACCCGAAACCGAAATATTCATATCTATTAAAAACGAAAAGAGCGATAGCTTTGTTAAATGAATGGGATTGTAAAGAGAACAATTAAACGAAATAATTTTTAGAACGGGATTCATGAATGAATATAGATCTAGGCCTATCTCAACTCGGCTTCGCAGCTTTCGTAAACGAATGTAGTCTCTTAAAAAATGCTTTAGAAAACCAAATTTGAATGTTAATTTGATCAAAATATGAAATGAATGGACTATAATTAGTATGTTCATGTGTTAAAGTATAAAACTATCTGTGCGCAGAGAAGTTTTATCATCTTAGAGTTGAATTAGAGTTTTAGATCTAGGGATGGGATTATAAACTAAACAATTAAATGAGATAATTAAAAGTATGCGATTCATTACTGTATTGTCTAATGAAAGAATGTTCATCAGGAAATCTGTAGTCACAGATATAAGGAACTAATTTATGTAAAAAATGCTTTTGAAACACAAAATTGAAGGTTAATTTTATTATATAATGAAATCAATGGATCTTCTTTTGTATTTTCATGTGTCAAAGTAAAAAACTATCTGCGCAAAGTGTATTTCTTAAAATTAGGTCTAGGTCTAAATCCTTTCGATCTTTTCTCATGTCAACATTGTAGACATGGCCTAGATCCATGAAATACTATAGCTGTAATAGAGTCGGAAAATTGTGGGTTTTTTTAGGGTCTTAAGTTTGTTTTAGGGCTACAATACATACACTACGGTCTAAGTTGGTACCCAAGAAACATTCCTGCCAAGTTTTATCAAGATTGGTCAAGCGGTTTTGATGTCTATAAGTCACATACATACACCTCACATACTACTTTATAGTATAGATATATATATATATATGACTCACGACTGAAGGAAGCCAATGAATATATATATATAGAGAGAGAGATAGATAGATAGATATATGTCAAGCTGTACTTTGAAGTAAAAAAAAATGTAAAAAAAAGTAGGGAAAGGAAAATTAAAGGTTTGACATGTAAAATGTAAAATTAAGGCTTTTAATTCTCTGCTGTGATAACTTTCAAATAAATGAAAAATATAATTCATAATTAAAGCAGAAGAGAAAGAAATTAAGCCAATATGAAAAACTAAAATTATTTTTAAAGTATTCAATTGAAATTACAAAAACCTTTAACAAATCAGATTGTTCTGTGGTAGACTGTTAAAGTGAACGTTTTTTTTTGTTTTTTTTTGGTCAATTGTTCATAATTTTTTTTTCCTTTTTTTTTTAAACAATTTTTTTTTTTTACAGATAATGGTTATACTCTCCAAAATAATTTTTAAAAAGTGGAAAAATCTTTTTAAATGCAAGTTACTCTAGGCTCTTATGGCTTCAACATGCACCCTGGTGAAAACATAGGAGAAATGGAGCAAAGTTTAAATTGTTTTAGGTACCGAGAAGGGAGACTTCACTTTTATTTAATCTTTTGTCCTCTAAACTCAGTCAAGAATATTGCCTTAATTGCTGCTTCACAGAGAGATGTTTTTGTCCTATTAGTTCAGAATGTCAGTCACAGAATGTGGTGCTCACACAATAACTAAATGAATGAATTCCCAAAGTGTGTGGCCTTGGGATGCTTAGACAAGGAACTAAAGCATGTCTGGTTTGACCCAAATTAAGAATGGTCTCATTCATAGCAGTACCTTCAGAGAGAAATGGGAATGAAGAGCTTCACTCCTAACTATGGTGAAATGCTTTTCAATGGCCTCGGGTTTCACAGGTTCTGGTGATTGCTCCTACCCTACTAGACCTCATCTAAGGTCTCTAAGTGTATAGCCAAATAATTGTAAATGAAGGAAGTCATATAAATATTTGGATTTGTTTGTTTTTTTAAACTTATTATTTTATTTACACTTAATATAGTAGACAAATTAGTTATTGTGTTAATTTTAAGAAATCTGAAAGAAATAGTGAAATTGGATTTTCTATAGTTCTTACAGTTTTTAAATTCTAAATGTGACAGACAGATGAATATACAGAAAGACATCACAGACACAATGTTACTACAAAATGGGGCTGCTTAAAATTCATAGTATCAATAGTACTTAAATTACACATTGACACTTATCTCTTTTTTTACCTTAGAATTCACAAAATGAATTACGAAGTAAATAAAAAAAATGAGTTTTGAATTAAATACAATTTTACAAAGTGCTATAGTGCTTACAAGATTATAAAAAAATGGTTTTTAGTCATCCAATACATAAAAAAAGAAAGTTTTGACCATACCTACAAGCATATGTAAGCCAAGGCTCCCATCTTTTAACCCTGTCATGTCTGTTGTGGTTAACAAAAACAAAACAGGTTTTTTCGTTGTGATCTCGGGATTAAGCAAAAGAATTGAGAACCTGTGGTTATGTCCTTAATGCAATTTTCAGACAACATAATGTACAGAATTTCACTAACCATAAATATGAGTTGGAAAGATAACTACAGGTTCTCAAAACTTTGTAAGAAAGTGTAGAAAATATCACTATAAATCAATAACAAGCACTTTTGGGTATTCTACAACCAAACAGTGATACATAGAGTACAACTCAGGGCCTTGAACTGTAGTTGATACAAATATTTTGTCTTTATATATGCTACTATTACAAATGAAAAATGTATGACTATTTTTTGATATTCTTTATTTCTTCTTTTTTTTGACACATACTTTAGAAGACTATATCTTTGATAAACAAAAAGAATGGCATTTTAAATTAAAACAGAATTCTATATAGAATACTGTATTCTATCAAATATAAGTCATGCCTGAATCTAAGCTACATCCTATATTGAAAATCTTTAAAAAAAACCTGTAAAGACAGTGATGCAAAATGATGGCTGAAGATGCAATTCAGAAGGGCAAGGGAGCAGAATGGACATGTTTGCACAAGTCAATTATTTTGTCTTTCCATGCAGTAGCCTACCCCACATGTAAATATGTCTACCAAACCAACAGCCACAAGATGCTATCTACATTCTTAACTATGGAGAGGAAGTGAAAAGTGTCCTATACCTCACAATTCTAGAGGCTTGGGATGTTTCTGTCCAAAAGGGAATACAATAGTCATCACTAAAATACACTGTCCCTTTAGTTTCTTTTCTATTAAAGATTGTGTAAACATTATTGGTAAACATGTTAATTTTTTTTAAAATTATGGCACACCTGATCTGTGGTTTTTAAACTTCAACAAAAGATGTACAAAAAAATGTTGCATTAAAGTTGGCAGATGTGTTGCATCAATGAATTTAACCTTTTTTAAATTTCAGGCTGTATGTAAGCCTTGTTCAAATTTTGGGCCATTCAAAAACACAAAAAGGTGTAGCTTAGATTTATGTGGCTTAGAATATGGCATGTGATTTACATATATTTAGCTTTCTACAGTTCAAATGCCTGAGTAAAGCATAACTGGTAGGGAAGAATGCACCCATATTATCTTAAACTGTTATGTTACACCAGCAATGGTTTAATGGCTTTGTGGTTAACTACCACAAGACAATTACCTAAACATTTTGTGCTCATTATAAGTATAGCTATCCTAAGTCAGAAAAATTCTACAATGATTGAGAACTTGATGTACAAAGACAGCGGATTAGAGAACAAAATAAATGGAACAATTGTACAAGTAGTATATGAACCAAACTTTTTTCTTTAAAAGTTCAGAGAAATTAAATCAACAGTAGAAAATGCTCAAGAAAATAAAAGGTAGCAACGAGTAATCCAAATATCTTTATTGGGTTGATTAATCAAAAATATCATTACAGAAATATTTTGTAGCAAATTTATTTATTTATTTAGAAGAAAAAATCTAATTTAGTTAAAAAGTAATATTATTAAATGTTTCTTTAAATAGGATCAAGTAAATAGAGCAGTTAGCAACTGTTAATACCAAAACAAGAAGGGAGGCAAGCTACTGTTAATTTCATAAAGACAGGCAAAGAATGAACTAGAATCTTGTAGTTAATAACACTTGGCATGATGTAAAATATTTAAAAAAAAACAAACATCCAGCAAGGTTAAAACAATATAAGTAATAAATATCAGTGGAATACTTATTTAAAAAGAAAACCATGTATAGAGATATACAAGTTATAAATAGGTAAAGTACCACTTTGCTACCATTTAATTACATAATAGCATACAGCCATAGCTATATAAACTTATTGTTTCATACAAGATTAAGAAGCCATGCCAACTACCTAGTGACAGAATGTGTAAAATTGTAACAATAATATCAAGAATGATGAAAAAAAAAAAAAAACACAAGTCAAATGTGGATAGTTTACTAAGATTACCTTTAAATTTGCTGAAGTCTAGATGAGTCTCTCGGATAGAGAAATCAGCTTGGAATGGTGCTATTTGTTCTCGAAGAATCAGGAGATGTTTGATAAGAAACAGTTCTCCATCAAGTGTACTTTGCTGGTTTACATGAGAAATAAAACTTGATTTGTTTTGTGTTCTTCAGTTATGTACAAAGAAACAAAACTCAAAGCTTCTACAATTACAAGTTTAAGTCAAATGCCAAACTATTTAACAAAATTCTTTCAGACAAAACATTACATTATTGGTGTAATGTAAAAGATAATAAAAATTAAATGTAAATCCAAATTTGGTTAAATAAATAAATAATATGCATCAAATCAGACTAATAATAATATAAGGGTTGTAATACTAGTGATAAATTTTAATCATTATATTTAGGTATAATATAAACTAGAAAATAAGTATAAATTACATGTTCTTTTCAACTAATGAAAGTAGTTCATTGAACATATTTTTTTCTGTTTCCAAATTTAAAAAGTTTTAATCAATTTGAAAATAAGTACACTTTTCAGACAACACACAGATTAGTTTTAGCTTGATAATACTGAGATACCAACTTTTCTTTTGACAATCCCATCTTTAGCATTTCTTAGAGAAGTGATACAAGCTTGCAGAGCTTCCTGAGATAAGCCTTGGAAAGTTGTTTTCTGAAACATCAACAAAAAAGTAGAATGTAGGTGCAACAAGTGATAGCATATTAAAAAAGTATTTCTCATAGCCTTGGGGCTCTGATGATTGTTTACTCAGATTACAAGCTCATTAGCAAGCAAATTATAGCACAAACAGAACCACACATAAAATGCTCACATCAATACATCTGTACAGCTTGGACAAAGTCACAAGGGCTCTGCGAACTGTAGGGTACCACATCCCATGAAAGTCAGCTGGAGACATTGGCATATTACTACTAGTATCATCCAAACCTGCAACAATACATAGCAAAAATTGATAAGATTAGTCACATCTTATTGAAAAACAAAATTTTAATAAAACGTTTTTACTGTGTAAAGATATGATAATATATACGCAAAGATTTTGTTTTTAAACTAAGAGAAGTGTTACTTATGTTTCTAAGTTTAGAAATATTTGAAGAAATGATGCAGCAATGAGGTTCTCAACAAATATCCTAACATTCAGATATCAGAAAATAGGAAACTAGCAAAACATAAAAGAAACTTTAAAAAAAAAAAAGCTTAGCTAAGGGGAAGAACTCTGGACTTACAACTATATCACTCAAGAATGTAGATGTTTCCCCTTTTCAATATCAAACAAAAAAATAACCACCTATAATTATTTGACTAATAGGTTAATTTTTTAAATTAATTCATGTATAAAAAAATGGCTCAACTTGATGCGAGAATGGATGTGTCAGAAATGTGCCACAATTATTAAAGGGGACAAAACCCAACATATTAAACCGTAACTGTGATACTTAATGGATTAGTTTCCCTTGTTGGTTTCAAGTATAATAAATAACCAGTAATTAATTGACTAATTGTTTAATTTTTTTAATTGATTCATGTATTGTCTATGTCAACGTATAATTGTGCAAAGTTTCAACTTGACCCGTGAATGGGTGAAGAAAATTGCTTACTTCTGTCCAAGGGTACTTCCTGAAGTTCATTCTCATCCTCACCATCAACAGTCTTTCCTGAACCATTGGAAGCAAAGGAAGAATCTATACTATTGTCTGCAGCACCAGTCAGCATAGCCACTTCCTGGGAAGTGCTTGAAGCGTTTGATGGAGTGCGCGAATGTACTTTCTTGGGTGGTTTCCCTTTCTTAATACTCTCGGCAATACTCTGAGGCAAAGAATTTTTTCATATTCTAGAATGTTTTACTTTCCCGAAATTATGGTAATAAATAAAAACTATAATGTCCTAATGAAAGTTGATTAACTAAATACTCCAAAAGAAAGTTCTACAGAGGTTGACATTATTATACATGTCTATTAATTCATAATTATTGCTGAGAATAGATGGACCCAGTCTATAATAAAAAAAAGCTTTATTCATTTTTGTTTTTTCAATAAATTTGCAGTTAAAGGATAAATGTCAAGATGTAAAGAATACAGCTTTTACAATACAACCACACCCCCCCCCCAACTCATTGTACTCACTTCCATCATCTCCAACTTCTCAGGATAAGCCAGATCTCCAGGGGCTGCATTGTACTGCAGGATATCAGACTTGATGTAGATGTAGGTCCTATACACCAACCTCTCCTGGATGTCCATTAGAAGCTGCTGACAGATACTTTCAAAGGCTGCTAGTTCTTGGGCTGATAAACAAATATATGTTTAAAAAATGTGACCTATTTATTATTATTATTATTAGTGTTTGTAAAGTGAATCTCCATTGAGATCATGGCATTCTAATCCAATCTCTTTGGTGATCATATAAGGAATGGCATATGAGATAACTTAAATTGCTGAGCAAACACATATAGCTTGAAATTTAATCTTAAACTAAAAAATTCCCACTCTGCATCTAGAATAGAACTAAAGATCCTTAGAGTGGTACACTGCAAAATGGAGGATAATATTTACTTCAATACCAAAAAAAAAAAAAAAACATGCTACCATCTTACATTTAAGAACATTTATTTCATTAACATCTAAGAACCATTTCTAGCTTAAGTGTGGTTTTTGAAACTTCCAGTGGCCCACTTAATTTAAATGTGTACAGCACATTTTACTTAAGGATTAAATATGGACATATAAATTTGATGATTTACTAAAAAAAACTAAGCCTGACTTTATGCTGTGTGATATCTTCTTATCTTATATAATACAGACGTTACTTTAAAAAAGAAGATGATTATGTCCTACGTGTCATGCATTTAGTCATGCATATTAACCAATGACTTAAATTCTGCCAAGTCACTGGTTTTCCTGGCTAGCTCAGGCAACCCATTC
Organism: Biomphalaria sudanica; assembly: GCA_036873155.1. Classification (NCBI taxonomy): domain Eukaryota; kingdom Metazoa; phylum Mollusca; class Gastropoda; family Planorbidae; genus Biomphalaria; species Biomphalaria sudanica. The sequence goes on along the minus strand of JAZGLO010005707.1, from coordinate 1,462,305 downwards.
CATGCTCTAATAGCACTAGGGAAGAAGATATAGTACTAATCAGCAAGTCAAAATAAACAGATCTTTTATAAGTGACTAACAGATGCTTTATTAACTTAGTCCCCTTATGGATTACACAGGCCCAACAAAGCTTGTGGTAGACTTTTGGTTTATTCAATGGCAGACATAAGTGATAAAAAAAAAAGTAAAAAATTATGTCTATTTGAAATGAGGTGCTTTACAAACAAGCTCTGTAGTACCTAGTTGTCCTCTTTTCTGTAGCCCAGGCATGTCAAACACGGCGTTCAGTGGCAGCATGCAATGACCACTTTGCTTGCAGCCCACTTGGCCACCTTACCAAAATAATTTTAAACTATTACACTGGAAATTAAGAGATGACAAGCTACTTGAACTTCAAAATAGTATTGTTAAACTGAACAACGAGAGTGAGTCTGCAGTGAAAGCAAGCGACATTTTGTCAAACTTAATTTCAAGCCATTTAGTGAATGGGATTTTATGAAGGAGTGTGTCATTAATGCTGAAGTAATTTGTCCAGAAAAGGTGAAAGCATTCAAAGAAATAGCGTTAACTAGGAACACTGGCTGATTGAATAAATGACAGAAATTTTGAGACACATGAGGAACCTTAACTCCACAGGAGTGAACTAGAGACAGTCAAATGCCTTTGTCCGATACCATCACAACACTTCATTGGTAAATTTATACCTTTAACTCCTTTAGTGCAGGTTTACTCTCAGGGAGTAACTTCACTAGTTGTGGTGAGTACAACGTTACTCTCAGCAAGTAACTTGGTATATGCTATTTATTTCACAATCTTTTTAATGTTAAACTTTTTATTTCTCTCTTTTTTTTTATTTTCCGGATGTGCGAAATAAAAAAGACAAAATTATATTTAATAAAAAAGACAACATTGTGTTAATGGTTTCTCTTTTTTAGTTTATTTCATGGGACCAGAAATTATGTAAATTATACAATTTCTTAGTGCATTTGTGCATCTTTTATGAAATTAGAAATGACAAAATATGTTGAGGTTTATGATTTATTAATATTTATGCGTTTAATGTATAACTAAAAAAAAAAAAAGATAAATCTTTCAGTATATCGATTTTTAATGAATTTTTCAAATTTTTTTTGAATAATTTTTTTTATTTTATAATTTTGTAGCCAATTCATTTTCCTTTGAAATAAAACCAAATATAATGAAATAAAAAAAGTTATGCTAGTTTTAGTAGCTCTACCTCCATACACATTTTTGTTTGTCCCTGAAAACTCCATTTTTTTTCTATCAAAACAATATGCACCAAAAGAGTTAAAATTTCTCCAATGAGATTTGTTTTTATATAGCTGTTATTTCAACATTTAAGAAAGCGTAAAAAGACCGCCAGTGGACAACTGATTTGTCTGTACCAGATGAAAAAAAAATATGCAGCTCACAACTTGGTTAGAATAGTCTCATTACTAATCGTTAATCTTCGGAACTAAAGACATTGCCATTATTATTATTTCAACTTTTTGAAATGCTGATTTTAAAAAACACTCACGGTTCTGCTTGACATGCTCCTCCATCATCTCAATTTTGATGATGCTACAGAGTTCTGACAGAGTCTCCAGATGATTAATGTGAATGAGGAGAGGCCTAAATACATCATACAGGTTGTTACATATCCTCTCCAACATGGCACTGTCAATATAGAAACACAGGTTAAACAGTCTGTATTAACAATAATCATACAAATATGTTCTGCTGCATGTTATGCTAGTTGAACTAAAGAAAGAAGAAAGATATCTCAGTAATTTAGATTGTCTCCAACCATTCTCTAAAAATTGAAGACATTATATTGTGAGTTTTTCCTCAGCAGATGGTTTCAAAACTGAGGATCACGATTTCAAAAGCCAGAGATTGGGATTTTAAATCTCAGGATTTTAAGGAGGTCCTTGGATACAACAGGTTCTAGTAAGCACCTGATATGGATAGTAAAACAATTGTTATGTTTACCACACGATACCCTCTTTAACTATCATGCACTTGATATTAATTGAGGATAGTAAAACTATTGTTATGTTTACCACACGATGCCCTCATTAACTATCAGCAAAGAAAAACATGATCTCTCTTATGGTCAGCAAGGTATGAAAAGGGAACTCTATAATTTAAATATATTAACTCCACTATAAATATTCTTCATCAATTCACTTTGAGCAAGAAATAGTTGATCTACTCACTCTAAAAGGGGGGTTGCCTTTGAGAAGAAATTGAAGTACAGCTGGTACTCATCTTCACACACATGCGCCATAAAGGCACAGCCACTTCTCATCTGTCAATTAGAACAGAAAATATGGAGATTATGATAAGTTCATTTAAAATAGAAACTACTTTAAAACAAGGGGTTTAATTTAATACAAAAATGTTGATCATCTTATATTTGAGTTTTAATTCAGGCAAGTCTGTTATTGGTATAATTATTCTACCAGCTTAGAAAATATTAAGACTAATAATTTAATGTGATGTCTTTGTTTGCATTTAATTCTAAGGATTGAGTCTAAAACAAACTAAAATAAAAAAAATTCAGCATTCTAATGCAGAATCCAATCTTATAGATGCTATTTATATTTATGAAGAAAAATCCAATCTATGTTGAGTGGAATGTCTTAACACAGAAGAGAATATCCATGACTTACTAGAGCACAGTGGTCCCTGACATGTTTAGATGCTAAGTCACTCATAGTGGTAGAGATGCTGGGACCCAGTAAAGTCTCCCTCTGAGTAAAATAAAATGTCTGACAATCTGCTAGAGCACTGGCATATCTAAAAACACAAGAAATACAAATAATAAACACATTTTTACAATATAGTTCTTCTTCTTTTTCTAGCCAGCTATTTGCTGCTGAGCTGTGAGCTCTTTTGCAGATTGTGCCAAGGAAAAATAGTGGGCTGTTCTTTTCCATTGTTCAGCATTACTATACAGAGTGTTGAATATGTTGGTAGTAGGGTCTGCCTAAAGTGGATTAGCAAAGGGGCGTCTACAAAAGGGTAGGTGTTACAATATAGTTAAGTGTACAGTCACCAGCCACTAGATAAAAATCAGGACTACCTATCAGTTAGCACTACTCATGTGGGAATATCTAAACCTCCCTGCACCATTCATGATGATGTATTAATCTCCAATGAGAGTGCATCTTTGCAAGAAATGAAAATTGATTGTAATCTATAATTTATCAATAAAACTAAAGCTCTTTAACCCAACTCACTAACTCAGCACATTCAAGTTGAATGTTAATTTTTCTATTAGCTATATATGTATCTATGTATTCACATACAATGAGTTTTATAGCTATTCTGGCGATCCTTAATGATGATGTGATATATAAAATAAAATAAAAACATACTCATTATCTTTCTCTGTTCTCAGCTCCAATTGTTCTGTTAATGCTTTGACTCTTGGGGCATTGGCACGGAATTTCCCATAAAACAAAGTGAATGCATTATCTGCCATATTGGGTGAATCCTAAATTTAAAAAAAAATATATTTTAAATCAATGGTGAAAAAACATAAGATACTTTTTTTTCCTAAAATAAATTGTGTGTTTTAAACAAACAAAAAAGTAATCTTTCCTTAAAAAACTTATTTATAAATTTAACTTAAATAAGGAAAGTGTTGCTTATTTACCTTTTTTGGTTGAATCTGTTGTGTAGCTGTCAACAAAATATTAGTGACATGACTTTTTATGAGACTCAAGGCTTTGTTAAGGCACTGGCGGAAACGTGCAAGGTAGACATCACATTCTTTGTATCTTGGCTGCAATGTTTTTATGGTTCAGTTAATGTATTTTGAAACAAAATATATTCATTTCTGTTTTAAATGAATTTTTCTATTATTCTTACTCAAAATGTAAACACAATGATGCTGAATAAATTTTTTTTTTTTTAACTAGTCAATAAAAAATATGTGAACATATGTAACAACAAAATTTTAAAAAAGTATTATTGAAATTTCATTAAAATTCAATTAACATCCCTAAACCATTTGAACATTTGTCTGAAAATGATGGGTGCCACTTTATAAGTGTTATGTCAGTTCATCCCTAGGTTATTTAATCTCCTGACATCCTGTCAAGAAACACAAACTAAAATTCTATGGCCATATTACAAGGTCTTCAGGACTTGCAAAGGCTTTCTTTCAGAGAACAGTACCAGGAAAAAGAAGAGACAAACAGAGAAAGCGATGTAAAAACAACATAAAGGAATGGACGGCCTGCCATTGAGGGAGATTCTGTTCAAGACGAAAGACAGAGAGGAGTGGAGAAGGACTGTCAACAGATCAAGTGTGGTGCCCCAATGGTCCAACAAACTAAGGAATAAGTGAAGGTGCTTAAAAGTCAAAGCCTGAACTGGTATCATTACACAATGACGTATACAAATTTATTTAATTGGGGATTTAACTGGAAATTAAGTGACTGAGATACAATTAATAGTCCATTCTGAAACTCTTGGTCCTAATGTTCATCAATCCAGAAACCAAAGTAAACATGCATGACTTGAAGATCAGGTTAATGAGTCTTCATTTTTTAGATAATGCATTTAGAGTTTGAATATGTTTTTAAAGATATGTCAAGCAATAAAGATTTAATTGTTCAAAATTATGCATTCAAATGAGTGAATAGATCAGTTTCTCATACAATGTTTCCTGGAAATCTCTGTAAAATGAGAGCCACAAGACCTGGTGCACAAATATACATACTTAAATACAAAAAAAAATGGTGACAGTATGGATTAGACTCATCAAGCTAGGCTAGACCCAGTAAAATATGGGAGAGATAAAATGTATACAAATTAACAAACTCATTTTTTTTTCTTTCACTGAATTAGGAAGATCCAGAATTAAAAAGATCTGTTCTTTGAAGAAAAAAATTTCTGCTGGTAATCCTATTCTAACTTGATGATATATTGATCGAGAAGATACATACAATGGAACGAAAAAACTACAACACTGACTTACATTACTCTTTAGATACAGAATACACTCGTCCATGCGTGACAGAAGAGGAATAAATGTTTCACTGCTGACATTTAAATTTGGTCGGCTTAGTTTCTGGAATATATATATTTAAAATTTATCTTCAAAATCCTTTGGTAATTGGTGTCTTTAAAAACATTTTTTAATGCAGATGATGTGATATTAGTACATTAATTAAATGTCAAGATCCATTCAAAAGTAATTTATTCTTTATTTGATTTACTATTAAAGATTAGAAAAAAAACTTTTTATATAAATTATATAAAAGTTGCATTTAAACTATATATAAACTCACAGTTGATATACTATCTAGTTCATTGAAATATGATAACTTGTTACTGATACTTTCAGCCAGATCCATAAGGTGGGTCTGAAAAAAAAATTCACAGATTTATTTAAACACAAACACTTACATTCTTGTATAACTTTTATGCATATCATCAGCTTACCAACTTTTGCCATCATAGAACAAGTCAAGCAAACTTTTTTTTCTTAGAACCACATTGAAAAGTGTATTTCTATTTTGATGTCAACTTCTTGATAAATTGCTTGAATTGCTTGGTTTGGTAGCTAGCACTATCACCATATATAAGTCAGTATTTAGCTTTCTATTCAGTATTAAAAACAAACAAAAAACAGACATTAATCCTCAATCTTCTATTTTTTTCACAGCATTGGTCATTAAGTCAAGATTGATTAAAAGAAACCATAGTGCACAATTTTTAAGACAATAACCTAAGGCAAACCTGGTTTAGAATCAAGAGCTGGGCTAAAATTTCACTATCATAGAAAAAATTCTAATAGAAAAAAAAACTTTTTTTTTCTAAAACAAAGTTTATAAAATGGAAGATCTTTATATTTATAGTCATATATATCAGTACTGTAAGATTTATTTTTCTTAATCAATATCAAAGTAGATATCTAGTTAGCACTAATTAATTAATTAATTTTTTTCTTAAAATTTTTTTTTTTTTAAAAATTCATACTTTCTTAGGAGCTCTGAATAATTGAGCAAAGTTTCAATTTAATCTGGGAATGGGGAGTGGGAGAAATAATGTGTAAAAAATTGTACCAGATAGAGTTGATACAAGCTTTGTAAAATTTACATCTACATAAACTACACAGTTAGGGATGTTTGCCCATGAAATATTAAAACTCCAAGAATAAACAATAAAAACTGAGAAAATTGGCAAGACTATAGCTCTAAAAGTCACACCACTGTCAGGCATGACCAACGTCTAATTTTTGACCTCAGAACTGGACACAACAGAATGAATCAGCATATGTTCCAGAAACTAAAAGTTGAAACTTGCAAAATAACTAACTATATGGAGAGCTGCCTGATTTGGAAACCACAGTGCAGTTCATCTCATATATTTGTCTAGTCATCGGAACGCTTCAACATAACAATGAGAACAAGGATGAAGAAGAACACCACTGTCAGAGATTGAAACAATAAACATGCTCAGGAAAAACTGGCAGCAAGAAAAATACAACAGATGTAAAACATCATCCAAACAGCTATATATATGCAACAGGCACCTCAGAGAATCTTTTTAATTTCGGAATGAAAACCTCCATGTAAAAGATTTCTATTAATCAATATTTTTGAGACAGGAGGATGCTTGTAACTATATTTACATAAAGAAATCATATCAAAATGTTATTAATCTCCAGTAAAACTACAGAAGCTAAATTTGATTTAACCAGTTACCTGTTCTGCTAGCAGGTGTTCACATTCTTCATGCAAGGCATTAGTTTTGGTGGCCACATGTATGTATTGATTGTTTAACTGTTGCAAGTATTCCAATGCTTTGCTGACCTCTGCAAGAACATTGCTGCACTGGTCTTTATACTGGGTCAATTCATATGTGTACTGTCTGTAAAGTCAAATCAGAATACATAAAATAACTAGTCTTCATTATCTGCTATGACACATCAAGATTTAATCAAGGGATTGAAAAAAAAAGTAGAAACTATCAAGTAGTAAGGGTTTAACAACAATCATAAAAATGCTAAGAGCCATGTCATAATTAAAGTTCTCAATAGTTTCTTCATGCTTCTTTATTATAGTTTTTTTTTCTATATTTATATAGAAAATGGTCAAAATGGACAAAGTCATAAGGTACTACATTTCACAACAAATCTTAAAAGGATTGGACTTATGGAATGATGTTTATATCAATAGTTTGAGAAGAGTCATGATTATGTAATAACACAAGTAAAATTGTAACTGATTTAAACATATAAACAAGCAAAGCTATGCTTGTATAGAAAACCAGGCTAAAATATCTGCCCAGAAAGTGCTTTGCAGATGATTTAATATATTTTGGGAAACATAAAAGTAATGATGATCACTGATGGGAACAAACTTTAAAAAAATTTTAGGAAATTTTGTACACCCCCTGTTTTTTAACTGGCCTGTCACGGCGACTTAAAAAAAGATGTTGAATCATTTAATTTAATATTTTTTTAAAATAATATTGTATTACATAATAATTACACTGCATAAGCTTTGCTGCACACATGCACACAAAATGCATTACAAGACACTATTGTTTGTACCTATAGATGAGAGGAGAAAGCTTTTTGCAGATGCAAAAGAGAAAGGAGTCCTTATAATCACAGCAAATTTCCATAAGGATCAATAAAGCAGTCTTAGTCTTAGTCTTTATATCTGGGTCCTGGCAGTCTAGCAATCTATAATAGATAACTGCTTTACTGGTATTTTAACAACCTCTCTCTCTCAAACAACTATAAAGTGTTTGAAAATCAAAGCATGCTTGAGTTTTGAAAATACTTCAAAAGTATGAGCTACACTTCTGTTGGTTTCACTGATTATTAAATTTTTTACAGGAGAAACTGTTTATTAAACTTTGTAAATGAAATTCACCAAAAAATGCTTTGAAAAGCAATTGAGAGAAAACTGCTGAACCTCTGAACTGCAAATATATATATATACTAGACATATGTTACCCGCGACCCGCGAGTCTTTATTTGCTCATTACTGTCAATATATTCACAATTAAACGAAATAATAATGTGATAAATAAAGCGAATGTGTCAATGTAAAAATAGCTATCAAATAAAAATAGCTAATAGGCTTAAATCCAATTTTTCAAATTAAAATATTTGCTTGTAGGCCTACATATATTTGATTAAAATTTGAGATGAATAGACTTAATTTTGTATGTTCATGTGTTAAAGTATAAAGTAGATCTTGAGGTAGACAGAGATCTAAATCTACTACACTAATCTAGAGTTAAAAATTGGCTTTTATAGAGTTCATTCTGTGTTGCGCATGCGTGACCTTTTTTCATGAATGAATATAGGCCTATCTCAACACGGCTACGCAATTTTAGCGAACAGCGAACGAATGTATTAAAAATGCTTTAGAAAAACAAATTTGAATGTTAAATTGATTAAAATATCAAATGAATGGACAATAATTAGTATGTTTATGTGTTAAAGCACAAAACTATCTTTGCGAAAAGAAGTTTTATCATCTTAGAGTTCAATAAGAGTTTTAGACCTAGACCTAGGAATAGACTTAGTAGAGAGATGTGTTAATGTGTAACCAATTGGTAATGTCTAATGAAAGAATGTTCGCCAGGAAATCTGTAGTCACAGATATCAGGAACTAATTTATGTAAAAAATGCTTTTGAAACACAAAATTGAAGGTTAATTTTATTACATAATGAAATCAATGGATCTTCTTTTGTATTTTCATGTGTCAAAGTAAAAAACTATCTGCGCAAAGTGTATTTCTTAAAATTAGGTCTAGGTCTAAATCCTTTCGATCTTTTCTCATGTCAACATTGTAGACATGGCCTAGATCCATAAAATACTATAGCTGTAATAGAGTCAGAGTATCTGTCAAATGGCTGTGTGGTAGCTTGACTTGTTGCCACCGCTGGCTAGCATCTGTGAAAGGGGAGCAGTTTTGTAAGTCTCTCTTGCCAGTACATAGCCTCTCCACAGCAAGTCCTATGCAGTACCTCCTCGTGGTGGCAGATGGAAACTGAGGCTGCGAAGCCTCAGGCTAAACTGCAAGGGTCTCGGAGGAGGTTTGGCCCCAAGATGTGAGGCAGGCATGGCCCGTCGGCGTGCGGACACGCCCTGTTGCCCACAAACCAAACCCCTAGCTATAGGTCAATAGCCGCACTGCCTTGTGTGTGTGTCCCTGTAAGGTCTAAGACTAAGGGAGTAAACCCTAACAGAAAATCCGGTCCTGGAGCCCCGTAGGCGGGGGGACAGTAGTAAGACTACTTCTCTCTGGCAAACTCCTGCAGCCACCTGTCCCCAAATTTGGACCCGGTCAGTATGGAAGAGAGGCGTGTTCTGACGTGTGGGCAGCCCAGCACTCGCAAATTTACCGCCCAGGCTTTCCCCCAGCAATGGAGAGGTCACTCCATCTCTGACAGTAATGTCTTGGGAAAAACACGGAGAGTGGTAGTTACCGGTGATAAGTTCCTAGCTGATTGGCGTAAGCTGGAACGCCAGGGACCACTCTTGACGGTAGGAGGGGCTTTTTAGCCTCACAGGATAGCTACTGCCTGCCTTAAGCCGAGCAGCCCTCAGACAGTAAAGTGCTATCCCGCCACAGCTTGCCGCACCACTGGGTGCTTGGTGCTAAGACAAAATCAAAAAGCAAGCTGCTCACCTGCACCTGCAAATACAATCAAAAGAAAACCCTTAACATTAATGCGTTTAGCAAGCTGGAACATACGGACAATGTGTCCTGGCTTCAATACTGACCCTGAACTCGTCACCGACATGCGTCAAACAGCTATCATCAACAGAGAACTCAGCAGACTAAACATTGATGTGGCCTGCCTGCAAGAAACCAGACTGGCAGACAGCGGATCTCTTACAGAAAGCAACTATACATTCTACTGGCATGGAAAACCAGAACAAAGCCCTAGAATACATGGCGTTGGCTTCGCAATAAGAAACAGTCTCGTCCCCTGCATCGCGATGTTTCCCATTGGCAATGAAAGAGTAGCACACATGAAATTTGCATCACCGCAAGGCAAAGTTAATATAATCTGTGCTTACTCACCAACCTTTGCTGCACCGGAAGAGGACAAAGACAGATTCTTTCAAGCTCTAGAGGACGTAATTAAAAGTATTCCAAAATCGGAGCACCTCTATATAAATGGAGACTTTAATGCCCGTGTTGGTGATGGAAATGATGCATGGCCACAATGCTTGGGACCTCATGGTGTTGGCAAAATCAATGACAATGGCCAAAGGCTACTCGAGTTCTGTAGCTCTCATGAATTGTGTGTAACAAATACATTCTTCTCTGGCAAGGAACGCCATAAAGTCTCTTGGCAGCACCCACGCTCAAAAAGGTGGCACCAGCTTGACCTCTGCATCACCCGAAGGATGGATCTGAAAAGTGTCATCCACACCCGTTCATACCATAGTGCGGACTGCAACTCAGACCATTCACTAGTGCTAAGCAAAATCAAACTACTTCTCAAGAAGGCTTATACTTCCACTCAACCCAGAACTAGGCGAATTAACGTCAACCATGTAGGTGACCCAGAGAAGTGTGCACTCTTTGGCGAGCTCCTGAACAGTTCAATCCCCTTGTTAAGTGATGAAGAAGATATCTCTATCAGATGGGAGAAATTAAGAGATGTAATCTACAGTTCGGCAATCACCGCCTTTGGGCGTCAAAAACACAAAAATATAGACTGGTTTGAGGCGAATCTAGCACATATGGAACCTTGCATTGAGAAAAAGCGATCTGCACACCTCGCTCACAAGACAAAGCCAAGTCCAAGATCTTTGGAGGCCTTCAAAAGTGCTAATAAAGAGGCGAAACAAATGGCTAGAAAATGTGCTAACAACTTTTGGAGGGATACCTGCAACAGAATCCAAGACAGTCTCCACTCAGGAAATAGCAAAGCTCTTTTTGATGGCATTAAAGCGGCCCTGGGTCCAACAGTGTCTAAGCCTGCCCCCCTTCTATCCAAATCAGGAGAAAAAATTACAGATCAAACCAAGCAGCTAGAACGTTGGAAAGAAAAGTACCTCGAAGTCTATGCCACACAGAACACAGTAGACGATGTCGCCCTGGCTTCTCTACCAGATCTTCCAGTACTGGAATGCCTAGATGATCTTCTGAGCCTCAGTGACCTTAAAAAAGCAATTAACTGCATAAAAAATAGAAAATCTCCTGGGAGTGATGGTATCCCAGTGGAAGTAGTGAAAGTCAACGAATCACTCCTGCTCCCTGAACTCTATATTCTCCTCTGCCGCTGTTGGGAAACAGGTCATGTCCCACAGGACATGCGTGACGCAACTATAGTCACAATATACAAGAACAAAGGGGATTGGAGTGACTGCAACAATTACAGGGGTATCTCTCTCCTCAGTATAGTGGGCAAGATCTTTACTAGAGTGGCACTATCCAGGCTGCAAGTGATAGCTTCTAGAGTCTACCCAGAGTCTCAGTGTGGATTCAGGAGTGGTAGATCCACTGTAGACATGATATCTTCTCTACGACTACTGCAGGAGAAATTCAGAGAGAGAGACAGACCCCTTTACATCGTTTTTGTTGATCTGACTAAAGCTTTTGACATGGTCAGCAGAAGTGGCCTTTTCAAACTCCTGAGGAAAATAGGTTGCCCTCCCAAACTACTGCAGTTCATTGAGTGTTTTCACGAGGAAACTAAATGCACTGTCAAATTCAATGGAGCCCAATCAGCACCTTTTGAGGTTTGCAGTGGTGTCAAGCAGGGATGTGTGCTCGCACCTACTCTGTTTGGCATATTCTTCTCCTGTCTACTGCATTATGCGTACAACGACATAAACGAAGGTGTGTTTCTCCATACAAGATCCTCTGGAAAACTATTTAATGTATCAAGGCTGCGGGCAAAAACCAAGGTTAGGAAGCTACTCGTCAGGGAACTCCTGTATGCTGATGATGCAGCTATTGTGGCTGATTCTGATATTCAGCTACAGTGCCTGGTTGACAAATTATCTGCTGCTTGCCAGAAGTTCGGTTTAAACATCAGTCAAAGCAAGACTAAGATACTTGTCCAAAACACAAACACTGCACCTCAAGTAAACATTAATGGCCAACCACTAGAAATTGTTGATCACTTTTGTTACCTTGGCTCCATCATATCCAACAACACTCTACTGGATAAAGACATAAACAACAGGATAGCCAAGGCAATGGCCACCATGTCACGGCTGCAGAAAAGAGTCTGGGACAACATATTGCTGACTAACAGTACTAAAGCCCTAGTCTACCGGACCTGTGTGTTGAGCACCTTGCTGTACGGAAGTGAAACATGGTCAACCTACTCATGGCAGGAAAAAAAGCTGAATGTTTTCCACCTCCGATGCCTAAAGCGGATCTTAAAATAAGGTGGCAAGATAAGATAACCAATGAGGAAGTGCTACAAAGAGCAGGGTGCCAGGACATCCGCTCTGTTATCAGCAGCAGACGCCTTGGCTGGCGTGGCCACGTTCGTAGAATGCCAGAAGGTTGACTTCCACAGGACATCCTGTATGGCGATCTAATAGAAGGCAGGAGAGCCGCTGGTCGCCCACTTTTACGTTATACGGATGTATGCAAACGCGACATGAAGCTCTTAAAAATCGACACTGGCAACTGGGAAGAGGTGGCACTGGACAGATCCTCATGAAGAGAGAGCATAAAGGAAGGGTCAAAGATTGCAGATGCCATACACAACAGACGCAGAAAGAAGGGTGAAAATGCAACGGCGCGTGGTGATTATATATGCCCAACCTGCGATCGCAGCTGTGTATCAAGGATTGGCCTCTTTAGTCACACAAGAAGTTGCAAAGGGAAAAGATCGTCTCTCGAGACGTAAAATGCCACTATAATAGAGTCAGACAAATTTATTTTTTTTGAGGGTCTTAAGTTTGTTTTAGGGCTACAATACATACACTACGGTCTAAGTTAGTACCCAAGGAACATTCCTGCCTAGTTTTATCAAGATTGGTCAAGCGGTTTTGATGTCTATAAGTAACATACATACATACACCTCACATTCTACTTTATAATAGATATATATATATTAAGGATTCCTTATGTGACTCTTTTTCATGCTGATACAAGTTGTTTACAAGAAGTGGAGCTCTACCACAATGGGCTTTTAAAGCATAAGTAATGATTAGTTATTAGTTAGACACAGAAAAAACTTTAATATATATTAAATTATATTTCTCACTAATGATATAGATGATAGATCTATCTATAATATAGATCTACTTAAATCTAATAACTTGGATCTAGATCTACATCTCTAGTGACTCTAGATACAATATATTATTATCAGATATATAGACTTATAGTATACGCTATAGTCATGTAAAGTAGGTCTACATCTATATTAGTATATAGATCTATAGTAGACCTTAGAGTCTAGATGGCCGGTAGGTCTACTAGATCTAGACCTTATAATTCTTATAATAGATCTAGGGGTCTAAATCTAATCCCATTTGAACTCATGGAAGTCAGCAGGCAGGGTTCATATTAGAAAAATCTAGAGGCCATCGTAACAATGCAGTAAAAATTATTAGCACATAGCAGTGGGGCATAATGATACTCTCAACTCTGATACTTTTCTGAACTTTTCAAAAGCAGCCATTGAAGTCTAGATGCTCCAATAATAATAATCTAGATCAAAAGTATTCAAATTAAAGAAACTAGATATCTTATCTTGAATATATCTATCTAGACTGATTGATTCAAACCACTCTAGTCACTCTAGTCTAGTCTTAGATCTATAATACAATAACACAAGATTTTTAAAAAAATAGAACTTTAACTGTCCCACCACTGTGATGATATAAAAGAAGAAAAAATAAAAACTATCTTCTAGTTATCATTTGATTTTGTATCCAGGGCAAGCAATTTTCAGGATTATTTTGGTTTCAACAAAATTCCATGCATTTTCCATGTTTCCAGGTGATGTGGCAACCCTGTCTAAATGACATTTCCTGCTCAATGTGGCGCTAACTAGTGTTAAATTATGCAAATATCTTTATAAAATTGTGTCAATATATTTGAAAAAAAAAATTAACCTGTACAGTCCACCATCATCTCTCTCTAGGGATTCTTCTAACTCTGAAAACCAGGAGAAAAACTGAAGAAAAAAATAAATTAAGGTATTACATCATATTAAGAAGATTCTAAACATTTAAAATTACATTTCAATTAATTGACAAAAGTATAAAAAAAAATATTCTTTGGTCATTTTTATTATAATTACTTTGTATGGAATTTTTGTTCCAAGTGTTATATGCTCTTTTTTTATTTTAATTACAAAATATTTAATCAAAATGAACTTAAAACTACTCAATTATTAAAAGGCATAAAGCACCTGCTGAGCATTTTCTATCTTGTTGGAGTAAGGCAATTTTGTCTCTTTCATAAAACTAGATAAGCCAGATGTGTCTTCAGTTTTCTCTTTGTCTTGTAAAGTTACTCTAGCAGGAGTTAATGATTGAGCATCATCTTCAGGCAGCTGTCCCAAAGAAAAAAAACGTAAATGTGTAACAGAATATCTCTAAAAAAAAAAAAAAAAAAAAAGAAGTTATCCTTGTACATAGCCTATAAATGTACATTTATGACAAAGCACAGTGTCACAGCCTCATTGGAACCTCATTGTGACATGTGACATGAAAGTATTGATGTTGAGGTTAAATTTTATTTCTGTAGGATTAAATATATGTTGTATTGTTATACTTCTATGACGTTATCATCTTTTTTGAAGTAACATCTGTATTATATAAGATAAGATATTGATGGTTGTATATTCTATGTACCCAGTATGTGAAACTGGAGAAGTAAACTAGTGCATGGTTTATTATTTATTTTATTCGAATAAAACTTCATGTCTGCTACATTGGACTTCATAGAATGATTACTGACTTTTTTGTCATTGTCAGTAGTTGATTAGCCTTTTATCTCAATATGTATCCTGCTGCCTTTGTTAGAAATCTCCAGCTGTCTTGCTCAGAGCTCGCCTTCAGCTAGGTGCTTTCTTCAATGTCAGTTAAAGCAAGTTGGTGACATAGAAGGTCCATGAAGCATTTGGAGTGGGAGGGGGCATCTCTGTTTTACCGACCACTTTCCTCTCACCAAAAAGGATTGCCTTTGGTCATCCCCAACGGGATATGTGACCTAACAGCATCTAGCTGTAAAACTGTTAAGTAGTTCCTCTATCCATTTTTAAAAACATCATTATTTGTAATGCGATCATGCCATCGTATGTCCATGATGGAACACAGACATTTTTGGTGCAAGAAGTCTTAGTTGCTTTCTGATAGTAACCTATACCTAATTGCTTTTAGGCTAATAAAAATATTTTATATAATATGACATCATAGAAGAATCAAAACAAAGTGTGTTATAAATAGGAACCAACAGTTGAATTCCCTCTGCATAGGTGATTTTTTAAAATTATAAAGTTTTATATACTGCAATAATATATATATATATTATATATCTTTTTTTTTATAGGTTATAAGTTGCTAAATAATTTAAAGTTAAAGCTAGAATATTTGGTTTACATTTGAAATTTTTTTGTAGTATCTATCTGATTCTATTTTATCATTAGTATCAATACATTGAGACATATAATAAATATATATAAATAAACACTAAATTGAAACAGTTAAAAAATTGTCAGTTTACTAGATTAGAATATTTAGAGATGACTAGATCTAATCATCTATCATCTTGATCTATAATCTATGACTAGATCTAAATTACACTAAATCTAGGACAATCTAGATATAAATCTATGTTATAATGTTAAGGTTTATATTATAAATATTAATAATATTATCATAATTATGTAACTCAGTCTAGTCTACTACTATATTTATACTACTTTATTTTTATTCATGATTATAGTGTGACTCATAGTCTATGAATATCAATCAAATAAAAAAAAAATATAAATTACATTAGTGACTAGACTAGTCATTAGAGATTGATTATTTTGTCATTATTCTAAGACTAAGTCATAAGTCAGTTAATCATAGACCATGCCTAGTACTTTAACTCAAAAAGTGAAAGTGAGAAAGAAAGTCGACTATTGAAAAGACAATTATTTACATTCTTTGGTAATGGCCTATGGGTTGCAATGCACCCTAAGTCATGAAGAAGATTTTTTTGTTCTGAAGTAAGTGGAGCTTTGGGGTCAGTTTTAGCTTCCCATAAAGAAACTCTATCGTGAATAACTCGTAAATCTAAAGGCTTATAATTTGGATACGTGTCAGCCATTTTGACACAAATCTGTAGTATCGTTTTTCAATTAAAAAGTTTAGATATACCAAAAGTGAAACCACTGTGGATAAAATAAAAATTAAGATCTCGGTATAATCTAGATTACAGACCTATAAATATATATATATATCTAGATTTATATATATTAGGAAAGGCCCATCAGCGAAATGGCATATAAAGCGAACACCTCCCCGTAATTTTTATCCATTCTTATTTATTTTAAAAGTAACTGCAGAACTAATAAAATGGTATTACAAAGGCTCCATTTTTCTACATTTCCCACATAGTCACTTTCGTTTTCCCTCATACAATAAAGTATAGCTGAAGGTCAAAGTTGACATGTATGGGAATTTCATTGTCAAAACGTTTCCGGATAAACGAGAATTTTAAAGCACCAATGGACATTGGCCGAAAAAAAAATCGCATATTATGCTTCTAATTAGATGAGGAAATAGATAGAATAGCAGCTAAGGCTATTCATTCCGTTGAAAAATATATATTATTAGGTGTTCGCTCAAAATGACCTTTTTAACTGATAACCTATTCAGCGAACACCCCTATAATAAACTTAAAAAGCCATTAATGATAATTGAGTGACTGATTTAATCTTTTTTCTGTTTGTCTTATCTATTGTTATTGTTTGTAAACTGAAATATTAAAATAATAGGCCTATTTTTAACCTTAACCCAAAGTCTTCGATTTCGAAGATTAAGGATGAGTGCAGTACGTGTTTCACATGACTACGCCCAGTTGCGACCAGCATATTTTCCCGCATTTTCTATCCGTCTAAAATGTTTGACTCGCATCTCTCCAACAGTCTCTCAGAGGTCATATGCTGGAAGTTACTTTCCTCTATGCCAGTGAGGGTGAAATGATGCTTCAGTTGATCTTAACAGCGCTTATACGGGGGGGGGGGCTCTGTTTTGCCGTCCTCCTTTTTTTTTTAACTGGCTTGTTAACCTCTTGTTACTAATTAATGATATTGTTATAAACCTGGTGGTGGCACAGATGGGGGTAGTGGTGTGAGTGTAGTCAGCCGACACAAATCGCCCCTGGCCAGCGCTAGACGAGCGGTCAACCGTGACGAGTTACGACGGTCAGCCAAGTCGAGTGTCAACAGGACGGTTCGGGAAGGATCGCCGTCGTGAACAGAGCTCAGGGGCGTCACGAGGGATGTAGTCATGTGACGAAGCTAGAAACGTCGAGCGATGTTCCGTCCTGTTCTAGAAGGCCAGCAGGGACCCTATATAAATAGTGGAGGCCTCGCAGTCAAGAAGGTTCACGACAGGGCTCAGAACACGGTCGACTACTTACCTGGCACAGGAGACTACCGTGGTCACGATGGTCACTGCGGTCTACCAGGTCGAGGCAGCATTTTAGGCCTCTGTTTCCACGTTTAAATCAGATCTATTGGAAGTATTTTTTTTTCTTTATTTGTGTTTTCATTGGAGTTTTTTATTCGAGATCTTACGGGGTTTTTTTTGTTTTTTTTCGTGTTTCGTGTGAGGAGTGTTTGTTTTTTTCTCACTATGTCTATTAAGACATTCTTAATAGAGAAAAAGGATCTGGAGGGTGGTTTGGTCCACCAACCGGGTACTTTACTAATAAAACTGTCCGGACAGGGAGCAGTTCGAGCTTCGATGGCGTCCATCGTCGCCGCCTTGAGGCTCGGGCCGGAGGAGGTGGGTTCCCTGTACCGGTTTGAGAACCCTTTCCTATGGTTCCTGGGTGTTTCCTCACCGGTGGTGAGGAACAGGATCATAGGAAAGGTTTTCGGTAGTGAGGACACCTTCAGGGCGGAGGTTACCACTCTGGAGGAAGAGAGAGTAAAAGTGACTCTTCACTGGGTGTCACCCACCATCTCAAAAAAAAAATTGAGGAGATTTTCAGCACTCTCGCCGCAGAAGGCTCAAAACCAGAACCTGTTAGACTTGGGGTCAGTGACAAGTGGGCGGCTTGGATCAAACTCCGCAAGGGTACCGAGCTACCCCATTACATACAGCTGAAGTATGAAGAAGACCCCAGGACCTACAAGGTCTTAATCACTACACCGGGGAGAAGGCAGCAATGCTGGTTCTGCCAGAAGGAAGATCATTGGTCAAACCAATGTCCCAACAGGGCTCCCCCCAGGGGGTTTAAAAAAGACGGTGAAAGGCCCGTTGAAGCCAAAAAAAAACACTTATGCGTTGGCCTTGAGGAAAGATAGCGAAAAAGGGAACACCAAAGCTATACCTCCCGAGGCAAATGAAGACGGGTTCGAACTAGTAAAAAGTAAAAAAAAAGGTACAACACCTAAGAAACGCATGGACAGTGGGAAGGGTACCCTTTCCCCCTCCCCCCAAAAAAAAAGCGAAAGCAGCACAGGGTCTAACACACACACACAAATGAAAACTACCGTTCACGCTAGATCGGAGCCTAGCTCTCCAAACAAAATAAACAGGAAAAGAACTCTTTCTTTGTCCTCTACTTCGGATGACCAGGGGGAAGGCTCCGAGGTGAGAGGGGAAAGGGAGGGAACGAGAGAGGAAAGGACGGTTTTGGAAGATATCCCCAGCTCTCCTGGACCTCTAGTTATTGACGAAGGGGAGGATCCTGACACACACAGAGTCACACTCACACACACAGCTCAATAACCCACCAACACACAATCATGGCAAACATTACAATTCTCTCACTTAACATTCGAAACCTGAAAAAACAAACAAAAATACTTAGTTCACTCAACTGGAACACGAAAACTGGACTTTATATTCTTACAGGGATTAAATACCATTTCAATTTTCAATCTCCATAAAAACACACATACTCCTTAGTTACAAACAAACCCATTTAAATACATAATCATGGAGGACATCACGCTTTTGACCCTCAACATTCATGGACTCACAAAGAAACAAAAATACGTAGTCCACTTATCGAGAAAGTACAAACCAGACTTTATTTTTTTACAAGAAACAAATTTAGACACAGAACACAAAGCACACAAATACACAACAGATATGGGCTTTAAGGAAGGGTGTTTTAGTTATGGTAGCAGATCCAGGGGGGTAGCCATCTTTCAAGTGTCAGACAGGTTTAAAATAGTACACAAATATAGTGACAATAAAGGGAGAGTAGTCATCATAAAAGTGGAAACAAGAAATGAAACAATTACACTGGCTAACATCTATGCACCAGCAAAACAAACTGAGAAATGGGAATTTTTTGAATTTTTGAGCGGAAAATTACATGACACATATAAAGGAGATACTTTGATTCTAGGAGGGGATTTTAATTACATCACGTCCTCACTAGACAAACAGTACACAGCAACGGCGAATCTTCCTTTACAGACGAACCCTACCATAAATAACTTTCTAAAAGACATTGAGAGCGAATTCAAAATAGCTGATGCGTACAGAAGTGTAAACCCCACAGGTCAGGACACCACTTCGGTGAACAAAGCTTATCCCGTAACCTCCAGACTAGACAGATTTTATGTTCCAGCGGAGTACCATATAAATAAGATAGCTCATTTGGAAGAGCCTCTGGAATACTCAGACCATAAGGCAGTAATAGCTACAATAAGTAAGGAAAGTAAAAAAAAGAAAAGGAAAACTAGTCATTGGAAATTTAATAACTCTCTCCTAGAAATACCTATTTTTATAGAACTAATCTCAAACACACTCAATTCCTGCTTGCAAGATCTAAACAATCCAAACGTTAACCTAGCACAAATATGGACAATAGTTAAAAATTCAATAAAACAACAATGTCAGGTAATATCAACACTGGTACAAACACGGAGAAAACAAGAATTAGAAAAACTGAAGCACACTCTATTACACGCTGAGGATGAAATAGATAGAACACAAGCCTCTTTAAAGCTGGCAGAATTAAACAATTACATCTACAAAGGAGCTGAAGTGAGATGCAGAAACTATATTAGTCAGGAGGGTCCTAATAAACTCTTTTTGTCAATTGAACAAAATGTCCAGTCAAATAAATGCATAACAAGTGTTCTTGATATACACGGCTCCAAAGTTGAAGATGAAGACAAAATAAAAGATGTTTTCACGAGACATTTCACAAAAATCTATCAGGAAGAACCCATAAATAAAGAGGCTCAAGAATGTTTTCTAAAATATTGTAAACATTTGAAGCAGGCTGACGAAGAATTTTTGGGGACCCCATTTACTCTAGATGAACTCAAAACGGCATTAGACTCGACACAAAAAAATAAATCCCCCGGACCGGACGGTTTGACATTCGAGTTCTATACGGCTTTTTTTCCCCTAATAAGTCCTCTATTACTGCGACTATATAGTGACGCTATTATAACAGGACAACTTCCAGAAAAATTCAACGAAGCATATATTACACTAATAGCTAAAAAAACAACAGATAACAGTTCTCCAAGTGACTACAGACCCATTTCACTACTCAATACAGACTATAAACTACTGACAAAAATGATCTTTAAGCGACTTAAACCCTTCATTCCCCAACTCGTAGGACAAGACCAATACTGCACCCACCCCGACAGGAATATTGATGGAATGACACATTTCATTCGGGATTTTATCATTTACAGCCATGAAAAAAACTCTAGCGCTTCCTTGTTATCTGTAGACCAAGAGAAAGCATTTGACAGAGTCAGTCATAACTACCTCTTTAAAGTAATAGAAAAATGTAAAATCAGCCCTTTTTTAATTAAACTTATTAAACTAATTTATACCAATGCCAACAGTAGACTAATAATCAACCATTCTCTAAGCCAACCTTTTGCAATTCAAAGATCTGTTAGACAGGGCTGTCCCTTATCTCCCTTTTTATATATCCTTTGTCTGGAACCTTTTCTAGAATCTATTAGGTCAGATCCATCTATCAAAGGAACAAAAATCCCGGGACCCATCCCGGTAGCCAAAGTCAAGGCCTATGCCGACGACACAACATTTTTTCCCTCCTCTGAAAAGGATATAAATAACATAGTTAAAAAGTTTATGCTTTTTGGCCATGCCAGTGGATCAAAAATTAACATAAATAAATCCTCAATAATGGGTGTAGGGAGATGGACATTTAAGGAAAAATATTCATTGAAACTTGTAAACAGAATTAAAATATGTGGTATAGAATACAATAGTAACCCTTTTTTGTTCTGTGAAGATCAGTGGAAAAATATTATTATTAAGGCATCCAATATAGTTAACATGTACAAGCATACAAGTTCTACCATCTTTGGTAGAGCCATTCTTATAAACAATTTAGTCATCCCAAAGATAGTCTATCTAGCCAATATTATAGAACCTCCTACAAAATACATATTTCAATTAAATAACATAATTAGAAGTTTCATCTTCAAAAATACACTTAAAAACATCAAACATACTACAATCATTCAAAACAAAGAGGATGGGGGGATCAATTTACAAGACATCAAAACTAAAATATGTGCACTCAGATTAAAATTCATAGGTCAAGTAGTTAAAAATCCAAGTGATTTCCCCTTTACAATATATTATTATGGTTTGAGATTAAGCAAATTAATTCCAATACAAAACAACGCTCCACACTATTTTGGTACAAACTTACATCCTTTTTATAGATCCATTTCAAGAACTCTTCCTGGCAATGAACCCTTAATACACAAGAAATATAAAGAAATATACACAACATTAAAAAAACAGTTACAAGAAAATTTAGCATTGAGGATTAAATGGGGAAAAGATTTAAATATAACAGATTTTAAAGACACTTTTACAAACCTTCATAACAAACACATTGCAACAAAGGCTAAAGAAATATCTTACAGACTCATCTTTTAAAATTTTGTAAAATTTGTCAATCTGTTAATGGTGATAATGAAAAGCATTTATATTTAGAATGTTCTTTTTTTAGTAATGTCAGAAATACTGTAAGAGAGTTATTGGAAGGAAACTGTGAAACCCATGTGAACATTAATTTATCTATTCTCTTAAATAAGTTGCCTAAAGCTAAACACAAAATGATACAAAATTTCAATTTAATAATTATATCTGAATACAGAAACTTAGTATGGAACAGTAGACTTAAAGCTATGTATCAAAATGTCAATTTTAACCCTAATATGTTGGATACAATATATAGAAATATAGTTGATTTTAAAATTGAACACTATAAAGGCTAACCCCAAATGTAATTTACTTTGATCCATTGTATGTACATATGTTATATATGTTATATATATATATTATATATATATATATTTTTTTTTTTTTTTTTTTTTTTTTTTTTAAATGTAATGGAAGGTTACATTTGTATCATTAATTATCCATTTACAAAGTCTGTTTAAACAATGAAGAAAACAAGTTTGAATGTATGGGTGTGTGTGTTTTATATTTAAAATTTGCATGTGTATGTATCTAGTACATCATTTATTCGCTTTAAAAATTATTACTTCTAAAAATTACCTGTAAACTATTTACTTATTTTCTTTCAACAAGAGAGACAATTAGGACTGGAAGATGCAAGGTGAAACTTCTTTTGATTACATCCCTTTGACCAGATCAACAAAATTTCAAGACAACCCAAACAGGACCGGATTTCATGAAAACGAACCAAATGGACTACTAAATTGTTTAAAAAACATAGCAGAACGGAAAAAGAGGGAAAAAAAAAAAAGAACACTATTACAATAAACAATATTAAAAAGAAAAAAAAAAATAGAGATAACCTAAAAATGAGTTATATTCCAAAATGAAATAACTTTTAAGTTCTTCATGCACATACTTACTTTGAGCTCTGTACTTTTATAGAAACCAAATTACTTCATTATATGTACATTTTTGTAACTCTAGCAGACCCCAAAGAATCCTAGGGATATAGGATGGAGGTCCTTTGTCTTAGGTTCTTAAGGGAAAAATTGTTGCAAAAATAATATAAACAAAAATGAATTTTAATAACTCATAAGTCTTTAAAAAAAAAATAATAATATTTTTGGCAATACTCATTTTAAGGAACACTTTCAAAATTTTTTGTGAATGTCTTCCAGACCCTTGGTGTCATCAATTTCTGGACATTTACTGCCACCATTTTATGGACCTTTGCTGTCACCTTTTTCTGGACCATTGCTGTATCATTCTATTGGACTTCTGCTGTCATTATTTTCTGGACCCCTTGCTGTCACCATTTTATGGATCTTCGCTGCAGACTACTCCGCGATCGTACTGAAAATCCTGGAATATGACTTTGATAAGATGTTTTCAATGAAATTTTCCATGTATTATTATTATTTTTTTAAATTTAGAACAATGTTTTGTGTGTCTTCTTTTGAATTAAAAAAAAAAAATAAAAAAAATAAAGCCCAATAAAGAGGCCAAGAGCCCAAAAAAGAGGCAATACCCAAAAAAGAGGCAAAGAAAAGAGGCAAAGCCCAAGGATTCCTAGGATGTACTAAGCTCGACACCTGTAGTCAAAAGCTAAAAAGCTGAGGTATCCTAAAAAAAAAAAAAAAAACGGTCGACTACAGCACAGTTCAACGGCGTGGTTCTGTACGGAGCATTACGACGGTTCAGTGCGGAGTACTGTCAAGTACAGTTGAGACGACTGGCGTCTTGATCTAGGTCTGCGATCTAGTCCGACACAACGAGCCTAGTGTGTGAAGTCAGTCCTGAACATTTGAACCCAGTGCAAGCCCGGAACGAGACGGAAAGGCCCGTGCAAGAGTTAATACGGCGGTACGGTGTTATCGGAGAGATATTTGTACAGTGTACGTGTGCCAATTGTACAGTATTGGCTGTTATTTATTCAACTATTAAAGTGTTACGTTACTTTGGAGCCCTGAGTTGTCAAGTTCTTTAAGTTGGTGGTGTATGGTGCAGTTTGCAGAGAGCCTGGATAGTGAGATCCGTTATAATATTAATATGTGTATACATGTTTAAAAGAAGTGCAGAATTCATTTTCACAGGGTTTCTCCACCATTCTGAGATTAGGATTTCAGGAGATTTCCAAGAGTTTTCCAGAAGAAAATATTCGATTTCAGGAGCGGAAAAAACGCGTTAATAAATATAGCCTAAAATTAGGCCTATCATATGATATATATGTATAAAATTACAAGATCTCTCCTGAGCCTTTCGTCTCCGTGCCCGAAACCCAAGCTGTTGTAGATCTGTCTCCATACATAATCAATCCATCGCATTCGGGATCCGCCTTTGGGTCAATCAGCGCGCGTGTGTGTGTGTGGGGGGGGGGAAAGATCGAGTTGATGTTGATTAAATGCACTGAACATGTGTTCTAAAAAAAATAGTCGCAGTAACGAGAGTTTATGAAAGGGGGAGTAAAACGACGTGGACTAGCCTATAGGGAGGAGGCGAGATAGAATTTTGTAGTTTTTTTCTTTCTTAAAAAAAAAAAATTTGATGGCAAGTTTCGTAGGCTATATATAGACATCAGTTCCATGCAGAGAAAGGAGATGTGGAGCACGAGAAAAGTGAAAACAAATTTAGGCCTAATGTCACAAGGAGGACAATAGTTATAATGCTTCATGGAAGAAGTTAGATGATAGAACTAATGGAAGCATCATTTCCTATACTTTAACATGCTGTTTCGCTATTTTTTACGGCCTTTCGCTCATTATGACTCCCGCGAAAATTGCGTTCGCTGATTAGGTCCGACCCCTACCGCAAGTTGACTTGAATTATAAATTTAATAGCTGATAGGGAAAAAAGAGTCCGCAGATGTTTTCCTTTTTAAAATAAGTTTAACCATAGCGGAGTTATACATTCTAAACTAAAAACTGTCACAAAAACGTTCGCCATTGGTCCTTTCCCATTTATCTAAATCGTGTTTTTATTTTTATTTTTAAATTGATTTTTTCTATTGTTGTTAATGTTAAACTTTCCCCATCGTTGCCAAGGGGAATTTTTGGTTAAAACTCCTTCTTCAATAAAAGAAAACGGCAAAGCAAACTAGTCACCAAATCGCATGAGCGAATTCAGAGGGCTGAGAGGGGAGTTTAAAATCCCTCCAAGTTTAAAAAAAAAACAAAAAAACTCCACCTTCAATTAAAAAAAAAAAATTAAGATATCTACATTCATCAAATTCCATGAGTGTATCCAAAAGTGGGCAGGGTTGTAAAATGTTTGACGTGTTTTGGATGTTCCTTAGAGTTGAAGATAATTTACTTTCTTGTTCAAACATCCAGCATGACGCAGGAGTACTTGGGCATGGTTTGAAGCTGGGGCCATTGATAAGTCCAAACCACAGTCCAGCATGCAAACCACACGACCAGGCAGAGGTTTTAAATTTATATATGTGACCTTTTTCTTCAATAAAAAAAAAACAAAAGTTAACTAGTCACCAAATCACATGAGCGTAGATACTCAAAACCACCCTCTTCAAGAAAAAAACTACTAGTCACCCAATTCCATGAGCTTATCCAAAGAAAGTTTTTAGTTTAACCCCCAGCCTTTAAAAAAAACTAAAGGGGAGGGGTCGCTCAGTTAATAAAGTGCAATGAATAGAAATATTTAATATTTGACCAAAATTTGTAGAGAAGGACATTGCAGTTTCAAATACAGGAAATAATGCTTGTTGCTGGGGCTCACAGCACTCTACCAGACACCCTAGATGGCAAAGAAGTGTCTACTAATCCAACTCAAGAAAGAACTTTTCTAGGGTATGTCAAAATAATGAAGGAACTGGAAGTAAGCTAATGAAAATGAATTAATTGTATATGTGTGTGTGTAAGAGTGTGCAAAGAAATATAATTACCCCCCCCCCTTTGAAAACGAAATCCTGGATATGTTATATGGTGGATAATTTTAACAGTTTTATCTGCATTAAATAGGGCAAAATATTCGTGATCTATTGCATTCATCTTTTAGTCTTCAGACTCGAAGACAATGTGTTATCATTATTTATAATGTATATTTTAAGACTATCATTAGGCCTGTAAAGAATAAGAATCGCAAATTTGTAAAATCACCAGCCTAACCAGAGGAGGGCGTTTGACCCAAAATAAAATATTTCACACATTGATCTGTTTTCCTACCTGTCACTGGCAAATATGAATTGTAAAGTAAAAACTGAAAGATTTTAGCAAATATCATTAAATACAAGTTAGAAACATTCATGCAGGCTTACTTTCTGATACAGTCAACACAGGAACATGGCACAGAAAGGTCAACATGGCACAGAAAAGTCTTTCTTGAAAAAAAATAATTTATTTCCAGAATTTTGAAAACAATATTTCATACAAAATTCAGTTCAATTAAAAAAAACGTTTATCAAAAGGTTTACAATCAACACAATCAAAACAAAAGTCTATTTTTCTTTAAAATACAATGTACAGAATTCTTTCTTAGATTTCAAAGTATTTTATTATGCTGAGCATGTACTACCTAGAATTTAACATTTATATTTTCCTTAAAATTAAAATCTGTTACCATATCCTCCCAACAGATAGATTGCAGCTGAAGAAACAATTAACAATTGTGATTCACAATTATATATACATATATCACTAATGCTCAATTGTGTATGATGAGGACTTGTAGAAAATTTTTAAAAAATTTTCTGAAGGAAAAATTGGATAAAATAAATATACAAATTAGAATTCAATTTCACTAAATTAAGAAGGAATTACAACTAACATGCAAAAGCCAATCAATTCCCATTTAAAGTGTGGAAAAAATGCTTTGAGAACTAATTACAATTTAACTTCTTTGCCAAATAATTTTCTTTTTTTTTGTTTTGTTTTAATAATTCCTTTAAATTTGTTGATAATCTACTTCCTAGTCCAAACCTCCGGCAGCATGACGGAGGATGACAGCAGGCCAGGAATGAACCCAGGACCAGCAAGATGACTGAACGACAGTCCAGCAAGAATACAACACGATGAGGCATATTTGTTGATAGTACACTCTGACCACTATTCCAAAATTTAAATAATACAGATAGATAAATCTTATTGAGTCCTGACTAAACTTAAAATATATATATTTAATACCTGTCTGTGAAACAACAGCATTTAGCAATAGTTAACATAAAAGCAAAACTTGAAAGAATCACATCAGAAACAATTACAGCAGCAGCACCAACAATAAAGATACCTGCAACATCACAGTAAATTAGCAAAATCAGTTCCAATTATGATTTACATAAAGTAATATTTATATCATGCATTTAAAAAAAATATATAAGCAACAATATCATCGGCAACTGCTGTACCAAGAAAACAGAAACATTGACATCAGTCTGAACAATGTTACGTGTTCATTGGGTAACCAATGATCCTTTCAGTCAAAAAACATTCTACAGCCTTTATAAATGGCATTGGGTGTCATCATCCCAAAAGAAAAGGTCCATATAATATTTATTTAAAGAAAACAAAATATTTGAAAACATTCATTTAAATCCTTAATAAAATAATGTAATTAAAATAAATTCTTATAATGCTATTCAAGTAGCTGTTGATTAATTCAAATTATGATGGCTAATTATAACAAAGTAATAAAAATTACAAAAACAAATTATTATATTGAGCAAGGTCAACTTAAAAAAAAACACTTTCTGCCAATATAATTATAAAAATTAATACATCATTTACCATCCTATTCACATTGCCCAGTGCTAGAGTAAATCATGCTTGGAATCCAAATAGCAATGTGTTAATATTTATGATGCCCTACATTAGCTTAACAGTTTAAGCCTCGTTAGTTACCAAGTAGCACTACCTTTCTGTATACAGATAGATATATTTAAGCAACAAAGAAAGTAACACACAATTTATTTATACAGTCAAATGATACTGATTAAAAAAAAAAGAAAGAGACATCATAAAATAACTAAATAGTCAAATAAGGGAAGAATTAGCATCCTTTAGAATAAATTATCCAATCCAACAATTTTAACAATATTTATAAACAAAAACAAGCAAAAATTTAAAAAATACTTAAAATTAAAAAAACAAAGCTTATCTAGGGGGAAAGATCTCCACATTTACAACCCTTTCTCTCAATACTGTAAGATTTATTCCCTTTTCAATATTAAACAAAATTAATAAATTTACACTATTTAATTAACTAATTGGTTCATTTTTTGATTGATTTGTGCTTTGTATGAAAACATGGATAATTGTGCAAAATTTCAACTTGATCCTAGAATGGGAAGTGGGAGAAATAACATATTCAAAATTTGTACCAGACATTTTGGAATGAATTGATATAAGCTTTGTAAAAAACACACAATAAACTATAGCAATATAAATATGTGTTATAAATATCTCAACATAAAATATAATACATTAGAGTGAGGCAAATTGTGAGCAAAATTTGATATTCCTATGTCCCAGATAACATAAAATATAATGCTGGAAAATACTGAAGATCACAACACAAATAATTATGTTTTAAAAATAATTATATGTTCATTAAAATAAAGGCCTTCTAATGGCAGAATGGCACTGTATATACATAAGAAATATAGCCTTTTGCAAAAGTAAGGCAAATAAATATTAATGAATGCTAAGAAGTAATATTACATAGATATATATTGCAATAACAATGGACAAATTAAGAAATGGAAAATATTTTTACATCAAACATAGAATTACGGTAGAGAATCTTACAAATAAACAAACAGAATTGGGAATTAAACATTTTTTTTACTTCATGGAAGTCATTAGGATAGGTCAACAAAAGAAAAGCTTATCTCATTCTGTCACCAATATATTTTCTTTAACACATCTGATGTCCCAGTGGCTGGACTTTCTTTAAGCAAAGTACACAAATCAAGTTTTACAATTCACAATGAAGTTTGTAGAATTTTTTTGTTTATTTTTTGTCTTTTTTTGGGATGGGGGAGGGGGGCATTGTTCTAACTTTAGAATTTATCTATGGTTTAACAACTTGTATTAATTAATTTGTGAAATGCTCTAATGGCTTTGGTTATTCAGAATAATGTTACAAGAACACACATTTTATCAGCAAATACATCTTAATAAAACCAATAAATTATTAAAATACTTTTTAGACTAAAATACTGATAAAAGATTAAAAAAAAATACTTGGAAACCAAATAAGTTGAATTTCAACAATGACTTAAAACAAATATGAAAGGTGCACAAATGAATGAAGTAAGTCATTTAAAACAGATCAGGATAAAAGTAAATTATATTGGATGCTAAAGTAGTTTTTGTTTTATATGAAACATGTGGTTATAAGGTAAATAGCATAAAAATTTCAACATGAAATAATTTTTCCTAAACCTCATAATGGAAACTTTTCAATCTGCTGCAGCTTAGACATATATTAAAAAGCTATTATTGCCACTATTGCATCTTTTAAAAATATTTATTAGTATTTTAAATGAAAAAAAATACTTGTACCAGGTTAAAAGAAGCCAAAAGTTTGTGAATTTTACACATTATTATGAATATGATCTTATGAAATGTGTCCAACAATCTTTCAGTACTTTAAATACTGGTAGCAAAATTTGAAGATTTACCTTTCTACCATTCTAAATTTAAACCTAAAATTCATTTAAAAAATAATTTTTCCTTCAGAAGATATGATTTCAATGTTCTGACTGCTTGCTGAGTAAAGGAAAATAAGAATGTGTAAGTTGGCTTACCTAACAGCTAAAATTTTGTTCAAAAGGCCAAAGTCATTTTTCAGCTTTATATCAGCCAATGAAATTAGATTGAGATTAGCAAACAGTTATGTCTTTCTGACAACTTGCCATAATATTGTCCATTTTACTTTATTTTTTTTTTTTGCGGAACAAATATTATGGTTTTGCATATTCTCCATTTGTACATTTCTGAAATGCTTGTTTTCGTTTCTCTGTAGAGAACTAATCGTAGCTTAAGGCCAAAGTTGACTGATATGGAGTTTTCCATCTTGGAAGGGGATAATGACACTTTCAAGTGGATGTTGTCTTATTAAGTGATCAATCGTTCAGAAAAAAAAATATATGTAGAGTGACACTTCTGAATGGAATGAAGTCAAGCATTCAGAAAAAAATGCTTTATGGTTACACAAGCCATGCATCCATTCTAGAAAAATCACTACTCTGTTGTCTGTTCAGAAAACAATATTTGATTCTACTGCCTCTTGGTAGCCACCTTATACAGCCACTAGGATCAGACTTTCTTTGGAGTTATGAAGCTCACTTGGACAAATGCTCTCAGGGAGGATGCTTCGATGATCAGCAATGAAACATATTTAAACCTTATGGAGAAGTACTGAAACAAGTTTGGAGTAAACATCAGAGATTGCACCAAGCAGCACAAAGACTACAGGGATGTATCCCTTCAATCCAAACTATATAAGCAATAAAATACTACCCGAGGAGGCACTTAATTGCATTGCACATACCCAGCCCTTCCTAATATATCAATCCCAACTCCTTGTGATACAACACTTACTGAAACTTTCCCAGCCCCCTGGCCGCATATTTCAATTTAAAGCAATTTATTGGATCTAATAATATCTAATAAGATAACAAAAATAAACACTGGGGATACAGCAAAGTGAAAATGATAAGCAATAAAAGAGAATGAAACCTGGTACAGGTAAACTAGCATTGGAGTGACATGTCACAAGTACAGTAAAGGTATATGAGACCGGACAAGAGTGATAACAAAACTAGGTAAATGCTCTTACAAAAAAGACCAAATTAAAGTAAGGAATTTGAGTTTTATTTCAAAAGATATAAACTCTATATTTTTCAATGCTTAGCTTGTACATGTCTACCAGCGCTTGCTTGAGTTTACTTCATGAAAATTTTAATCATTTAATATGACTAACTCTATTTCTAGTTGTCGTGAATATTAACTTTAAAAATGCACTGAAAAAATAAACATCATATCAATTTATATCTGCAAATAGATGGGGAATTCCTAGGAACTTTCAATACAGAGAAGATAATACAAATTATTAATATTTTTAAAAACCTGGCAACAAAGTGCTCAATAATTTGACTTTACTAAATTAAAAAAATTAGGTGGTACTCAATAAATCACTTTTCCACTTTCAGTATCTTATACATATAAAAATGATAATATCAAAAAAAAAGTTACTTTAAAACAACAGCTGTAACAAACAGCATTCTGCTTTCAGTTTCATTAATCAGACAATTTTGTTAACTTTTCTATGCACCAACTGACATTTTTACATTTTGTAATAAATCATATCATTTTTGAGCAAAAAAAAACAACAAAAAAAAAACCAACTTAAAACACTTACAAGCTACAATCTTTTTAAAAGAAATAAAACAATAATTTTTAGCTATATGTGTACATACTGCTCAGTTTATGGTAGATATAAGAGGCATTAGCTGTATCTGACCACTTTGTGTCTGCTCTTCACTAGAATTAACACCATGCACAGTTTGGTTGAGGAGGCCTGCCAAAAGCTTTGGTGGATGTACGATATCTCTGATAGTGCAGTAAACATCATAAACAACAGCAAAATTGAAAAACAGTGGCAGAAGGAAGATGAAATAGTAAAGGCACTTGGATAAAGGCAGCGGCAGATCTAAATGCCTAGAAATCATGAACAAAAAATTAATTACTTCTATTAGTTGAATTAAGAAAATAAATATTTTATTAAATTATTTTTCATTATAACTGGCAAAACAAGAGACATAAAATTATACTAAATATAAAATATTTTATTGAGCTTTCCTTTAGTAAACTTGAATTCAATACTACATTATTTATTTAGTTTTTACAGTAAATGCTCAAAACACTCTGAAGATACTCACTTGAAAGATCCATGGTGTGAAAAGAGAAGCATAAGAAAAACAAAAATGCCAACTTCAACATTCATAGTAAAGGAAACAAATTTTTCTAGTATGTCAACGAACCCCTGGAGATAGATACAAAAATATAATTAGATTAAACAGCACAAAGTATGCAAATCAGATCTAATTAAAACAAATAATTTGAAGTTGATGGTGAAGTTTCCAAATTTATTCATAAAACTAGTGGTTAATAAGGCAGATGATGTTATGTTTTTAAGGTGAACATACAAAAGGGTGTTGTGTTCAGCACAAAAAAAAATTTCCCCCGCACTTGGGGGATCTCAGATGTCGTAGATTCTCAAACCAAGCCCCCTTGGTTCATCATGCATAACATCTTGGTTAGCAGATCCTACTCATGAACACATAGCATAGCAAAAACTGTATATTACTTAATAAGATGCAATGTAGATATTATTTGCTGATTTATTCACCCACAATCATCTCCCCCCCCCCCCCCCAACATCCTTTTTCTTTAAACTCCTGCAAAGATACATCTACTTGTAGATTCCAATAGATAAAAACTCTACATCATGCCATAAAAAAACAAATACACTATTTGATACTACCTGTGGATCAAGCATGGCCACTAAAAAGACAATGACAAATGCAACTAGTGAAAGTCCAGTTTTGATAAGCCTAAAATAAAAAACAAATGTTGCATTACATGACTAACATTTTAGATATTGACTATTTTCTACATCAAGACTTTTTATGAACATACTGATGTCATAAGAAAGAAAAAACATATCATGAAGTAATTTAGAAGTCATACATATACTATATTTGTGGAGCAAATGTGTCATTTAAAAGATGGCTTTCAGAACATCTCCATGCTTCAAATTGATATGAAATGTGAGTGTGTGTGTTTCTATGGTGATGGTTGGAAGGGGTTAACTATGCAGTGTAAATGATGCAAGATAAGCAGCATTGATGTCAGCTGTCTTGCGTAGGACAGACAACTTAAGATTGCCAGAGTGAAAAAAACTGTTTTTGTAGTGTGTCAGATTTTGTTCACAATACCATTTTATATTATTACTACTTTTATTACATTTATTTATTTCATTCCAAATTAAAATTTGTTTATATTGTAATAAAGTTTGTTTTTTTTTTTTTTTACAAAAGAAGTTATTCAAATTTCTATTTCAAGTTTTACAAGTTAAGATATAATATGACGATGCCGCTAATCTTGCATCATTCAAACTGCATAGCTAATCTCTTTCCAACATCACTATAGAAACACACACAAGAACTCCATAACACATCTAAACATTTATTCAATTTAAAAAATTTAGGTTTAAAAAGAAAAAGCAAACCACTACTACTTAATGTTGTCTGTAGCAGTTGTATTGTACTACTGAAGACTTGACTTCATGCCTAATTATTCTACTGAAGATTAGAACAAATATTTTATTCTAATAAATAAAAGATTAATTAATACTTTATTTATATATCAAAGCTAAATGTTAGATGTAAAGATATTCAGCCTTTAAAGAATGAGAAATTTAATCTTACCATTCTTGAGAGAGTTTCTTTTTTGATTTTGCTTTACTCAGCGTCGTCCCAGCTCTTGATGGACTCATGAATTGAACTATACCGCCAACTTTAAAACATACAAGACAATTGTTTTCCTCAAATAAATTTGTTAAACAAAATATATAGTCTGCTAACTGAATGTGCAATATTTACAACAGTAAATGCATCTAAGAACTATGTGTAAAAGCTCTTGGTGTTTTATTGAGATTAGCATCAAATCACCACCACTACATCTGGCTTAAGTTTCAGCATGGAAAAAAAAGTCATTTAAGATTACCTGTATGATGGAGAGCTGTGCCGATGGTCAGGTAAGAAACAGTGATGCTTATTGCAATAAAAACCTGAATCAAGATGGCTACCCAAGTGAATTGAGGGTGATCTCGCTGCAGTAACTTAGTCAGTGGTATTGTAGAGATCTCACCATTTACAGCAGCACTACAATGAGGCAAAAAGAGCAGGTGATAATTATTGCTCTAAAATATGCAGAAAAGTTTAGTTGATGAAGTAGGTTTAGATAATTAATTAGGTTTAGAGAATGAATTAGGTTGAGAGAATTATTTAAGTTGAGAGAATGAATTAGAGAATTAGTTTAGAAAACAAGTGAAGTCTCAATTTTCATAGCATAAAAAAATTAATTTGTTTATTCTGTTGATACAAAGATTAGCAAACTTACAATGTACATTGTTTTATGTATATCCAAAGTAATTGTGTATTTTTACCTCATTCTGACAACAAGCTAAAAATTGAAGCTAATTTTTGTTTTAAAAAAAACATCAGATAAATATGCAGAAATACAAAAACAAACCAAAGAAAATATATTCTTTTCATAATGCTGTGAAATATAACTTGGTTTTTAGAGTTACAATATTTGTTTTTTAAATTGTGCCTGAACATAACAAGGCATTAAGTTTGTGTCCAGAAGATTCAGGATGAATGCAGTATTCAGCACACAGACCCAGTTTTGACCTGCACACTTTGACACAACTTATGTATGCAAAGTCACCAAGGTTCTATTTTAATTTGTCTTAACATAAACCTTAACAAAAGTTTAAAAGTTTAATGTTATATTTTTTAAATAGTAATAATCCAAAATAAATTATTTCTATACAACAATAAGTATATAAATATATATATCTATATCTACTAATACAACAGCAGATTTTCAGACAAAGTGAAAAAAAAGTATTTCTATACAACAATAAGTATATAAATATATATCTATATCTACTAATACAACAGCAGATTTTCAGACAAAGTGAAAATAAAAAGGCCTTACCTTTCAAGAGATAACTCTCCATGACAAGTGATTGATGTTTCCCTTGCACTGTTGTTTGAATAAGACGCTAGTCCATAACTTAAAGAGGAGCAAGCAGATTCAATGGTTTGTGGAACAATGTCCAGCACTGCCCAGCACCTAAATAACAAGCACAAACATATAATAGTTAAATTACATTTTGTAGAAAATTCAGAAGAAAAGCAAAATTTAAAAAATTAAAATTTACAATAAAATATAATAGAAAACAAAACACAGTGGAAATAATATCAGGTATATAATTAAAAAGCAGAATTAAGGTACCGGTGAAATTCAATTCAAATGTGAGACATACCATACTATATTGAGAATTACACAAGTCCACAAGCCTAATTGAACAGCGAGACGGTACAAAAATATCTGAAAGTATAAAAATTATCTTCATAAGAATTAGTTAACAGAAAAAAATCATAGATATTTGTGAATCAGCTAATAGTTATTATAGTATTTGAATAAAAAAAACTATCATTTTAACTCACCTGTTTTCTTTTATAGGGAACCTTTTCAAAGGTGTAAGGCATAGTATTAAAAACACCACCTGAACCATTAAGGGAAAAATACAAAAGAGTTACAGTATAATCCTATCTTTCTCTCACATCAAATAGGTAATACTAATATGTATGCAATTGTATGCTGGTTATGCTTTTATATTTAAATTAGGAATGAAAAAATTATGCATCTAATTGTATTAATGAATGCTTTGTATGGAAAATATATTCGGAAAAAAAAAAGTTTTGGGAAAATTTAACTGTTGTCATTTTGATCATGAAAAGAGACTCAGTTGTTCTAGGCTCACATAAGTAATAACAGATTAAATTTTCATTTTTTTTGTCTACTCCAAGTGGAGAATTAGTGGTGAGTCAGTCAGCTAAGACATATTCAGTATGACAATTTTTGGAGATTTTTTTTATTCTAGATTAACAACAATAATAATAATAATAATGTGGATCTAATAGTAAGATCGTGCTTCAAATGCTACAGACTTAACATTACATGATGCATTAAATGTGTCTACGCAAAAATGCTTTTATACAATAAAAAAAAGAATGACAAATGCTGATACAGTATGTTATCAGAGGCATTGTAAATTATGCCAGAGTGTAGCACTGTGTTCTGCAAGCTACCTAAGAGCCTCCTGCTGGATTTTTTTTTTCAGGATTGACATTCTGAAGCCTTTACCATGTTTAGATATAGTTGCAAGGAAGCTACAGTTTTCCTTCTAAGTAGGTAGCCAGCCAAGGCAATAAAGCTCTTCCAGACCAAAACTTTTATATATAGATATAATATGTATTTTTATGTCATTTATGCATTTATACTCATGAAAGAGATGCTTGTTTGTAAGAAAATCAGGATTTTTTTGGCAATTATGATACAATAATCTAATTTAAAAGTTTTAGTTTCAAAATAAAGGAATGCTCTATAATAATTTAGATCAAAACTTGAAAATGTGTGGCTAAGAAGCATGAAGATGTTTTTATTCAAGACAAGCTTGTATTATAAAAGTTATAAAGCACAAAAACAATTCAAAATGGTTGAAGACTGAAGTAAGATTATAACATTACCTATACAAAAGAATTACTGTAGCAAACAACAACTCACCTAATGCAACAGAGCCCATCAAAAAAGGGGCTCCAACATAACTAAAGTCATTGGTCGTTTTCTCAGACACTGATACTCCAACATAGAAAGTTATTGTAGTCTACAAACAATAATAATTTTTTGTTAAACACTGCAAAGTTACAAGTGAAACAATATACAATGCATGACAATATTAAACAGGTTGTACATGTCATACTTATTTTTATTTTATTTTTTTATTTTACCTCATGTTCAACAGTGATTTTAATATATTTGTTAAAGATATATCAGATAAATAATACAAAAAAAATCATTTTTATGTGAAAATTAATAAACATACTGACAATAAGCTGCTAAACAAATAGGTCTTGGTTGATGGATATAAGCTACGCTCTATTTGCTTTTTTTTTTGTTTGAAGTATGTGGCTCAAATTCATTTTAAATTTGGTCCTCAATCCACCCAAAAATGGGGTGTGGCTTAGATTTTGGCATATAGAGAATACATATAAAATATATTAGATAATATACTGTAATTTGAATAACCCCCCAAAATTCTATGTTATTGGAAGAAACTAACCTACCGTTCCTAACAAGAGCAATCCTTTAAAGAGGGTTAGTATGGAAACTACTGGCTGAATAAACCCTACAGCAAACAAGACACTGGCAGTTAATACCCATACAAATACTGGAATGACATAAATATGTCTGAAGACAGGAAAAAAAAACATAAGTTGTACAAAAAATGTTTCATTTAATCTTACAATGTAAGAAATGCAACATAAGTAGAGTGAGTATGTTTAATTTTAATTTAAAAAAAAAAACAACAGTCAAACTTCCTATAATCAAACGCCCAGGATAACTAAATTTCTTTTTATTTATGTGATATTTTATGTCCTTTAAGCTAGAAACTAAATGGAGCAGCAGATTTTTAAGTTTGATAATTATTGTTAAAAAATGTTTATTTTCCACTTTTTAAAGTCTTAATAATATTCTTTTTCCTCATATCAAATATCATTGAAAATTAAATTCCTAAAAAAAAAAGTTGTCTTAAAAAAAAAAATGTTTAACATTTTTTAGCACTAGAAAGATTTTTTAGTTTATTATTCTCAATGAGTTAACAATACAAATGTTTTAAAAGTAAAATAATAAAAGTAATCAGCTTACCGAACACCAATTAACTGTGCAAAAGCTTCACTCCCAGCAAGAGCATAACAAATCAAGAGAGCTACACTGTTAATTTTTTTTTCAGAAATGTAAAATAAAAAAAAATATTTTAAACAAAATTAAAATTAATGATAAAGTTAACAATGGTATAATATTTTAAAATTATTTCATTCTCTGGATTTTAGGGACATTTTTGAAAATAAAGAAAACATTTTGAGTATTCTGACACATTTGAGTAATACTATGTAGTACTATGCAAGCTACACACTAATATAATAGTTGTAGGCAACCTTCTCTGTGGGCCTCACTACAGCTAAACAACTTTTCAGAGGAAAAACTTTTAACACTAATGATGAAACTCAAAAAAAAAAAACTCAACATGTCTTAATGTAACTTACAAATGAAGAATGATGAGTAGATCAAAGACCTGCTCTAAGCCACAACCCAAAAATAGTTTTGCCAGCAGGTGAAGATTTGGTGGCTGGAGAAGTGGCACCTCACGAATGTGTTGCATCTTACCCTTCATTATGGCGCCTGTAAATTGAACTGAAATTGTCATAAAGGCAAACAATCTTTGGTGCTTTATGTATAATAGAAAGTGCAGATGCTCTTTATAAGCTTCATGCATTATACAAAGTACAAATATCTTTGGAGATTTGAAAATAGAACTAATTGCATTCATATAGTTATGAAGTGTGAAATATGTGTCAACTTCTTGCAAAATGAAGGACCTTAAAGTAATATAAATAAATTATGCTGATATTATTTAACTTCTCGATAAAGAAAAAAAAAAGGCTGGATGAGATATGAAGCAAATAGCTAGCAGCATTAAAGTTCAAGGCTTAGTTGCAAGAAGCATTGCAAACTGATAATGACTATTTGTGTGTATGTGACTGAATTAGATCTAATTTGTATAAAAAAATTCAAAAGCTAGCATCCAGTAAATTAAATGGAAAATATAGACAGAGCCTATGAGAGTTTAGACAAATTTAAGTAGAATGGATCTGAAGCATGGGGATTATACAGAAAGCAACTGAGACTACTTGAACACTTTCACTTAAAATGCTTTTGATCCATCATGGACAAACGGTGGCAAGACCGCACTATAAACAGCGATGTTCCCACGAATGCCAGTTTGGACAGTATAGAGTGACGTCTTATGGTCCAACAGTTACGCTGGGCAGGGCACATATCTCGTATGTGGGACAAGCGTATACCAATAGCAGTCTTTTTTTGGTAAGCTAAAAGGTGGTCGACGTAACAGAGGTGCCCCACAGAAACGTTTTAAGGACAAGCTTAGGTGCTAACTTGCTTTGACTGACATAGAAGAGAGTAGCTTGATGAATGCAGCTTCAGAACAAGACACACCTGGGGCTGCATAGCCAGAGGAAATACTGCATTCCTCATTAATCTTCAGACTCGAAGACAAGCCTTATTATTATTACTAAGTAGACTTAGCATATTAAAGGATACTTTTTTTTTAAAATTCTTTACAAATTCTTATTTGGTAATAACAGAAGTCATACCATTAGTTTGTCCATCATCTTCATCTGACTCAAGAAATATGTCTTCCTCGATTATTGTATTCAATGGTACAGATTCCTCCTTTAAAAATATAAAAGTAAACAGACTAAAGCAGAAGTACAAAAATAAAACAAGTACTTTTTTATTTTATCGTAACCCAATATCTTATAAATAAAAAAAAAACACCCTTAAAGTAACTGATCAAGATAGAGGCCTATCAATGTGGAAACAATCCTTTTGTTACCATCCCTATTATACTCATATTATCTTTACAATTGAATCTCTTATTCTCTTGAGCCAGATGGTTTCTTGTATAGTGATAGTTCACAATGAAACTGAACCTTTTCAAGTCACTATGTGAACAGACAGACTTCCTAATAGTGCAAGTCTATGTGTTAGACTTGCTACTGGCAGTCTTAGGTAAGAAAATCACAAAAGTTGCCATGTTTTGAAAT
Source organism: Biomphalaria sudanica (assembly GCA_036873155.1). Lineage (NCBI taxonomy): Eukaryota > Metazoa > Mollusca > Gastropoda > Planorbidae > Biomphalaria > Biomphalaria sudanica. The sequence goes on along the minus strand of JAZGLO010005707.1, from coordinate 1,422,672 downwards.
TTAGAAGCATTTTACTTAAGGGCTTAAAAAAATAAAAAAGTAAAGTTCCCCTTTCAGACTCTACAATGTATGGGGCAGAAGATGTAAAGGTCATCTGTTTCTGTAGCCTGCGGCATAAAATAAACATGTAATATTTTTGTCTCCAAAGCAAAGTGTTGCAAAAAGCTTTCCTATAATTTCTATAATTAAAAGATGTTTGCCATGAATAAGATAAGTGGAATTAATTTGTTTTAGTTATTTTGTTACTCTTAACAACTGACATTTTTCTGGGTGTAAAGACATGCTCCAATTTGATTCCCATTTCTGTAATTCATCTAATTCTCTTTGTAAAATATCTGTGTCTTGTGTTGTTTTTATTGTTCTATATATTATGCAATCATCTTCAAATAATCTGACTTTTGTTCCTGAACTAATGCAATTTGGTAAATCATTTATGTAAATTAAAAATAGTAGTGGACCCAAGACTGTTCCTTGAGGTACACCTGAGTTTACTGTTATTGGTGTTGATTTAGAGCCATTTATTATTACAGTTTGTTCTCTCCCTATCAGAAAATTTTTAATTCACTGACGCAGTGGACCATTAATGCCGAAATATTTTAATTTTTTAAGCAAACTATGGTGGTGAACTTTGTCAAAAGCCTTGGAAAAATCTAGTAAGATAGCATCTATTTGTTCACTATTATCTAAACCTTTTGAAAAATCATCAATTAGTCCTATTAGTTGTGTTTCACATGATCTATATTTCCTAAAGCCATGTTGGTATGGGGTGAGAACATTATGTTTGTCTAAGTGGTTTATGATGTTGCTACATATTATGTGTTCTAGGATTTTACATGTGATGCTGGTAAGTGATACTGGTCTGTAGTTTCCTGGATCAGATTTTTCTCCTTTTTTAAATAGGGGGGTGACATTAGCTTCTTTCCAGTCCTTTGGTACTCTGCCCTGGTTAAGCGATGCCTGAAAGAGTATTTTGAACACTGGGGCTAGCTCATTACTTAGTTCTTTGAGTAATCTAGCTGGAATACCATCAGGTCCAGACGCTTTATTTGGTTTGGTGTTGGATAATAGTTTTTGAATTCCATTTTCTTGTACTACTAAATCTTCTATGTTGTCTACTTGTGTTAAATTGCTAATGTTTTACTTGAAGATTTGATAAACGCAAGAAAAATCTATACTCCTTGACATATTTCACAAAAGAATAGACAAAACTTAGCTTATAGTTCTGTGATATACCTGCACATGGTAAAATTCCCCTCTAACTTATGTAAAAGAACAAATCTGCAATCTTATTCGTATGTAATTTTACTGCTTTAGATCAGAAATTGAGATTGCATCAACATACCCCAAGACCTCTTTGATATTGACAGGCAACAGCTCTCTGCAACAAGTCAGTGAAACAGTGCACCAAAAGTGACTAGAGAAAGAGCAAATTGATATTTTTAAATTGAAAGATAACTGTTAGTATCTAAAGATATAAGATTCAGATAGTAATGTAGGAGTAGTTCTACACATTTCAAAGCTTTCAAAAATAACTAAATGTAATAATTTTTTGAACTTAAGTAAGAGAATAAGCAATTTATGACCTACCTGGGCAAAAGCATCTACTATAAAACTAATTAGGAATGGATAGAATCCTGAATGTGCCAACTTCACAGGTAAACCTTGAGAATTAAAGTTGGATTACATGATAAAGGTTAATGTATACACATAACATTAAAAACACTGAATAGTATTGAAAAATTCATAATTATTACAATGGTAAAAATTAATACAATATAACATTGGCAATTAGTGTTGTTTAATCAGATAAGATAATCCATTGCATTAACCCATTTCATGAAGTTACTAAGAATACAATCATAGTTTCAGAAACTATTTTATGGTTCTCTTTCATAAATAGCAAATATTTACCCACCAGTTTTACATGTATTTAAATCTATAATTAAGAGGGATACAAAATATCTTTCTTTTTTTTTTTACATAATAATACTAGAACTGGCATCATTTTGGTATATTAACATGATACCATGTATCTATGTATCTAATGAAAGCTCTATTTTTCTAAAAAAAAAAAAAGTTGTTCTAATTTGTTTGTTTTTTTCCCTCCCCAGCAAGAAATAAAAAATTAATAAATAAATAGAAATATCTGTGGTAATGATTTTGATTGCAATACCTAAAATTCCTGTTCCTAGTATTGTTGCAATAGTCACAAAATCTAGAAAGGAGAAAAAAAAAAATTAATCTGCATTAATAACCTATTTTTTTTTATTTTAATCTGTTTGCAAAAACAAAACATTTATTTGAATGAATTCTGAGTAAGAGAGCTTTGCACACAGCTAAATAGAAGAATAGGACCAAAGTCAAATGAGTTTCAATGAAATAGAAATATTTTGTGTTTAATAATGTTTATGTACAATGCTTTGTGAGTTTAAAGCACCTGCAGCTATTGCAAAGCTTTCTTTAAAAAAAAAAAAAAAAAAAAAAGCATCACAACATATGTTGATAATAGCAGTCTTCTAAGTGTAATATCAAACTTAGCCAGCCTCTTCTAAGATAAAAGGAAAGTAATGTTTTGGAAGAAGAATCAATATTTGGCTGTGTAAGGTAGCTGAATGCCATACACACATTACTCAGTGCAGATGTTCCTACTTCATATAAGTAAAAAAGAAACATAATGAGCAACAAGCTGTTGACCATGAAACATAACTAATTAATCAATAGCAGTGTGATAATTATAGTAAGGCAGTGCACAGAAATCAGTTGGGAGTAGGAAGGGATAAAAATAATCAATAATTATTACAATATGTGTACATCTATTTTATAAGATACTGTTCATTCAAAATAATGCTGCACAAATAGTCCTATGAAAAAGAAGACATAATTCTCATAAAGTACTATTTCTTTCCCTTGTTTGAAATACCAAAAAAAAATTATTTATTACCAATAGTTAATTGACTAACTGGTTAATTTTTTTTATTGATTCTTGTGTTGTCATGTAAAAGAAATAATTGTGTGAAATTTCAGCTTGATCTGTGTGAGTTGATATAAGCTTTGTAAAAAGAAAAATGTCTGAATTTTGTGGCAAAAGATTATTCTTAAAAACTGTTCCAAAAGATAAAGAAAAGGCAAAGGACTAAGAAGTAAACTTGGGGGAAAGACAAATGTGGATAAGACAAAAAATAGCATTTTATCCTTATGGCAACAATGGATGGCTAAAGAAGTATGAGTTTGTGTGAAAGCTTAATTTTGAAAAAGATGTTCTGAGACTGTTAGGTAGGGGAAAAAAGCAAACTCTATGATATATGTATTTTCATGGACTGCTACTGATGGGTCAAAGAAGTTTCTATGTGTATAAAGAGAAAGTATAGACTTTTAGATTGAAAGACCACAGAGGAGTGAGTGCTGAGTGCTAAATAAGGAAAAGAGATGTGTATTCCATCTGAAGGCCACTGGAATTCATGGGTCAAAGAAGTGTCTGGTGGGAATAGTCCAATGAAAAACAAGACAAGATTCTGATAAAGTACAATTTCTTTCCCTTCTTTGAAATATCAAACAAAATAATTAATTACCAATAGTTAATTAACTAATTGGTTAATTTTTAAAACTGCTGTAAAGACAATTTTTTACGTGTTGTAAAGACACCCTTAAAGAGCTCCTTCAAGGAGTGTGATATTGACTTTAACAGCTAGGAAGCACTAGCTCTCGATCACTCCTCATGTGAAGCTGTGTCTTGGAGTCACGATATTTGAAGCAAGAAGAGTGGCCAGCGTGAAAGAGCACCGAACCAACAAAAAGCTGAGAGAAGAAGCAGGCCTATCTGCAACTGACAAAACTTAACCATGCCATGTATGCTGCCAGCTTTTTAAAGCGAGGACTGGACTTTAGTCATCTTTGAGTTCATAGGATATGAGAAATGTGCTCATCTTTGATCACGAAGGAGGAGCTATATAATATGGGAAGTATCATTGCAGATTGTAAACTTAGGTGGCCATCGACATGTCCACCTAAGGGTCTTCAATGCAGGTAGACTGACAGGTTTGGACATTTCCTACAGGCTTTTATATCTTTTCAAAATAATTATTACACTGTAAAAAAATAATAATTTATAAGTAAGGATAGGACCAATCAAGACAGTCTATGGGTACCTTCTATAAGACAATAATATACAATCATTTACATTATAACACACGACTATAAACCATTCCAGCTGTCATTTTGGCGATGCTCTTTCCCACCGAGCTTTAGCCCTAATATCCATATATGGCCAGTCTGTTCGTTACACATTGTCTGCTAGGGAACATTTGGATATTATGTAACTCCAAAAATCACCTTTATAAGCAAATCATAACAAAACTCAAGTATCGACTGCTTTCAAGCTCTGTGACATATTCCTTTTTTTTTTTTTTAACTAACACTGTACATATTACATCATGCAGCCACCAGGAAACCTGTGCTATTAAAAAAAAAATGCTGAATATTTTTTCCATTTATATTTTTTTAAGATCTGTGGTATAGATCTACCTAGCCCTTCTGAGAAAGTTGGATCTGTGAAAGTCGAGGGACCACTGTACCTGTTATTTCATTTGAATATTTTTTACTAATCTTTAGACCCTCCTTGTAAAAAATTGTTATATCCCCCCTGCTGGCTGGGCTTATTTTTATGTAATATCCAAATGTTCCCTAAGGGTTTTTAAATATCAATTGATGTTGAAGCATAAAATAGTATCTGCAAGAACTTAATCCCTTTCAAGACGGCTTTTGTTACAATTTAGCAAATCCTAGATCTAGGTCTATACAAGTATTATGTACTGTCAAAATGTCTTATGATTGTTGCGCATCTAGCTTTCATTTTCCTTCTATGGTTAGGAAAAAAAAATTTGGAGGAAAAACATATACGCAAGTGAAAAGGAAAAAAATATTTAAATTATTTTAAATGCTCTTTACTAAATAAATTTAGGCATGAATCTCAGAAGAGAATTAGAAAAGACTCTAGAACTGAGAATCACAGTCACTAGTGTCACAGTGACAATGTTAAAAGCGTCAGACTACACTGCTGAAGTTGAAACTAACTTACATGATTGCAAGTATGTTATTAGGTTTGACTTGCAACAATATGAAGCCATTTTTGTGATTTGAAATGATTTACAGAAGTCTAGAATAGTTTTAGATCTAGATTGACTATCTAGGTCTAGATCTATAATTTTTCTATATATATTATATAGAATATAGTCATTAGATCTATCTATATATATATAATAAATAATAATTATAATATAGTCAATATAGTATAATAATGTAATCTAATTCTAATAAATATAGACTAGATCTAATGAGTCTAATCACTAATGATCTAGAATCTATAGCATACAAAAATAGATTATAGACTCTAGATCTAGATTGACTAGATCTTCTTCAATCTTGAACTTGAATAGTAATTTAATTACACATCTAAACTAATAACTAAGTCTAAGTCGACTAAGACTAAGACTTAAGTCATAAGTGTCTTGTAGAGTAAGACTAGTGACTAGACTAGACTAGACTAGAGACTAAGTCTAGACTAGTAAGACTAAGCATAAGAGTCAGACTAAAGTGGACTAAACTAAGACTAAATCTAAGTAAATAATAATAGTTTAAATTTAAAGCTCTAATTCTAATTGTTTGTCTAAAAGCATCACTACTAGATCTAGCTAGACATTTAAATCACCGGAACTATCTGACTCTAGATTTATCTAGATTAATCTAGTTACTTATAGATCTAGACTAGACTTAGATCTATTCTAGATCTACTCTAAACTGAACTGAAACAGCTGCGTTTCTCCCCAACAAAATCATCTAAGGGGAAACTACTCTTTTTTTTTTTTCTATAGATCTGGATCTACATGAGGAGCCGCAAACAATGAAAGAACAAGCGCAATCTAAAAGAAGACACGTCTGCGTATCGAAAGTTTTACCGATATTGTTAGACTGAATATATAATATGGACATACGATCGAGCGTATATATTCTTCTTATCATTATTACATTGTTATGTAATTGTTACTGTTACATTCATATGTAATCAATGAACTGATGATCAAGAAGATATATGACTCAACGTGAGCCTGTGTTATCTGATATTATTATTATTGATCATTTCTAAAGTCCTCAATTAAGAAACTTAAGTCTCCCTATTTTTTAAATATTTTTTTCCAAACCTTTTTTTTAAACCTCAATATTTTTGCTTTTCTATTTTTTTTTAGGCTTTTATATTAAAAAATGTTCACTGTCTACAATAGGCCTATACATAGCCTACCTATAATGAAATAATGTAAATTAGATAACAGTATAAAACATGATTAATTAATACATCAAAAGCAATTTCGAAGTGAAATGTTAAAGATAAATCGAACTGTTATGGAGTTATTGTGGTTTTGCGTGTCTGATGATTTACCGTAGGCCTATATAGATCGTGTGTTACAAATCCAATACGATTAATAGTTTAAGGTTTTGTGTGGGGTTTGTTTGCTATTTTTTTAGCGGCCCCCGAAAGGGGAAAAGACGTTATTAGTTATGTGTGAAATGTCTGACCGTCTGTCCGTCCGTCCCGTTTAGATCTCGTAAACTAGAAAAGATATTGAAAATCCGACATCACAATATTTTAGACCATTCAAAGTTCTAAAAATTAGATTAAGAGATTGAGCCTTTTCAAAACAATTAAATTATTTATAAGACTTCAGTTAGGCCTGGAGAGGCGCGGTAGCTGAGCGGTAAAGCACTTCCGTCTTCCGAACCGAGGGTTCCGGGTTCGAATCTTGATGAAGACTGGGATATTCAACTTCGGAATCCTCTGAGTCTACCCAGCTCTAATGGGTACCTGACATTAGTTGGGGAAAAGTAAAGGCGGTTGGTCGTTGTGCTGGCTACATGACACCCTCGTTAACCGTAGGCCACAAAAACAGATGAACTTTACATCATCTGCCCTATAGACCAAAAGGTCTGAAAGAGGAGCTAGTTAGGCCAGGTTCACATCTAACTTTGCATTCACTTGCACCTATCCTTTGATTTGCTGCACCGTTGGGGCACTAAACAAGATCTGTCAACCTTCTCTCTCCATTCTTATCTCTCATTTGTCTTTGAAATAACTCTATTTGGATGTTCTTTCTGAAAATATTGAAGCCTGCCTGGGTGGACCACTTCGGGGGCCGATTTTGAGTCTGTTTCCACACAAACTGTCTTTGTAACCTTGTTTAAATTTTAATTTAGTAATAGATAATTTATAAATACATTTTTTCTTTTCTGAAAGTGAAAAATCTAATTTTTAAAAGTAACAAGGCAAGCAGTTGTTTTTTTTTATAAAAAAATACACACTTTTACAAATATTCACTATTAATAGTAACAAACACTGGAGACTAAGGAGGGGAGATACCAATTTGCCATATTTTAATTAATTTATGCAAACGGTTTTAGAATTTTACATTTGTATCAGCAGTATACTATTTACTACATTAAAAAAATTTTTTACTTTTTTTAAGAGAAAAAAATCTATTTAGTTTGGACATAATTTAAAACAACAATTCTTCTTCTTCATCGTTCTCATTGTTATGTTGGAGTGTTCATATGACTAGACCAATACCTGAGATGAACTCCAAGAAGTTTCCAAATCAGAGAGCTCTCCATATAGTTTTCTTTCTAT